>CABPRJ010002407.1:86049-204421 GCA_902439185.1 Cinara cedri
TCATTTCAATAAAAAAAAAAAAAAAAACACACACACACACACACACACACATGCATACGCAATACAATAAATTGCCTTTATTACGTGTTGTTTTTATTTGATTTTTTTTTCTCTTTATCTCGCACGTCGGCACACTACTATACAGGTACCTGCCCCGAAACCGCGGCAAGCACACGAAGCTGCGGGGTTTATTTATCGCGAACAAAATGGGCGATATTAATAAATCGTCTTTCGCGCGCTGCGCAGCCCGCCGCCGCAGGTGATCGACGACGACTGCGAAGGCGCATCATTAACCGCAGTCTGTGCGCCGACAAAAATACACTCGGTTTGAAATGAACGCCGTGCCATTAAGAACCGCACGCAACGAATCCCGTTCAAAAACGATACGAGCGGTGTTTCGGTTTTCGAGAAAGTTAGAAAAAAAAATTTAAAAAAAACACGGGTACACCCGCTACAAACGTACGTTTTTACGGATTTTTCGAAATAATTGCGAGACCATCAGTGTAATAATGCCGCGACACCAACAGCGCCAAGGTATTCTGTCGGCGGTCAGCGCACGGTGTTCGGGCCGGTATCGCGCGCGTCGCAGCCGGCCCGACGTACAGAACCGCGACCGCGGAATAATCCGATTTCCAAAACGCGTGTCCCCGCATACCGTTGCGCGGTTCCGTGTACACGCGTTTTCGACGTGTTTCGTTCCCGTTTCGTTGTGTCCTGTGTACAAACGCCGCGTCGCCCGGGGAACAGCGAACCCGCGCACCGGTACGTCCGCGCGTACCGACGACCCCGCTCCGCGCGGTCCCCGTAGCGTTCTTTCGCCCGCGCGCAGCCGAGCGGTTTATCCGTTCGCGTTATTATTGTTGTTGTTGTTGTTGTTATTCGAGTGACGGGCGGCGATTGCGATACGACGCGGTTTACGAAATGTGTCGCGGAACAGGTGACGGGTCGGGCATCGCGCGCGGGGCGGCGTGCCCGCGGCCGCGGCGTACGCGCGCGCGGTCGCCCCGCGGGCCGATTTCGGGATTCCGACCGACACTCCGGCGGCCGTAACGACGCGGGCTGCGGGTTACATACGTACCATGTATAATTTGTTTGTTCGTTTGTTTGTTTGTTTTTTTTCTTTTTCTTTTTCTATTCCACGCGTGCAATACGCCAGCGCGCGGTACTATCGTCGTCCGCGTATCCGAGCGCACGGCCGTACTGCATGCGAGTAATATAATGTGTTTCTCGTGTTTTTTTTCTTTTCTTTTTTTTTTTTCTTCCGTCGTTCTACTCCTCGAAACCGTACATCCCATTATGAACGTATGTAACGCGCGCACGCGTTTTAATGAGTTGTGAATTCTCCGTCGTCGACGTTACCCCGTATATTATTGTAGCGTCTACGACGGTTAATTATTTACTCGAACGGCGGCAGCCGCCCGACGACAGTTTTACGGCGCGCGTATAGGATACTTATAAAATTACGTATACGTATAAACGTACGGTGTGCGCCGGTGCCTGTGCGTACCTACCTATACACACACGCACACCGTTTTAACGTCGAAAACACCTTGTTAGTAGTTGTTGTTACCGTTTAGTTATCGCGTTATACATTATTGTACACATCGCGCGGCGACGGCGTAAAGTGCTGCTGCGGGTTCTCGTAATACGGAAAAAAAAAAAAAATTAAAAACTCTACACGAATGTAACAATATCGTGTTTTTCTTCCCCCCCCCCTTTGTATAATACGATATAACATTATGGTACGGCGTGATGTAAGTAGTTATCATACTCGTAATTCGCATACACGGACGTCGTATGCGTCCACTGCTGCAGTCTGCTGCGTTGTTATAATCGAATATTATAGCGATGGCATGCGTGTACAGTTTATTTTACACGCATCGTGTAAAATGAAAAAAAAAAAATGTTTTAAATATTGTCGTCGATTTTTCTCAAAGACGTTATTATCCATAATGATAATATCTCGCCCATGGAGCTCTGGACCGAACGAGCTCAACATTTTTAGTTTTGCATAACACCCCTACAGACCCCTCCCTCAAATGAACCTAGGGGGATGAATTTTCGGATATTATGTTTAATATTACGATAGTATGTATTAAAGATGCGCTTTTTGGCAGTTTAAACTTTCAGCTCCCACCCCCACCATTTTTGTACTCGACTGTCGCTATCTTTTTAGAGTAAGTCTTAATTTTCACTAAGAAATCTGATTTTCTTATTAACCAGTTTTATATTAAAATGTTATTATTTTATGTATACACATGTAATTATAGTGGTGTTCGGTTATTTATTGTTTTTGTAAAAAAATATTTTTATAGTATAAAATATAGTCGATAGAAAATTCGACTCAATAATGATAAAACTTCGCCTCTACTCACTGGTCCTTTTTATTTTTTTTTAATGCAATTTTAAGTGCTAATTAAAACACTGCACTGTTTAACTGAGTATACACCATAATCAAACTCGTATAAAAAAAGTTGTTCCGAAATATTATTGTGATGTATTCTTTCAATTATTCGTGCGGTATGGCTGATGCTATAATATTGTTATGGTGTGTCATCGTTCTGGCCCATGAAAAATGTTTTCTGTTTTTATTTGTTTCCGGTGCATTGGAATTTGCAGTGAAAATATCGACCGTCTGCTGCCTACCCGGCCCACAAAACGGCGTGATTGAATTGCGCAAAAGAAATTGTATAATTTAATGTTATTATCGCGTGCGGATCGAGGCAAACTCGTTTCCAATGTACGGAAAAAAAAATCAGGACAACGCACACTAATAAAAGTCTTTTTTTTTTTTATTTATGGATTGAAAAATCTCGTTCGGGCGCGTACAGACCACACAAATTTAGTTGATTAATTTTTTTTTCAGAAAGATAATACGCGTGCAACACTAACGTGTAATACGTTTCAAACGGTAATACTTATTTATAGTTAAACGGAACAATGTACTAATCGTAAGCACACCAACGATAAATATCGGATCGTACCTATGCCTATATATATATATATAAATATACGTATTTCGATTATTAATTATACAGGTATAAGTATAAGTATCTACTGTTAAGTATTTACACACGGATACTCTTTTATTGTTCATGCCAGGAGTGGCTCTAGGGGGACCTAAGGGCCGCACCCTCCCCCCTCTACAAGTCTGTATTTTTGTTAAAAACAACCGTACAAAAAAAAAAAATAAAAACGATATACTATCGACTGTTGCAGACACGTACAAGTGTGTAGTTAGAGTTATCTACCTAAAATCTGCGTACTACGAAGTGTAAACAAACTTATGAACTATGTTTTTAATACAGTTTTCCGATAATACGCCTCTGGAGTCGCCCCTGTTCCGAATACCGACTAATACCAATATAATATAATAATTTACATATATATTTATTAAATTCGTATTAAATTACGTGTCTACCTATATGCGTAGGTATAGACAGGCACATCAAACGTTCTGTAAACACAAAGAATGCGTATATTATAATATATTGCGTCGAACCGAATTAATTAGTAATTCCGGATTTGCGGTAACGTCTTATTAAGTTTACGAACCGCAAACCCAACCTGTATATGTGTAAGTAAATAACTAACACTGTGTGTAAATATAACAATATTGCAGAATATGCGTACACAGAACCGACGGTGGGAGGCGCGTGGGGGTGAGTGACGCCCCCGCGCATCATTATCTTTTTAATTCGGTATAAATTCCGTATTTGCAGAGGGACAATTCGCAATCATACCCTTCCATCCATTATCGTAGTATAGGTAACTAATAATAACATGTTCAGCGGTCGACCGTCAATATCGAAATGGCAACGATAATAATAAGCACCTATGATGTGTACAGTAATATTAATGGCTGTCTGTTTTGTTACTCGGTTCGAAACATATCGTCGCGTATTATTTGTAAAGAGTTTAACGACGCTTAGGGGCGTAGTTAAGTCATTTTTTTTTTTTTAGTAGAAGAAGAGGACTGACAAGGCCATTTGGCCGACTGCGTATTTCGGAAAAGTCCTTTTTTTATTTTTACGAAAAATCCATTTGTCCAAGTGTATTAAAACAAAAAAAAATTAATTTCACCCACTTGGTGTGTTTACGGACCGAGTTATAATCCTTCAGCCCTCTCCTATAGTTTCGTTCCTGATGACATCGCATAATATTTGTGTAGTTTCATAAATTAATCCGATAAGTATACCATTCTAAGGTTGTTAAACCAATATACTATACTGATAATGGGTTGGTGCAAAATGTATTAAGTATATTTACCCACGCATAACCTATACGTATAATAATTTTGATTTATTTAAAAAAAAAAACATTAGATATAATGTACACAATATTTGTTACTTCATGTTTATCAATTTAATTGGTTACGTCCAAAATGAACATTCTAATAAACAATTTCTTACCGTTTTTTTTTTTAGATTCCAAGCGGAGCGAGGAATGTGTTAGGTAATTTTGCAATGATATTTTTTTTATTTGTGAACAACTTTTCTACCAGAAATTTTGCTCCGATTTTCAAGTATAGCACTTTTTTTGAAAGGAAATCTGACTAGCTCAGCACTTTAAAGAGGTCATTTTTTTGATTTTCTCGTGATTTTTCATAATAAATTACACGTATAACCGAATTCCGCTCAGAATCATTTTTCGTTAACAATAATTAAATCTCTGCGTACATATATACATTCAATTTTCCCTCTACCTTTCCAATTTCTCACCTACTACAGTGGCCCATACATCATGCGAAGTATGTCCGTTCGTTTTTTTCTTTTTATTCTAAAACCGTATATCTTTCTAGTAGGTACTTATGTACTTGTATACTGCTTTACGAGTACAATGACATACAATGACGGAAGAATGAATCTTTGTTTGCGTTGCGTGTACGTTAAATAATAAAAAAAAAAGATTGATTTTTTACATACGTAAAGAGTAGATAGTTGTTATTTACACGGACTCGATGGCGTAAAATAGGATTGAACGGGTGGACTGAATTCACTTTCCTATATAACACTTATATACTCTTCAAATACAAAGTGACCGATTTAGTGAAAATGATAAATAGTATCGCATTAAATCAAGATAAAGTCTTGGCATTGTGTTAGAACTACGGAATGGAAACCTTCAGGAGAAAAAATACTTCTGGACGGACAAAAAAAAAGATCGATAGATGGACTAAACCAAAATCGCCTGAGACTAAAAGTCAATAATTCGAAAGAAGTGACAAAGAAAAATGGCGAAATCGTTGTGAGAAATAGCAATGGGTCTTAATAGCTTTTGATACTGAAGATAAATGGATAGAAATTACGCTCAAGTGCAGGTGTACATGTAGATAACGACAATAATTGAAATAAATTTGAACATTCGTGGTCACCTGTCGGGATATTATGGAATATTTTGATTTAGTGATAAAATATAGTAAATTACCTAGGTATTCAGTCCTCGATTTGGGGGGACGCAGGTGGACATAGTCCATTTTTTTTGTTTTTTTTTCGTAGATTTTAACCTGTCGTAGGATGCTAAGCATCCATTCGTGTGTAACCAAACTCCGCTCCTAATCGTTTTTCGTTAGCAATGTTTAAACGTTACGTACAAATATACATTTAATTTCCCTCTATATCCTACCTTCCCAACTTCTCATATAAAACAGTTTGTAAAGTATGTCCGTCTTTTTTTTTTTTGAATACTTGATTTATTATACAATTACTGATTACTGATGTTCTTACAGATAATTAATCCGTTGTTACAATTTTTCTATATTTATCGATATTTTTTCCTAGTTCAAAAGCTGGAGATCAACCTACAATTTTAAATTTGTATTATTTTATCGACACTTAGTGTTGTCGAATTTCCCCCCGAAAATAGAGACTATTGTACTGTAATTGTGTCTGTTGCATAATATAATGTATGTATTTTTTTCCCGCTACTTTTGGAAACTTTTGGAAACTCGGATTTGTATATATTTAAATTTCACATTTTCACGAGTAATACCGGGTTTTAAATACTCCTACAGATAATAGAATAAAACTCTGGTAACAAAAAAAAAAATGAAAAATCTCGTGTCAGCAACAAGTCGACTGCGGGGAAATTCGACTCAAGTGACGGAGCTACATGCCGCTTACAGGCATTTCCTTTTGTTCGGCGGCGTATTATGTTATTGCATTATAATGATATAGTCGTGGTATAAAAATGTATAACGGAAAAATCAAGTCATGACATGCGCAGGAGGCACCCGCCGGAAACCGAATAAGTTTGACGATTGTGGTTTTTTATTTCTATTTTTTTTTTTATTTTTACTTCGTGGCCGGTAATTTTAAAAAATTAACGTCGATTTATTATATTTATTATACGGACGCGCGATGCGTAGAGCAGATAATATCGTCTCGCGGGGTTCTGTATAACGTGTTTTTTTTTTTTTTTTTTTTTTTTATATAATAACATCATGCGATACGATCCGTCGTCCGACGCGGCACACCCTATAAACACGCCTCGGACCGGACGACCTATAATATATAGGTCCCTAGGTATAATGTACTTATAAAAAAAAAAAAATCAAAATTCATCTATACACGCCGCCGATAGCTCGCGTTAAAACGCAATAATAATATTCCCGTATAACACGTCACACGTGCTAGGTGTAAATCGGTATTTTTTTTTTTTTTTAACTTTTTTATTATTCTTTCGAATCCGAAAGCCATTACTCATATTATTCACATACGTCCGACGCACACACACGGCCCATTACCCGCGGCCGACCGTTTTGTAAATACATCGCGTATCATAATACACCCAACAATAACAACAACAACAACAATAATAATAATAATATTATCATAATACGATATAACCGTAGTGGTAAGCCGGGTGGGCGGACGACAAAAAAGAAAAAAAAAAACCTGGGCGGAGATCATATCGCGTGCGCGCGGAATCTATTAAACCGAAAAACGATGATGAACGCACACCGCTGCGCACTACACCGGGGATTTCGCGGACAGCGTAATAACATTATCGGTAAATTTCGACACCGCCGCCACAATAATTTATTACATTACACCCGCGCAATGCGTATGTAACAGTATTATACTATATTGAAACCTGGTGGAAAAAAAATCCCGCCGAGTGTGCGAGCACCCATCCGCTTATACTTAAAAATGTTCACCGCTAATAAAAAAAATCGCGGTAACATCACGTTAAAACCAAATATATAAAAAATATTCGGTTATATTACATTTTTTTTTTTTTTCTATACCGATATGCGTACTTATGAGTAACCTACATACCTGTATTAATGGTGGAAACTGTAAATAACATTGTTACATATAGATCGTCCACAGGACATTGTCCGTTCGGGCGAACCGACCCAAAATCGTGTACCTCGTTTGTGGACGACCACGTTTTCGTTATTCCCATTTGAACCATGGTTACGGATACTATAATTTAACGGTGGCTCGTCGACCTGTGATAAAGTGTATACAGAATTAAATCCACCAGAGAAACCTGACTCGCCGTATTGTTTTAGGATAATTGAACGTTTTTACGCTACTTGTTTTACGCTACTTGTTTTACGCCACATGTTTGTTTAAATGGTAGAGGGCGTGTTGGCTTTTAATTAATAGAGAGAAATCCACATAGAAGAAACCCCGCGCTGCGTGATATCACATGAGGCCCGGTCAAGTATTGTCACGTGTATGGTATATATGTCGAAAGAAGGGGGGAGTAAACAAATTGGATGTTATTTCCGTCAAATTAAATTCTTTCTACCAAAATACTACATAGTTTTAAAATAATTTAGAGTTCCTCTGCAATGCACCAACTAAATAAAATTTATAGCCGATGAAAGAACCCCTACAGTCGGTAATCAGAATAAGATTTCTGGTAGAAAAGTTGGTTACAGACCAAACAAATTGGAGGTGAATTTTTTAATTTTAAAAGATAATTTTGTTCTCATACATTGAAATTATAAATTACCACCAAATTCGATTGATCAAGAGAAAGTAGACTGCCTTCCGGTAATTGTAACAGCGCCTGATTTAGAATAAATTCTGCCTGGAATAAGTGTTGAAATTTCATCCATCTTGTTCGACAACAACAATAACAACAACGACAACAAAAACAGTCGCTGTTGGACTCAGTTCAAGAAATTATATTAAATAAGACAGCTTCAAATACTGGGAGGCTAAATGAAGGTCGTACTCTACTATAGAGCAGCGATTAGGTAGAAAAGTTCTATATAATTTAGCGTATTGTCGTCATATTTTCAGATTAATTCTCTAAGCTGCGATAAATTATGGCAAATTGCATACATCATTGGAACCAAATATTACAATATTCAAGAAATTTCAAAATGTACGGGAAGGAGTTTACAAAATTGTCTATTTGAAACACGGATAAAAAAAATAGAAAAATTGCATTGCCAATACACGAAGATATGTTCATCATTTGATAATAATTGCGGATGATGATTGATTATCCTAGAAAAAACTCTAAAAAATTCATAGAACTTTTTATAATTATACTCGAAGAATCTCCACCTGGTGGAACTAAAATTCGCATGCCTGGAGCGTATTTTACCATGATGGAATGTATTGTTTGAAAATATTTTTACTTCAATCAGAGTTCAAATTAAATAAAATGAGAGAAAATGCACTAAGTAGAATGTGCGAGTTCGTTATTAAAAGTTACATTAAAACGTGGTGTATGGTTATAAATGTTAGTAACGCCCCTTTAAATGATGTATATTTTATACGAGCATTACACGAATACAAAATAAATGATAAAATAATGGCATAATCATGTTTATCAACATTTTAAAATTATTTGTGGTATTCAAATAAGGAGTTTATCACATTTTCTGTGTTTAATGAAAGGATATCGTTAGATAATCGAAAAAAAAATGTTAAATTTAAAATTACGAGCACGTCAATAGATCAGGCGTGTGTGATTCATCATCCACGTACGCGCAAGGGGGTATTTTGGGTCTTCAAACACCCCTCGAAATGTTTGAATTTTCGGACGGTTATTTACTTATTTCATTTTAATGTTATATTATTGTTCTAGTTTTCAATAATTGGTTTTCAAAAACACCTCCCAAAACTTCTTTCGACATACGTCCCTGCAATGGATACATCAGTGGAAAAAGACGACGAGTTTGAACCGAATACATTTATTTAACGTATTTTTTAAAGTAAAAATCGTTAATTTTATTCAAAATATTTGACTACGGAATTTATGGAAAAGGGTCTGACTTATTGGACAAGAACTTAACTAACTCCTTACAAATTATTAATTATAATGCCGAGAGAGGTGTAAAACTAATTGAGGGGTTCAATGAAAAATTCTGGAGGAACGAAAACCAGAGACAATGTTTATTACGAGACATTACCTCAGAGATTTTCGTACTTTGTACATTAATGTTCAAGTATAAATTAAATTCCCCTCTAAATCATAACTCTTCCCTGCAACTTCTCAATTACAACAGTGGTTCGCCCGTCCCGCGATTTACGTCCCCGTCTTTCCACAAAGTCCGAATTTCGACCGGAAATCGTTACACGCCGGATTTCTAAACACGTTCCACCGATCTCTGAGCTTCACTCAGAATCGCTTTTCGCTCGTAACGATTTATCGTCACTCGCGCGTGTAAATTATTGAATTATATATAATATTGTATCCTATGTTACGCTTATTCTCAACTCTTTTTTTTTTTTCTGTTTTCTTTTCGTTGTTCCCAATTTAGGCGCTTATAATATAATTACACGCGCACGCGGTCGTAATAATAATTGCTATATCATAATATTATTATCATTATTATCATACAGGTATTTAATGATATGCGTACCTGCTCGTTATTATTATGTTACGGTCCGTACGTACGCACATCGCGCAACGCCCCTCGACCGCGTTAATTAAATTCCCGCGATTTGTTTTCGTTTCGCTTTTTTTCCCCTCCCCCCGCCGTGGCCAACGTCATACGCACACACACACACACACACACACACACTCTTTTATAATTTATATACAGAGTGGTTTTTTTTTTTTTTTTATCACGATCCAGCGACTATGTACGTATGTATACCTACGACCAGTGGTGGCGGCTTGAAGGAGGTATATATTTGAATCGCGTGATTCACAAAAAACCGCGCGAGTGGGCCGTGAGTGCCAGTGCGTTCAGAAATATAATAAAAAACATTATGTTCGTCGTCCGTGCAAAATAAAAGTCGTTAAAAAAACATTTTAGAAATTTGATACATTTGACGAATATTTTTAAAATTTAGCAAATTAAATAAGTGATTTTCAAGGTAAAAATACTGCGAGCCGCTATTGCTAATGAAGATTAATAGTATAAAATCGATTTTGGTCTTTTTCACGCCGTCCTATTAATAAACTCGGGGCTCGGGACTTATCGTAGCATGTGAAATCAACGAAAAGGCGCTTAGAAATCTTCATTGTAAGCCATTTAGTTGTTGTAAGAAGCGTTTAAAATGTATTTTAAAAAAAGCACTTTCGAATTACACGAGAACAACTCTTGAATCGATTTAAAAACTACACTCGCCGATTTGTATTGCCCCGTGCCCGGCGTGATCGAATAGCGATAAGTTGATAAGAAAATTTAAAAAAAAAACGCGATTAATAACAGAATACAAGAGCGAAATCGTTTAACAATTTAACGGTGGAAAACACCTTGGCTTTTGACACCATAAGATCCCGTGATCACAAAGTAGAAAATATGTAAAAAAAAAAAAAAACTTGTAAGAATAATTGTATTTATTTATTTTTTTAATATCAAAATAAACAAAACAAATCACTTTCAAAATTCGCCATTGAACTCATACATCCCATACTCCAAATCCTGTACATAGAATCGGTTATAACGATCTTGTTATTTATAGTATTTTCAACATTGCGTACCCTTTGTATAATCCGTAATACACCATCATTATAAACGCGGTTCGATTTTCGTAAAATTACAACCACTCCCCCTTTTCAAACCGGATTAAAATTTCAAAACATTTCGGTTGGTACTAATCTCGGATTTGCCGTTTACGATACCTAGTTATAATAATCCGTTTCAGATGTGAACCGGAGCAGCGGCGATTATTAGCATTGTCTAAAAATGAATACGAAATGTATTAACCATTGTTGTTGTTATAACAGCTGGGAGGGGGCGATAGAGGGACCGTTTAAACGGAAAGGTCGGTCGAGAAGACTATAAATAGATCTAGCACAACAATAGCAATAACGAAAACTATAACAAGAGACGGAACAAAGGGATCGCGAAAATAGAAAGTTTAACCGAGAAGACTATAAACAGATTTATTATGTGTAATAATAGTAATAAATATTGATGACGATTATTGTTATTATTGTAGGTAATAATTACGGAAATTATAACGAGGGAACAATGGGGCCATTTTTTAAACAGAAAGGCGCTGCTCCGGTCTGAACTTTAAACTGTTGTATTTACAATACATTTACCGTTCGAAAATGAAAATTAACGCTCTTTCCACGTACGATTACAGTGGGTGTCGGGTCGAAAGTTTTAAAATAGTGTTAAAATAAATACTATCGTTTTGTATTGGCGTTGGGTCCTGAAGGTGTATGACGGGAGCCCTCCCTGGAATTTGGTACGCCCTCCCTGTTAAACGTGAATGACTTAACAATTAATTAAAAACTTATTACCGTAATTTTATCGATGACCCCCCCCCTCCCTAAGAAAAACTGTCTGAATTCAACACTGCTTTGTATCGCGTTAACGCACGTTTTGTGAGGGGGTTTTCGAAAGTCCACAATACATACACGAATTGTACGCGACACAGAGTATAAAGATTTCGAACGTCGTTCGTGAGCGAACAAGGGCGTTCTAATAACGCTCGCATTTTTATTTACATTATTATTATTACATTATCGTAAAAAAAAAACTCAGGGGAGGAAATTTTCCTACTTTTCCTCTCGCCCTGCAAACGCCCGGGTTCGTGATGAGGCTGTTGCAAATGTGTGTACGATGCGTTTGACAAATGGATCGATGCAATGAGGGCGGATATTTTGTATAGTATTGTAACGAGTCCCGGTGCTTGAATTGAAATTCTATTTTAAAAAAAAATATATTTACATTCATTTACACTCGGAATTGGCGTTAACCCGCAATAATCGACAGAGGGGTACGTTCAACAGATTTTAAAAGAAAAAAATAAGTTTTTACCAATTTTTTTTTTTTTGTCTTTGATTAGCATCAGTAATCTAAATTTTCAAGTACGGGGAAAGATATTGACACCCCTCCTCCCCATGCTCCTTTCTACCCGCGACACTGAATGGATACACAATATAGTATTTTGGATATAATAAAGACAATTAAATCTTAAGGTGAGCTCTGATTTTTTTATTCAAACACTTACATCCCTCACTCACCGGTTTTATTACATGTAAAAGTTTACCTGCGCACAGCCAGACTGTAAGGAGGTCAGATCAAAATGCCCGCGAACACAACAAATATAATATACAATACAAATACACGTGATTGACATTTGACAGTGCTTGACCCTCAAAAATCTGTTCATAACATCAAATAAATAATACATTCGACATATTTAGAAATATATTTCAATTTCAACACTTCTCAAGAGAACTGAACAAAAGTGTTTGTTTCATATATGCAAATCGCCGAATTAAACATTGATGGTAAACTATTAGACGAAAAAAAAAAAGCTGTTTTAGGATAATGGAACGGATGCAGCCACTGTCGTCGGTAAAAAGTTTGGAGAGTAGCATATAGAAGGGAAATTGATTTGTATCCGCATGCAACGATAAACCATTGCTTACTAACAATACGATTCTGAGCGGAATTCAGTTGATAGTGATGCTAAGTCAACGGTATATAATATGTCATATTAATATATTATGGCGAAATAATTAAATAGGCAGTATAAATTTTTTTTAATAATATTTGCTTATAAAGTTTTTGTTATATATCGATTATTGTACCGATTTTCCCGGTTTTCCCTCCGGTTTTCTTTCTTTCGGTTTTTCACATTTGTCGAGAAAAAAACCGGGAAAATCGAAAAACGATTTCCCTTCGGTATCTCCCCAGTCCGATTTCCTTTCAGAAAAAGTGCTACACCCCGCGTACATCGGAGTAAGCTCTCCGGCAGGAAAAGTTTTCATATAAAAAACTAAACAAGTAAATGAAAAAAATCAAACGTAAACACCTCTGTAAAACCAATACACTCTTCGTTCCATTCGGGATCGGACACGCGATAACGAAAACGTGCAGCTAGTAAAATGTTCGTTTACCGTGTCTTGTAATTAATCGTTATTAAGCGGGCAAAAAAATGTCGGTATTTTTCCGACATATTTATTATCCGTCTTATTATTTTCGCCCCGTCGAACGCGTAAACAATACGTAAACACGAGTTTATGTCGAACTGTCTGGAGTGCACACGATCTTGCACAATATTGAAATAAAATGATGGATAAATAAAAGTCGGTTTTAAAGTCGTTTGTTTTTTTTTTTTTTTTTTTCACGCGTATTTACAATAAATCACACGTTTTCGACACGAAATTCAATATACACATTATAATATTACAATATATATATATATATATATATATGGACCGCAATACGGTAATATATTCGATATTCGATTTACATCCGCGACCGAAATCTTACCCGCGGTGCCGGAAATGGAAACACGCAATATAATAACGTTCGGTAATCCGTTTGACACGTTTGACGGTTTTCCGCGGCGATTTTTCTCCGACGGCGGTACACGAACGGCAAATACTGCGCGGTAGGTGTTTTTTATAATATACAAAAAAAAAAATAAAAAATACATCTCTCACGAAACAAGAACAACTAATAATATCGTATACGGTTAGGTACATATTTACTCGTGGGTGTGTGTGTGTGTGTGTATACGCTCGTAAAAGTTTTATTTTTTACGCGCCCGCAATACATAATAGTATAAAAAAACTCTTTGGTTTTTCGAAATCGATTTATTTATTCGTTTACTTTTATTATGATTATTATTATTTTTTTATCACAGTGACGGCTGCTATTATTTACGTTTTACGTATACGCAAAAAAACACACACACATACATACAGATATTATTATTATTACTATCGACGACCGCAGTAATAATAATTATTATCAGTATTATTATTTAGGCAAGTACGAACGCGATATTATTATACGATTTTTGTTCATTATTTCCGATGGAAAAAAACAAAAAACTCGTAACTCAAATTAATAGATTTTTTTTTTTTTTTTATACGTTTGTAATAAAATAAACACACTGTATTATGCGTGTGTATATATATATATATATATATATATATTATTATATTGTTGTTTATCGCCGTTCAAACAGCGAGAATCCGTAAAACTGAAAAAAAAACCCCCCACTCGAAACGCGCCGCGGTAGATGTAACAATTATTATTATTGGATACGCGATTCCAAAAACTTTCGCACAATAACGACACGTACGGAGAATGAACATAAAAAAAAAAAAAAAAAAATAACAATAACAATAATAGTAAAACGAAAGGTTAGGTTAGAAATAAAAACGAAAAATAATCAAGTATCGTTTTCAAAAAACAATAACATACGGCGAGCATTACGACCGACGCTGTTATAACTATTTAATGACGGTCCGACGGCGATAAAACAAACGCCGATAAAAACCGACGACGCGAACAATATTTTTTTTTTTTTTTTTTATCGCCGTTTTCGAAAAATATAAATTCTGTTGTCCGCGCGTTTTATTGCACGGTTTTGTTTATTTGTTTGTCTGTTTGTTCCACGCGCGCGCGCGCGCGTTGGTTTTTCGCCGTCATAAACGGGCACAGGTAATCGAACCGGTCATCGCCGTTCGCAATCGATATTTTACCTTTGACGGTTCCGCGACGTTGGCTAGTAATCGTCCTGTTGTTACATTCGAAATCCCGGACTGTTGCGGGTTTTTACTAGAACGTGTTTTTTTATTTTTTATTCGCGGCCCGTCGAAAGGACCGGCAAAGTCGCCGAAAAAAAAGCGTTGAGAAAAATTTAAATAAAACTACGTCTTGCGAAAAACTCGCACGATCCGCTTCGAAACTTCACAAACGAAAATTCGGTTTATGCGGCGTCGGCTGCAAGGCAGAAAAACACGGCTAATGCCACGACAAGCGATTTATAAAACTACCCGTGGAGTTCCCCCGGGCTGACCGGGCGAACAATGTCGATTACGGTGTCGTGACGTCACGGTACGGCGGCGGCGGCGCTAAACCCGACGCCGCCGCGGACATTACGTCGCCGCGCGTGTTCAACGTGACCGGCCGTTATCGCCGTGTTTACCGCGGGCCGGACCGTTTCCCCGCGTGTAATTTCGGTACATGCGTTTGCCCGTTACGCGGCCGGTCGGTACGCGAGTGAACGGCGCTCGCCGCGTTCCGCGGCACGCCGGACGGATTTTCCGACGGGACGGGGTTTCGGATTTCCTTTCAGAAAAAGTGCCGTCATTGTAAATCGGAGTACGCTTGCTGGTAAAAAAGTTGTCCGCGGAAAAAAAAACCATAAGCTTCTGCTACGCTTCACCCAGAATCTAAAACACACAATTACACGAATATGCTGTAATAATATAGACCGAAAACACTGAAAATACACTCGACATGTCGCCTAGACAATGTTACGAGGACATTGGGTGAGAAGTCTTCCCCCCCCTCTCTAAAAAAGTGGGGCGGTAGTCGGTATAGATTATTTACGGGGGTTTTGGCCATAGATCGTTTGTGACGGGAGTGTGGATTGGGAGTTGAAAAGCCAATTTAACTCCTGTACGAAGTAGGTCATATCCCTCAGTTCTTTTTTATGTACGTTTCGGTTCAAAGCATTGAAAAAACGCTCCGTTTTAGATACCGAGCGGAGCGAACAATGTAATTGGTATCGCGATGATGTTTGTTTTTTTCTTCTGCGGATAACGTTTCTACCGGCAATTCGGTCCGATTTTCAAGTGTAGCACTTTTTCCGGAAGGAAATCTGGCTGGGATGACACTTTGGGCGGGTTATTTTTTTGATTTTCTCGGGATTTTTCGTGATAAATGGGGTGAAACGGGAGAATGTACGAAATGTACTATCTTCGAGCCGTAACGTATTACGACCGTTCAAAACGTAGCGTATAACCGAACTCCGCTCAGAAGCGCTTTTCGTTGGCAACGGTTGATCGTCGCGTGCAGACGTAAATTTCCCCCCTATCTTCTCAACCCCTCACCTATTGTACAACACCGTCCCGCCCATCGCGCGGAGTGAGTCCGTGTCTATTTTTTTTTTTCAATAATCGGTATTGTTGTGTTTTCGCGTTATTGTAGGAAAACGCCGGGCGCAACACAAACGCGGATTATGTACGGACGCGAAAAGCGTCGCCGGTTCGATCTCGTAAAAACTATTATCGTATTTTTTCGCCGGATTATCGGAACCGAACACGCGCGCGGTCGTTGGCGAGCGGCCCGAGCGTTTTAACGGTTGTAACGTTACGGTGGTCGCGGTCGACGAGAAACCAATCGCCGACGCCGCCGCGGTATAACTCGTCGTTACTCGCGACGCGCATTGCGTACGGCGGCCGCGGTTTTCCCGTGACGGTGTCGCGGTCGCGGATCGGCTCGTTTCGGGCCGTTATCGCGGACCCGGCGGCGCACAAAACTGCCGTCGTCGCGCCGCTACATTTAATCATTGCGCGCCGTGCGCGGTCGGCCGTGGCTAGTCCCGTCACCCGCGGCGGCCCGCGCGTTATCGTCCGTAACGCGACCCCGACCCGGTTCGGTTTCCGCGACCGCGATAATACGCGGCCGGTCGGGCGACGACGCCCAGCCGATCGGGTACGCGCCGTTACCGTTCGGAATAACGCCGGCGCGAGCGTAACGTAATAATAATTTATTACTTGTTATCAGCAACGGCGGTGTCGTTATCGCGCGGCCAGTAATCGGCGGCGGCGTTACCCGTACCGCGTACGTCGCAGCCGCGTATTAGTAGCCGGTTGAACGGCGAGCGAAACGCCGCGCACGTCCAACGGTCCGTTTCACCGCGTATTCCGCCGCGCGTTATTTAATTTTATTCATTTTTCATTTTCGTTTTTTTTTTTTTTTTCCGTCGCGAGTTTCACGCGATGTATTCGGCGGCGAAACAATTGGCCCGCGGGCGGCTGCTTTCCGGGGCGGTCGGCGGCTGTCCGCGTCGCGGCCACTCCGGGACGGCGGCGGCGTCGTCGAGGGTCGTGAACGGCGTGCGCCACGAACGCGGCGAGTACGGACGCGTGACCGACGACGACGTCCGTCACTTCAGGTCGCTGCTGGGAGAACCGAACGTGGTGACCGGCGCCCAAAACGTCGGGCCGTACAACGTGGATTACTTGAAGCACGTGCCGGGTAAGCCCGCCGCAACACGCCCAGTCGTAATTCGCGGCTACTGTTTACAGCCGGGTTTTTAAAACGTCGCGGGGAGCGGCTCGCTGTTTCGGATACTCGCGTACACAGTAGTGTCACGCGACTCGCGGCGCACACGAGTGTTTTTTTTATTGCCCCCCCCCCCCCCCGTGCGTCGATCTGCAGCGGCCCAGACGTCCGGCGCCAGCTCGTTTCGCGACTCGAACTTTTCATAGTAATACGTTCTGACGAGACAATTTTTAACATTGTTCCCGTGCTTTTGACCGGCGTTTTTTTTTTTTATAAACGTTTTTCGAAATCGGCCGGTAGAATGTCAAAAAACGATAGAAAAATATTAC
The DNA here is from genome assembly GCA_902439185.1 of Cinara cedri. Classification (NCBI taxonomy): domain Eukaryota; kingdom Metazoa; phylum Arthropoda; class Insecta; order Hemiptera; family Aphididae; genus Cinara; species Cinara cedri. The sequence continues at coordinate 103,795 of CABPRJ010002407.1, forward strand.
GTCGACTGTTGACGACGAGTGGACGGCGGTGGATCCACTAATCGTCTCTCCTAGAAGCTGATCTAAGGGGCCAAAGAGGGGGGGGGTTCAATGTCCTATCGGCCCGTAAAGCGATTTCGTCAACATTTGCGACTCGGGTTGAAATGAAATCAAAATGTGTGGAGGCCCTACGCCCTCCCCTGCAATGAGTTATCCTCCCACCTATCCCTGTCGAGTCATTTTCTTCCGTTGCCCTTTTCCCCGAAAAACAGCATCTGCGGACAGTAAATTATTGGGGAAAAGTCTGATATCGTTAAAACGTTGAAAACAATTTCCAAAACAGGAAACGAAAACGTTTGTTTCGCATAGTATTATTATTGTTTCTGCTCACGTACTGCTGCTCACTACAATCTGGCGAGAATGTGTCGGAAATGCGTTTTCGTTCGGACAACGGACGGTCAGGGTTCAAAACCATCATCAACCTTCTCGTAGTCGACCTTATCGATTTTCGCAACAATCCGTTTCATCTTCAAATGCCCCGTCATTTATCATCGCGTTTTTATTCTCGTTTTCCGCACTCTCGCGTACACCGAGGCCGCGGTTTAATTTCAAACTTTGTTCGCACCGTCCGTGTCTGTCTGTATAAAATATGACGTAATACCGATTAAACCGCGTTTCCGAGGCTGCCGTTTTATCGTGAAAGGTGGTTTTTTTTTTTAAAAAAAATTCCGAACAGAACGAGGAATGTTATTAGTATATTTACTTTTTTCCTGTCTGTGCGTAAACAAGTTTTCGCCCAGTGATGGTTTATCACCGAGTACAACATACCACGGTATACAAATATCTGGAACATTTTTACGAAGCCAAATTACGTGTCCGCGAAATTTAAAATGTATGAAAAGCTATTTATAACTTTAAAAAAAAAAAAAAACTTGTCTATAAAACGGTAAATATTTGATGAAAATCTCGAGCAAAATATTTACAGAAATCTTAAACATTCCGGTTTTTTTTTATCATATTTCCGCAACCTTTTTCTCCGTACAGTATTGATAGAAATATCACAAGAAAAATCGGAAAATGTCCCACCCGATTTACAGACAGAGACAGAAGAGAAAAAAAAACATATTTGTCGTTCCGGTCATAATTGAGAATTCACACGAATATTAGGTACACGAGTACAGGCGAATGTTTGGAGGGAGTGAGAGTTTAGAGAGATATATTTCCCTCTTCAAATTTTTTTAAATGTACTTTTTTATATGATCCTCTATTTTTAAAATTTAAATTTCTTTATTTTTTAATCGGAAAAATTAACAATTCTATGTGTTCGTGCCTGTAAGATATCTAGTTAATATTATGCAACAAAAATCTGTCCTAGGATAATAGGGACGGGTGCTGCTACTGTTGTAGGTAATTTAAGGTACAGCTGTATAATATTTGTTTAATATTGTACCTATTTTCCCGTTTTTCCTACGTTATTTCTGGTATTTCCCGTTTGTTGGGAAAACTCCCGGAAAAATCGAAAAACGACCTCCTTAAAGTACCTCCCCGGGCAGATTTCCTTTTAGAAAAAGCGCTGCACTTGAAAATCGGAGCGAAATTGCTGGTAGAAAAGTTGTCCACAGAAAAATAGAACAATAAATAACACGCATCGTTGTAAAACCCCGCTCCACACGGAATCTAAAATACCTAAATGTATGCATTTCCTTGTTTCAACGAAACCTAACATTCGAACCCGGACACACTGTAATAGTACGGATGAAGTTGGATTAGATTTCCACACAGAACCGCGCCAATACTAAAATTTACGATACGAGTAGATTATTGCACCGCGTTTCACGACTTTTTGGAATTATAATAAAAGGAGTTGACAAAGGGACGTCATAACGAATATTAATGGTAAAAGACGACCGCGAAACCGGGTTCGGCCGTAACTGTCGTCCGAGCCGCGACCGCCTTTGTCGAAAAAAATTCTATTCCCGAAAACCGGTTCGCGACGTGGTTTTTCGCGGCGGCGTACTCTGGCGGATTTTTCAAAACGCGCCGGGGATACCGAGTAATAATAATACCGAGGCATCTAATTTATAGATTCTAAATGATGCGAAGAATGTATTGGTTTTACTAGTTATCGGTATGAGTTTTTTTTTTTTGTTTCTGCAAAACACTTTTCTACCAGAAATTTTGCTCCGACTAAATACTGTATAGTAACTCTCTTGTAGAACTTTTGATCTAGTTAGTGCTTTGGGGATTGAGAAAGTTATTTTGTTTTGATTTATCAAATTGCTATGTTACCTTAACAACAAGGAAACAAATACAACTAATAATACTCTGCTCAGAATTGTTTTTCGTTAGCAATGCTATAACTTTGCGTACAAATATAAATTAAATGACTCTGTGTATCCTTCCTACTACCTTCCCTTCTAAAACAGAGACACACCGGCCTAACCCCGAAGTCATATAAGTTATATATATATATTTATAAACAACATTAGACTTATCAATTTAGTTACTTCAATTAAAAGACTTAGGAATAACTTAAACAATCAATTAAAAGCACATTGAGTGTGTCCTAAAAAAATGTCTGCGTTTATTAGGTTTTATTAAGCACCAGCCTTCGGATTTTAAAGATTTGCGATCATTTAAGTTCTTACGATTACGTTTTTGTTAGATCCATTATTTTAGAATACGAATCGAATTTGAAGTTCGTATTCAGCAGTGGACAATAATTCCATTGAGCTCGTACAAAACTGTTTAATGCGATTTATTCGCCTTTAAATTCGATTTAACTATTAATAATCATGATTATACGCAGATACTTTCTAAATATTCCCAACTCTTGTGTCTAGACGTGATCTAGCGGTTATTTCCTTCGTTTATAAATTAATCAATGGTATACAATTTATGCAACCCGATTTATTAATAAGTAACCCTTTTAATATTTCAGCCTACATTGGCTCAACCTCTCTATTTCATGTACCAACACGCAGCACATATTAGTTAAAATACTCCTCTATTCCGAAGGTTTTATGTAATAAACTTCCGACAAATGCCGACTTTTTTTATTTTTACCTTTAGCGACAACTTTAAATTCGTACCTAATATTGATATGTGATACTGGGTAATACAAAACCGATTTATTTTATTCTGTTATTTCTAAATATCTAAGCATTTTTATCTGTACTATTGGGCTTCTGCTCGTTTTATTCTTTTTTTTAATAACTATTATTATTATTATCAGTATTATTTTTAATTTTTGACGTTATACAGATTAAGTTTTAATTTTTTTGTGCTGAAAATTAATTTTCTTAATAAACACGTTTGTAGTCTGAGTAATTGTTGCCCGTGTAAGGAAGTTTTTACAATTTTTACAGTTTAAAAGCTCACACGGAACCGTAAATTGTTGTCATGACACATCGTGTTTTCGGATAATAACTTGATTGTGGATATTTACCTAATTAAATAGAAATAATCTGACGTACCGGTACGTCAGAATAATAAACTCGAACGGGGCATCGACCAAACCGCTCTCCTCATAATTCGAACTCTAGAAGAAAAAATCGCAGTAGTATAATTTTGCGCAATCGTTAAAATAATAGACGCAAACTGCACAGTTATATTATTTATTGTTTACATAGTGGTAACGTAAATATTTTGTAGCTAACCACCTAATAGTATTTGAAATATAGTTGGACGAAATTCGCTTCAACCATTTTGAGCGCAACAGCGAGAGGAATTGATTTTACGGTAATCACGATGGTGATTTTTTCGCAGCTTTCTGTCTGTTATTTGGTCCTGACGATACGTTGCGAAAATTATTTTTTAACTACTTGTAGTTCTCTGTGTAACAAGGGAAAACCGAGTGAACACGTAAAAAAAAAAAAAAATTGAAGTATTTTGTTTCTGCGGTTATTGTCGGATTTTGTTTTATTCAATATTGAAAATAAATCTTAACAGACCCTTAAACATTCACCGAACACTATTTTATCGGAACTTTATAGACGTGGCAGAATTTTTAAAATATTCTAGCCTGTTTCAACTATTTACTGTAGCTAGGTATTTGAAATTGTCGAGGTTTTATAATTTTTACTTGGTTTTATGTGAACAAAGGTTTGGCTTCTCAAAAATGACCGCAAATTTCATAAAAAATTCATCATAGGTTGTTTTCCCCACAATATTTTTAAAAAATTTAAAATTCTTATAGTTACGACTATCCTATACAGCAATATATCCCGCCTTTCGACACCTCAACTTCCCACCTATACAGATCATCGGCCTAACCATGAATATTATCCTATCTTTTTCTGATTCTGAATTGAGTCGAGGAATGTATACTGGTTTAACCAGTATACGATGACAAACGCTTACTATTTTATTTATTCGGTCTGTAAACAACTTTTCCACCGGAGACCGTGTTCCAATCGAAAAATGACTAGAAACCTTTTTTGTTGAATTTCGGATTTAGTTATAGTCAGTAAGAAAGTCAACTTTTGATTTTCCAAAGCAGTTTTCATAATAATTAGAAAAACCCGTATAACCGCGAAGTTAATATTTTTATTTACTCGAATATTTATAAGCTGTGGGGCGGTAATAACGGTTTCCTAATTAAAACCGCCGTCCGTTTTCGATTTTTCCCCCAATTCGATCACCCGGACTGTCCCCTAGACAATTTATTATCAACACAAATTAGTTTCCTTTCACTCGCCTGGACTCCCACACGCCGTGATGTAGACATAAATATACGAACGCGGACGGGGAGCCCATAGAATTTCCTATCATTCTTTCGTTTATTGGAGGGTCTGCACTCTGAAACGCGGTATAGGGCGGAAAATAAATTTAATTATTTGTATACACAATGCAAAAACAAATAATACCACAGACCGCATAATATGTCTGCAGTCACTTAGATTTTGAACGCGGTGAACAAGTAAACTGCAATGACTCGCCTCCTCTGTGCAGCTTCTCTGTTCTGATTGTTTCGACTGCGACTCCGCAGTTCACCGCAATGACACCGTCCCACCGTAATTGTTATTATTACTGTGATCATGATTAGACGTATATTATTAATATTACTGTCATTACAACTGCCGCAGTGTGTACATATAGGTTTAATTAAACCGTGTATGTTTTCAGAAGAACCGACGATTAGGTGGGTCGTCAGTTCGTCAAGAGTGTTAAGGTTAGGTTAACAAGTTAACTAATCGACAGAACACGATTAATAAGCCCTGGTGTTTTTCTAATTAGTTTTTGAAACATTAAAATATTATTTCGGAAGGCTGCGCAAAATTAACTAAAATTATTCAGGAATTATACCGTTCGACAGGGCCGTATCAAGGTACAATGGGGTCGTTTTCCCCGGGGGCGCCAAAGCTTTTTAAAACTATGGGGCACCCGGCTCGATATAAAACTCGAAATAAAATTAAAAATATCACTTCTTCGTTGTTTTATTTTTAAACTCTTTGTCAGAGTAATAATGAATATTATTCGGTAATTAGAAGTGCGACCTAATAACGCATAAATAGTACGTGTACCTAGAAAAAAACTGAGGACTTAGGAAGAATCTTATTTGATAGAGGTAAAATGTTGAAATTTGAATATGAATTTAATGACATTTTATGAAAAACAACGCATTTTGGAGGAAAGGGAGAGGATTTACCCTCAAATCATCCTCAGATAAGATCTTAATAGAGACTGTACAAATTTATGTCCCTGGGCGTCAAATGGCTTGGCACGGATCGGCCATTCGGGAAAAACTCTTACGGGAACAAGGTCCGGAAACCTGCAACGAGATGTATATGTTAGATTAGGTTTTCGTACCAAGCGACGAATCAAAGATAACGCACTTGTTTGTCAATACTTACACATCGGATGTAACATAACGATCAACGGGCTTTGTTGCGGAATGGTTATATTATGTGTCCCGTAGAGGCTTAAGGGGTCTCGCAATATAAATAGCAAATAAAAGGCATTCCGCGTTTTAACGATTACGACCCTTTAGATTTTATAAAGAAAAAAATTGACTACGCCTTGGCGGAATAATTTATTTTATGTATTCGTTTTTATCTCGGTAAACAATGGTTTTGATCCACTTCAAGAAAGAAGATCGATGAAAAGGTGTATTGACGTAATGGAAAAGGATTTGGAAAGCTTAGGAGTTTAAAACTGGTTACAGACAGACAGACAGAGGGAGAGATAGATACTTGATTTCTCTTAATTTTAACCGTTAATACCTATTACTCGGCGAGTAATTTATTGAAAAAATAAAAGTAGACACTCTTGCGTAAAGCCTTTGTGGCTTTGTCGCAATATTATTTACGGACAAGTCGGTGTCGGAAAAAACAAAATATTATTATGACGCGCGTTACGAGAACGTCACACGTGCATTCGTTGTTTCTGCCTTTTAAACGCAAGATGTAGCAAAAATACGCTTACGCAGAACGCACAGAACTCGCTTAGTTTTGATTTTAGAGTAAAATCACTTGTGATGAAATTAATGAAGAACAATATTCCGGAGGGCGAGACGTTGCGCATTTTTGAAAAAATTATATTTATTTATTTTTTTTTTTTTTAAGTTTTATCCGGTTGTATTCTGAGAAACGGGAAAAAAACGCAACGTTTCGCCCTGCGGATTACCGTTCTCTTTCGATTTTACAACGGGCGTTTTTACTCTAAAACCAAAATTAATAAGCGAGTTCCGCGCAGACCGTGCAAGGTGTGGATTTCGCTTATATCGCCCGTCAGTCGGACCGAGACGGCGCGACACGCGGTTATAGCGTCCACTCGGGAGGTACGGCGGAAACACGCGAAATATCCGAAAACGTTTTATCCCGACGGTATTTCGGCCGGAAAACGCGCCGTCGGAAACGTACGCGCGGGACCGAAACCGCATCGCACACGTCCGGAAAATGGTCCGCGCGTAGCGAGCGCGTGACATCGCGAGTCCGTGCGACAGACGGAAACGGCGATCGGTGCGCCGTCCCCGCGACTGGCCGTCCGGAACTCGTACCGTCGTAAAAAATTGTATCGCCGTTATTGTAATATTGCACGCCATTGTATTCGCGCTGTTTTATCGCAGCGGCTATTGATAAGCGGTTAATAATGTTGTTGTTGTTGTTGTTGTTGTTGTCGCGTGTCGTGCCGCGCGCGCTGCAGGCAACACCGAGCTGGTGTTAAAACCGAGGACCACGGAGGACGTGTCGGAAATACTCAAGTACTGCAGCGGCAGGAGACTGGCGGTGTGTCCGCAGGCGGGCAACACGGGCGTGTCGGGCGGCGGCGTGGCGCTATTCGACGAGGTGGTCGTATCCACGCAACGGATGAACAGTATAATTAATTTCGATCCCGTGTCCGGTAAGTAGTGTTCGGCATGGTCCGAGTATTAATAATAATAATAACGATAATAACAACGGTAATAATATAACGCGTCCGGCGGGATATTGTTGTCGGGCGGGCGCGCGTGCGCGCGCGCGTATTGGACGATCTTTACGATACGCGTGCAGAGGTATGCGAGAACATTGTTGCCGTCGTCGACGACCGCGGGGGTGTTGTTGTTGTTGTTGTTTTTTTTTTTTTTTTTTTTTTTTTAACCCCGGGGGGGGAAAAAAAAAAAAAAAAACAAGACCGCGGCCAGAACGCCGGATTCCCATAAACGGGAAACCCGTACGCGCGTTTATGGGCCGCAGTATCTCGGTCGCGTGTAACGTGTTATTATTGCGTTACCGCGGTTACGCGGTCGTTACGCGATCCGGTCGACAATCCGGATTGTTTATTCACGCGGCAATATTGAAAAGCCGTCCTGGGACAACGGGAACCGGGGGACGGGTGCAGCCGCTGTTGTTGTACAGGTGATTCGACGTGCATCCGTGAGCGACGGTTAATCGTCGATAACGAAAAACGATTCTGAACGGAGTTCGGTTGATAGTGTTGCCGTGTCAACAACATATATATATATATATCATATTATGGTAAAATAATTGCGTGTCATACGCATTATACATTTTTTTTTTTTTTTTTTAAAGAAATTTCTTTATTTGTTCAATATTGTACCGATTTTCCCAGGAGTTTTCCCCACTTATTGGGAAAACTCCCGAGAAAATTGAAAAATGACCTCCCATAATAAAGTACTTTTCCAGTCCGATTTCCTTTCAGAAAAAGTAGTGCTATCATTGAAAACTACGGGTAGAAAAGTTGTTTAAAGAAAAAAAAAAATTAAACATCGTTGTAAAACCGATACATTCCTCGCTCCGCTCATAATTCAATAAAACCGTATGAATTAACCGTAGTATACAGATTATTTAAAAACAAAATATTAAACAGAACGAAAATTATTTCAAGTGTCAGACCATCGCGGGACACCTTTTATAATTATTGCGGTATTTATAGCATAGTGTAGTATTAGATTATTATTGGACTGTTCGGTTATCACGTGTTGTTTCGCAAAGTTTTTTTTTTTAATAGAAAATATACGGATGGAAATACATTTCTAGTGATGGAGCTTTGCTGCTCACGGGTGTATTCTCATTATTGTATAAATTTTTCATTATTAAGAATTCATTTAAACATAAAATATTTTATAATAGTACACATGACATATAATATTATACAAAAAAATAATTATAATACTCCTGTAAACCTAAGCTTGTGATGGAGTAGAGATTTGTTTTTCTGGTTGTGTATATAATTTAATAATATAACCACAGGCATCTTATTCTACATATGTATATATTATTATTTCAAATAAGTAGACTTAGTAGCATAGTGCAGACAATATGAAAAGAAAGACAACAAAAAAAAAAAAAAAACATACAAATAATACTTGTTATTATTATTATATTAGTTAAATTTATTAAACACCAGTAATTCAATACAAAATAATTAAAATATTTAAATAAAATACGTACAACGTAGAAACCCATCACGATTGCACGCCGAAAATAAAAAAAGGCACAATTACAAACATAGGACTAACTACCGTTCCCATAGGCTTTCCTAATACCTTCGTCAGGTTGATGGGCTGCTATTGACCGTTTCGTTCCTAATTGCCAAACGAGAGGAAGTAATAATCAAGTATTATCGGACACGAGTATTTTTGTATCCGACAACCACCAGCCAGACGATTTTTTCGTTTGTGCAAAAGTTAGCGACGCACTTTTTAACACGGACCAAGTGGTTACGTCCGTGAGGTTTGTTGAATTAACGACAGTGTGCGGGCGTGTGCGTTCTCCGGGTTTTAATTATTTAATGGAAAAACGTGTTTATTTTGATTTATTTGTTAATAAATCGGCGGGTACAGAGCCGTGTACACTTTCGAACAATGTTTTTGTATGAAGCATGAAGCACAACGATTTTTTATACTTACCACCGCCACCACCATTACCAACCCTCTAAATCGGTAATAAATCGTTATTCGCTATTACTATTCAAACTCGCTGGTCTGTTAGTTTACAGTCTTATTGCTTACGTGTCCGGCCGTCCATAACTCACCGCAACCAACCACCACTTTTGGTCGAGCCACGATCGTCAAAAAACAGTCTTCGTTACTTGTTTACGAATAGACACGATTTATTCATCGTGTAACTGTAGGCAAGTGCTGGAAGTCTCTTTTTGCAGGCTCGCCTTCGTGTTTCCATACGAGGACATTTTGTGAGGTACAATGGCGTACATAGAAACACGCGATTATATTATTATTATCGTCGACTCGAATAGTAATTCTTTTTTTTTTTTTTTTTATAGCCGTACAGTCCTTGAAACTATACGAAAAACGTTCGATACACGTATCCGTAAAGAAAGTAATTTTTTTCGTTTTCTGCGCCGCGCCGTCCGTAAATAGGTATAGGAAAAAAAAAAAAGAAAAAGTGTCGCGATCGTGTATAACTTATATTCATCGTCCCCGCTATAGCGCGCGCGACTCGTCTTTTGATAAAAAAAAAAATAATAATAACAATACCAGGGGTGGTATCCGCCACCCGCGGTGACGGATAAAACCTTTTTTTCTTTTCCTTTTTTTTTTTTTTCCTGCCCGTGTACTTACAATACGATATGCGCGTGTACCCACATTATGTGCTTGCATGGCGTACGCGTATTAAAATAATTTATATTATGGTATACGGTACCGACCACCCCCGTCGCGTTAATAATTTCGTACGCTTGTTGTTACCATTTTATCGTGTTACCGTGTTTATTGTATACCATTATTCGTTCGGGTCGCGCGGCCGACGAAGACTACGGGTAAAATATTCGAAACGGTACAAAAACAGCTCACAACAACTCGTACGCGATAATATTACAATCGTATATTATAATGGCTAGTGTACCGGAGTGATTTTAAACCGAGCGTATATGGTGTTTTTTTTTTTTTTCTATACAAAAACGTTTTTCTTTTTCTGTTTCGCTCGTGTACGTACCTGAGTACCTATTACGTATACGAAGAACACTAAATAATGTATCAAACGCGACTTTTATTTTTTTTTTCCTTTTTACCATTATTATACCTGATAATACACAAAGGCGCGTTTCGTCCGAACGCATGCAAAACGTTCGTGCCACATATTAGCCTGTAGTTTACGTGTCTATAGCTTTGCCCGCGCACAATCACGAATGGAAAACAAAAATAATAACGTGTCTCCCGGACCCAGTCCACCAGTCGTCCGTGTCTCTATCACAGCCGTTAAACGTCGTTGCCCGGTAATTTATATTTGTTTTCTTTTTCTTTTTTTTTTGAAACTGTAATATTTCCATGACGACCGAATCGTCTAAAATAATAATAATATCTGGTTTTTGTCGTCCTCGTCGTCGAGGTAACGCGCGTAAATCAACAAAAATAATTCAATTTTGCGTCCCGAAAACACCAAAAGCCCAGTGTCGGCCCCCCCCTTGTAGGGGTTGAATTTCGAAAGTCGGTGTTCCAGACGTACACACCATCCGTTCGTTCGTTTCTGTATGTAAATTTTCAGACCGCTGCGCGCGACAGATCCGACCGTGAATGGCGAATCGCGCACAAGCACACAGACGCCATACTTGCCTTTAGTACTGCAGATATAGAATGCAGATAAACGAAATAGATCCGATTAGTTCGGTCCGGTTCGGTCGTGTTCCGAGGGCGCGAAATCCCGGACACCTGCAAATCGAATTTCCACTAGCCAGTCGTAATAATCCGTTTGGACTCCCTTAAAAAGATGTCTATCAAATTTCCCTTTTTTTTTTTCAGAAACTGAAAAAAAATTTTCGCAAAAAAAAAACACAGCAAAACAGTTTTTAATGATGTTTATTGTGGAAACAATAAAATTACTCGTACACATAATTCCTTATTGTACACAAAGTATACATGCATTGAATGTGGTATACGCCCTTTTAACAAATCAGCGTTGGTTTAATTATATTTTAAAAAGGCGCCTGGATATCTTTTAATCGACATTAACAACTTAATTTTCCGCATTTAAATACGCCTTCTTACCGGTTTATACTACTAATTTTCCCGATTATTTTTTTTTTTTTGTATACCAAAAATGTATTTTTTGATTTTTAATGGTATACGCCCTGTTTTAACAAAACACCATCGATATTTATCAATTTATCGAAATTATATCGGTGTCTGCGAGGGAATTCGAACCCCCTGGACGTAAAAAAAAAAAAAAACGCGTAGTAAAATAGAAAATCGATTTGATTAATCTAATCTGTTTAGGCGCGACGTGGTTATCAGCATAATCGCGTATCGATTTAACATAATATTGAAATAAAATCGATACCAAAAATTACCTGTTTTCGGTGTTCGACCGTGTCTTGGATATGTCGATAGCTATCGAATCGCCCATACCTAAGTATAATTATTATATAGAGGTAGGTACATTTTATTTTTTTGTATCGTGTTAAAATAAGACATTAATATAAAATGTTTTTGCCGCAAAATTATTTTTTTATGTATGATATATTTATAATTATTTGGTTTGGCCTCGACAAAATTTAATTTAAAAAAAAAAAATAATAATAATAAGAAAAAACTGTTGCTTGTTGATAAATATCGAATATTAAATTTCCGTTATAAATTACAACGTTTCCTTATGTATGTATAATATTATTACACACGATCTTAATATTTATTAGGTATATGAAACCGCTGCCGCCGCCGGCTCTCCGACACGGTAAATACACTCTTTTTTTTTTTTTTTTCTTCTCGTCGTTTGAATATTTATTATGTTCTGTAAACGCGTACTTCAATAATAATAATAATATACGCGTATGTAAAACGATTTTCGAACAAAATCACGAACCACTTATTATTACGATATAAAAGCACACACACGCCTATATTTTGATTAACCGGAGTACGTACGAGTGTAATACCAGTTCGTACTCCGGATAATCAAAATTCAAAAAAATACTACCCGGTAAACTAATAACAATATTGTCCACGTACGCCATATTATTGTAAAATAATATTTGTAATATAGTGTCCGCGTGACATAAATCTAACGATAAAAAACCGTGTACATTTTAATATTTGTATGAAGAAAAAAAAATACAAATACAAAATACAAATATGACAATATACTACGGATTAAATATAAATAATAAATAAACAGATTGAATATTTACGCACAAATCAATTTTGTATACTTAACGGAAATTGTAAAACTTATTTTAAAAAAAATTGCAAACAATAATAATAATGCGAATAATAAATTTAATATTTATAAACTTCGATAAAAATAAAAAAATATCCACGAAATTTTTCTGCCATATTACAATTGTATATTTATAAAATCACAAATTTTGAATTCTACGTTTAACGTTTTACTATAATATCTAAATGTTTTGGAAAACATTTTTCGGGTTAGTAAAAACTGCAAACGCTCCAATTTACATGCATCAATAACCATACGGATTTTTTACTTGGTTAGGTTACTTTTTTTAAAAACTATTTCTAGATTCCCAATTGATTTCCCGAAAAACTTTAAAAAAAGCTGACAACAATAATGTCGATACGTCAATTATATTTTTGTAATCCGGTTCTGCAGGGTTACCTCATAGACTCCGTAAAGGGGAAAACACCTATATGAAACACTGGTCGTATAATGTGCAGTTTACAAGTTCAGAATCGGTTTTTTTTTTTTTTTTTAATTATTATTATTATCGCGATGATTTACCGTTGCTTTCGGTACACTAAATTATTCAGTTTATCCAATGCCTTCCTTATTTCCCACTTACAGCAGTGACAACATCCATTAGTGGTATCAGATCATTTTTTGTTGGTATTTTGTATCAACCCCGACGACAATATTGCGCCGCCCGCACCGTAATATTGATAATTAGTAATTATTAATTACAAATAGTTAAGTATACGATGTACACACAATATTATTGCATTGAACTACATAATAATATCCTCGCGACACGACACAATGAACGGCGTAGACAAATAAACCAATAACGTACGCGCGCTCGTTAAGTACTTGATGATAATAATAACACGGTGTCGCTTTTTTTTTAAACATTTTTTTTTTAAACGTATAGGGGTGTTGGTGTGCCAGGCGGGCTGCGTGCTCGAGTCGTTGATGGAGCACTTGGAGAGTCACGGACACATGATGCCGTTGGACTTGGGGTCGAAGGGTAGCTGTCAGATCGGCGGCAACCTGTCGACCAACGCGGGCGGCATACGCGTCATACGGTACGGCACGTTACAGGGATGCGTCTTGGGACTAGAAGCCGTAAGTGCGACGTGGGAGGAGGATCCCTAATTGGACTCGGCGATTAAAATTCCGAAATGATATACGCCAGTAATATACTTAACTGGAAAATATTATGTTTTTTTTGAAAACCACAGTCCTACCTATCGAGACTTTGAAGTAGGCAATTTTATTTTTCGCCGACATAAAGACACGAAAAACGGTTTTTGTCGGAAAATTAGTTTTCGCGTGAAGATCTACGCGTGGCACCGCACGGTCGTGAATAAATTGCTCCGTGGTCGTATCATAATAATATTATCATCAGGAATATTCTAATATCAAGATTACGATTCGCTTATCGGTACTTTTCGAGTCTCTCATTATTAGTTATTATTCGATTTGTTTTTATAGGTGTCTACTAGATATTTAACGTTCCCCGCGACCGATCGGCGTACAAATCTCGTACGCCTAACCTCCGGGAATCACTTCTGACTTTCGGGTGTTACGTTTTATGAATAGAATGCTCAAATAAAATTATTCCTTCGAAATTCGACGCGCCTTTAAAAATCGACGAATATACACTCCGATGATCTAAAGGACCGATTTCGTGTGCGCGTATTGTTATGAAATGCACCGGGGACGGCCGAACGGTCGACCGAGGGCTGTTCTTCAAATGTCGATCTCCCTTTTGGCAGAATTTATTTTCATGTAATTAGCGGACGAATCACAATTGCCGATCATTTTTACCTTGACGTATTATCATTGTTTTGTTGTCAGTTTACCAAGTGATACAATTTCACAGGGCTTATACTGGCAGTTATATCTGCAATAATATTATACGGGTCTTAATGACGGCGTGTTGATAAAAAAACCATTATTTGACCATAAATTTTAGTTTGATTATGTCCACGCGTGCGCGTATTGTCAATGACAAATTAGGTAATTTACAGCAATACATATTTTGTCGGGTGGTCGACCGTCGGAGCCGAAACACATTCTCCGCGGGTCTCGGCCGACGAAAGTTCGGTCGCCGCATTTTTCGATCAGCCGCGCGTTTGTCCGCAATCGTTTTAAAAAAAAACGAGCGACAATAACCGCGAACGGTACGAACACACTGTTGCGTCACGTCGGTTCGGCCGTTCGGCTTTGCGACGGCACGGCCCGGTCGCGCTTATCGAAAACGGTTCGCCGCGGCGCGGGACGTCGTGCGGGCGCGTCGTAAACAACGCGACCGTATCAACGCAACGGCGGCCGCCGCCGGATGACTCCGCGACCCCGCGCATAATGACGGGAACACGCGACGCGCGTACGTAATAAACCGTATTCGGTATCCGCGTAACGCGTCGTGGGCGCACGCGCGCTCGCGCGCCACCGGATCCGGGCGCGATCGACGGTTCGTTAGGTCCACCCCCCCCCCCTCTACCGGCCGCCGTCGTTCCGTTCGATTGACGGGATCGCGACGCGCGCGCGCACGTACACGCAGGCGTCCGGTATAACGCGCGGTGCGACCCCCGGGGAGGGTTTCGCGCGTGAGCGCATCCGACCGGGAAAACCCCGCGGGATTCGTGCGGCGGCGGCGGCGGTACAGTATCGCGTACACGTCCGAATGTAAAGCTTATTGCTTTGCCGCGGCCGTCACCCTGTACAGACGCGCAGAGTACACAATAACGATAATATATTACAACGGTCCCCGCGCGTGTATACAGGACGACGACTCTGACGATCGACGCGACTGTGCGCACGGCACGGCGTTAACGGTCGCTGTACCGCGCGGTCCGAGTGCAATTGCGTATAATTGTAGAACGCAATCACTGTTGCTAACGGTTTATCGCCATTGTGTATTTTACCGCCGCTGGTTATTCACCACCTCTTAAAAAGTGGTCGGGATCAGAGGCGCCGGGTTTTTGAAAACGTCGTGGGGGGCCCCCGCGCGCGCAGTCTCGCCTGAATCTCGCCGCGCAACTCTTGTTTTTATTCCCCTTGAATTGTTCGTTAAACGATAAAACTACTAAAACAAAAATACAGTTATTTGTCGTTTTGTATGTCATAACATTTTAATAGTATTAGTATATACTAAATTTAGTTTTTGAGGAAGTACATGACAAATATTGATTTTTTTTATAATATGAGAGAACCGTATGGGGCTTATCTCCATTTTGTTAAGCTCGTAGGGGGCTGCAGCCCAAAAGTCCCCATGTACACGACGCTCCTGATCGAGACAATAACAAAAGTCGGATTATAGAATACCGTAATCGTCGTTAGATCGATTGTACTTTATGACTGCGGTGAACAGTGAGCCTGGCAAAAACGAATTAATGATATTTAAAAGGAAAATCTTGCAAAGACGCCTACGACACAAGGTCAAACGGGGAACTTATTACTATATCTATTAGTGGTCATACCTAAGAGATTAAGATGGGCCAGACGCGTGTGGAGAAAGGAGGGCCGACTCATACGGATAGTCACAAACTGAAGACCCGATAAAAACCGACCGAATGGAGAAGGCCTAGACAACCGTGGGAGAGCCGAGTAAAAGAAGATCTTAAATTATCGGAAGTGCTGAATGAATAATATCCGGTAGTGCATAGAGAACACGGAAAGAGATTGTAAAAGCGACAATGGGCCTAGAATAAGAAAAAAAAAAATTCCACCAATATTCGCATGTATAACAGGGCGAATCAGCGAGATTCCTGGAGGATTTTAAGTAAATTCGATTACTTACTGTTTTTTTTTTCTTTCGAATCACTATTTTCCACTTTCTGTCCTTGAAACTGGCATAAAAGGTACTATGGAGAGCTGTGTTATAGAACTAACACAAATGACGAGCTATGTTAAGGACCAAAGAATTCAATGGCTAAGCCTCATAATGAAAACAGGTAAATACGAGACAGTTAGGGTAGCTATTATGGAATTAAGAAAAGATCGATTGATGCGGTGGAAAAGGATTTGGAAAGCCTGGAAATTGAAAACTGAAGAGAGACAGTTCAAGATTGAGACGAGTGGCGAAGTGCAGTGATGGCGGCGTAAACTCTCAGAGAAAATACAAACTTTATATTATCTAAATGTTAAATCTAATTGATTATAACCCTTCCCTACTCCTTCGAGAAAATCGCTGGTTCATGATAAATGGATCTTTCTGTATACATGTATTATTATTATTATTATTATGCACACTGTGCTCGTTCGAGTGACGATGATAATAACGAACGTACCTAATAATATTATTATAATATCGTCCGACTGCAATTTATACAACAATAATAATAATTATTAGGGCTCGGAATAATATAGACAGTAAAATCGTACTAAATATGCGCATGAATTATTATAATGCAGTGGCAGTATGATAGCAGTTTTATGAGTCTGAAGACTCGCCATTTTTTAATAGTTAAGTGGGTGACTGGTTCAGCTGAGTGGTCCGTGGGTGTGAGATACTTATTGGCTTAGGTTAAAATGTTTTCACAAATAACAATGCATTACAATTGATGCGCAAGATCATTTATTAATAATTACGATGGGAGATTCAAATAATTGTTTTGTTATCTCGCACGTGATATGAGTTTCGCGCCGCAACATGTATGCACGTGTTATCACGAGAATACGAAAATCTGAAAAAAAATAATATACTCACGACATTTAAGTTTCTTAAGCTTTTTGTCTAGTTTCTCGTTATCGACGTCATCGCTGTGGTATTACACCCGCAGCAAACTGTATCTTGTTTTTGAGAGCTCTTGTGTCATTGGTAAACAATAAATTATCAATCGAGTATTGACAATAATTAACCTAGAGGTCAACGAATTAATAATGTGGGAAAAAATAAATTTAAAAAACATTCAAATGTGAATTTACCAGTTAAATGTTAATATAAACGTAATGTTATTTTTTTCAATAGATTAATTATTTGTACGCTTTTTTGAAACAAGTATAAATACGCAAAATAATTATAAAAAAAAAAAAAAAAAAACATGTACACGTATGTAGAACAAGCACAATACAGCGCAATCGATATCTTAATTCAACTGTAGGTAGCACTGATGTCATTTATCGTAAAGAAACACTGTCAAATAGACCTTATTTTTGTATAATATACCATGTGTTTTTTTACACGTCGTCGTCAGAGTGCGCTAGTGCTCAAGCACGGTACGTCGCGATATAATTATGGACGATCCGAATTATCACAAAACTAGCCTCCTTGTTTCAGTTTACTAAACTTCTACTAGAGTACAGATCATTCGAATTTAAATACCAATAGTCTCTCTTTTGTTCTCCCGGGGAAAATTTATCTAAACCGTTCGCGTTAAATTAAATACTCGTACAGAATTTCCCGAACGCAGTATACAACGTCTGTAAATAATTGATATCGTTTCCGGAAATCTCCATAACAAACTCGATCGTCAATAATATAATACGCTTATAATGCATGATACATATATATTATGTTATTAAAAAAAAAAATATTCGACCGCGGTTTTCGGGGCGTTTTCAACGGATTCAGTATATAATAATACACATATATGGGCGGGTAAATATACCAAAAATATCGTATGTTTCGCGTCGCGTGTTTTTTTGAACGCGAAATGTCTTTTATAATACCATAATATACGGACATATATTTATAATAATATACCTATGCAATATAATAACGTGTCCGAAAACACGCGAAACGAAAAACATATATATTAATATGTTTATACTCGTATACAATTAAAAGTCGAAACGTATAACGTTTAAAAAAAAAAAATAATAATAATAACAACTGTACGGTTCGCTATTTGTTTATGCTAAAAAAAAAAAAAAAAAAAAAAAAAAAAAAAAGCCCCAGAGAAAGCTGCCGCCGCGGTCGACGTTAACATCACGTTAAATATTATTCGGAGTTATTCAATCAATGTACGCGCGCGACGACGATAAATTGTGGCTGACGAAATGCCATTCTGAGCGAAATTCGCCACGCGTTTTAAAATGCCGGTTTTCCTCGTTGATTTTCGGATCGCCTTTTGGTCGTGCGTACAAGGGTGATAAAAAAACCGTACCTGTTCGACAAAGTTCCCCGAGAATCATTGCGACGGTTTGTCGTCGCAAACTATAAAAAAATTACCGGCCTGCGTCCTGATATTACAGTATGTGTTCTCAACTTCCCGACTATACCCACGGTGCGGCGAGTATATAATATGTCCTAAGCAAACGGACATACATGGTACGATGGATGGACCACTATTGTAAGCGAGAAGTTGGAAAGGTGGAGGGAAAATTTAATGTATATCTGTACGCAAACATTAATCGTTGCTATCGAAAAACGATTCTGAACGGAGTTCGGTCATACGCGTTTTGAAAGGCCGTAATACGTTACGATTTGAAAATAATACATTTCATCCCATTTATTATGTAAACTCCTAATGTACCGCCTCAGTCAGATTTCCTTTCGGGAAAAGTGCTACACTTGAAAATCGGAGCAAAATTTCCGGTAGGAAAGTCGTTCGCAGTTAAGAAAAAAAAAAAAAACTTTAATAATCACCGTTGTAAAACCGACACATTCCTCGCTCCGTTCAAAATCTAAAACAGTAACAAATAATAACACTAACAGACCGGTGGCGTAGCGAGGGGAGGTGTTGGTGGTATAGCGACACCCCCCGTGACCGTGTTTATTGCTACATGTATATAGTAAAATTGTGCAAGATAATTATTTTACAATATGACTACGGGTAACTCCATGCGTAAACGTAACCATATCACTGTGTAAATTACTTGACAATATCAAATTTTCACGAAAATCATAAATATTACGGCCTTTGAAAACGCGTACAACCAAACTCCGCTCAGAATCGTTTTTCGTTAGCAATGATTAGTCGCGTCGCGTACAGGTGTACATTCGATTCCCATCTTATTGTCCTGACCTCTCATCAATACCGGTGCCCCGCCCATCGTGCGAAGTATGTCGGTCGTTTTTTTAATTAATAGGTTTTGTTACTTTTCATAACACCTCCCCTCGCCCCCTTTGGAAATTTCTGGGCTACGTGCCTGTAACAAACCCTACGAATTAACTGCTATGTAGCTACAAATACACATATATATATAATATTATGTAATGGCGGTGGCGAAACGCGTTGTGTTTGATCGGTCGAAAACGAACAACTCCGGAGGCCCTCAATAAGCTTTCCCTTAATTACGTGTGTTTTCGTCGACATCGGAATCGCGATTCGGTATGCGTACGGCGTGTATAAAGTACGGTACAACAACCCTCCCCTCTCCCGCCGCCGCCGCCTTGCCACTTCCCCCGGATTTCCACGTCGGCCGTAGCCGCGAGCAGGGCGGTTTCCCCTATATTTTGCAGTAATTGCATAGTCTGCCGCCGCGCCGGTGATTTAGCAATCGGCCCGACGCTCAATTAAGTGGGTTCGGTTTTTTTCGCCCTCCGCTTTTTACTTATTATTATTATTATTATTATTATTATTATTTTTAATCAAATCAGTGTTTCGTGTTGTACTTTTTTTTTTTCGGTTCGTTGTTGTTCTTTTTTTTTTTTTTTTTATCGCACACTGAGAGTAATCCGCCGAAACTCTTGGAGTTATATCCTCCTATGTATACCTATATATTATTATACTGCACGACCCTCTTTTTATTATTTATTAAAGTCGTTTGTTTGTTTATTATTATTTTTTTTATATTTTCGCTAAATTATACCGGAATGCCGCTAACGGTTTATTATCATTATTTTTTTTTTATTTTTTTTAATTAGACGCAACGTTAAATAATGTACCTCTACACGACTATACCGTAATTACCATAGTATAAAACAAAAAATTAATATCTGCTCGGTGGCAAAATTAACATTATTAAATATGAATGCGCCCGGAGTGCAAACGAGCGCAGATTTATATTAGCGCATACTTATACTTGTATAGTTACACTCAATTAAACTAGATTCGACAACAAAGGGTTGTTATCGTTACCGTCTTCGACACGGTTTCCGTGCTTTCCTCGTGATAACCGGGCACGGGACCCGCGGAGTAATGGGATTCAGCCCGTATCCAAACCAATAGTTTGAATATTTTATTTTCGGTCTTATGCTATATATTTGTCACAATTTTGAAAAATCTTGTATCTTCTGTTTTAAAACTATATTTGTCGTATTTTCTGAAAAAAATTCACCGCCCCTCCTTATTTCAATTTTCGAGATCCGCGCCTGATCACAACTACCGGTGGTCGAGGAGGAGAGAGGGCGATTCCGTCGGTTTATTATTATTTGAACAGACCTTATAATTTTATCGTAATATAAAACAAATAAAAATATTACTCATACTCGCACAGAGAATCTCAAAAAAAATTCGAATCGATTATAGTTTTCAAGGAGCAACGGTTTGTCTCAAAATATTGTGCTGTTACTAAAAGCCGGTGCCTACCCTTAAAATATAACATAAACTTACTTTATTTTTTTATGAAGTTGTTATTCCACCCCTCCCCCCATGATTAAACCTTAATTTCATTGCTGTTATAACCTACGCAGAACATGTTTATAAAATCTTCTTCTTCTCGTGTGTATACGGTTAGTATTGAACATTGGATAATATCAACTTTTCGACCAATAAAACCGATTTTGTGCTGTTAGTTTTAAGATCAGAGTGAATCGGCCCAGTATCAAACTTAAAGATAAGAACAATAGTTACTGTGTTTGAACGTTGGTTTTTTCCCGATATTTTAATTTTTAAGCGAGATACGAGCATGTGCTATTATAATCTCTTACAGTTTAAAAAACTTTGTAACTCGCTTAAAAATTAAAACATCGGAAAAGAAACTAAATGATAAAAAAAACTTTAATATTAAAACTAACAACACAAAATCCGTTCTACTGAACAAAAAGAGGACATTATCAAATTTTTAACATATTATAATAATATTATACCGGAATGAGAATAATGACACGGCAGCTGTTTTATTATTTGATCTTGTTGTTTTTCACACTCGTCGTAATCATAAACGATGTTAGTCATTCCTATCATGAAATTATATTATTATTGATATTGATATAAGAAAATATCAAAAACCATATTTTATATTGACTATTTAATTAGGTATGTGTTTATAGGTCATGGCGGACGGAACGATTGTGGACTGTTTGAACACGATGCGAAAAGACAACACGGGATATCATTTGAAACATCTTTTTATCGGGTCGGAAGGCACTTTAGGCGTTATCACTAAAGCAGCGATATTGTGTCCGAATCTACCGAAGTACGTCAACGTAGCATTCATCGGTAAGAAAATATTCAAATTAATATCAAAACGGTTTTTTTTTTTTTTTTTCGTTCTGTGATGCGTATAAAACCTGTACGCTCAAATTTATTGCAAAAAGCTTATAATTTGTCAAAACAGTATAATTAATATTAATATTATAATATGCTTTAGTCGTCGCGATTAAAATATTACGAAAGAAATTATAATAGCAATTTTTTTGCGGTATTTTTACAAACATCAGATGGCAACGGTATGTATATAATTGGAACGAAGAAATTCAAACTATAACCATTTACTCGATTTCCGGATTTGTTTTTTTATCGCGTCTTCTGCAGTTTTACAATATTGCTATGTTTAATAATCCAAAAAAATAACACATCGACCCGTTGCTCTTGGAACGTTCTGCTATATCTAAAATTTAACGACAAACAACCGACTGCTTACTTAAGGGAAACAATTAACGAAATCGTTTTGTGTACTTAGCTCAAAGTGTACATATATATATATGACAAAGAAGATTACTTTCAGTGTCATTGGTGGCCGTGTTGATGATGACTGCGGTAGATAAGTCTCTGTAGTGTTTACTGTTGTTATTTAAATTACGATTGGTAAATTTAAACTGTGTGACACTGTATTCACACTTTAGAACTAATGCACTGTTTACCATAATCGTATAAAAATACTAAAGATAGTGTACAAAAAATTTAACACTGTTATAATATTTGTTCTTGCCTATTCGAAAACCCTCATGCCTATTAATATTATACGAAATCGTAAACAAAACCAACCGTTTTAATTATTTTAAATTCTCATACAATACTACGTAAATTTACGTCAACGCGTTAATATTATTATCAGCAGCTGAAATATTAAGCCTCATTTGACTTTAATGTTATCATTGTGTTTGTAGAAAAATTGTGTACACTAAAATTTAATCTTAAATTTAATAACAACGGGCGATAGCTTTATTTTTCTTGCTCATAAAAATAAAATGAGTGATGTAAAGTAATGATATTTTTCATCGCCAAAATTAGCGTGGTGAACGGACGATAAAGTATAAATGCGTCTCTGTATACTATACGTATTGTATTAAAACGGTTAAGTAATTAAAAAAAAAAAAAAATTAATGTTAACCTTCTGAAAATCTTAATCTTCGAATTATATTGATTAGTGATTATGATGCGTTTCATCATAAATAGCAATACATCACTAAGTCGTTAAGTGTTTACTGACGTGGCGTACCGATCCCACACACGGCTTACATTATATAGTATTTGAGTTTCCAAATAAACCATAAAACACTGTGAAAAACAAAAAAAATTACAAACATATTTTAAACCGGGATTAGTGTTTTCAGTGTTTTCCGTGAGCGATGACTAAACGACACGAACAAATAAACAAATAATAATAACACACCGCTATCGAACATCAAGCACACAGGCTAATCATATTACATTATCTAAACCGATAATTCGAATCCAACGTAACGAAAACAATAATGAAAATAAAATAAAAACATAATCGAGTGCTCGTTCATTATGGCGGTACAATGTAGTAAACGAAGGTACTCGAGTCGATCACACTCTGTGACTTAATCGGTATACTTAAGTCAACAATAATCATCTTAAGCTACAATGTACACATCGTGTGCATACAAGATTTAAGCTTAAAATATTAATTTTTACTCAATAGCATAATATTGTCCTCAATGAATTAACGAATTAATTAACATGTAGTAAACGAAACTAAAACGCTAAGTACACGGTGATGAGTAGGAATGCGAACAGTGAGGAGTAATCTGCTTATTGAACAAATAAGGTGTTTGGGAATTAACGTGAACGCAATAAATAACGTACAAAATGAAATTAAAACGAGACTACCGACAAGAGTCAATATTTACAATGATAGAAATGTTATCTTCCAAAATTACCGTCTAGATATAACAAAGAGCGCCTAGTACGCACCTACAGTAACCCATTATATTGACGTTCGTTTGTGGGACAAGTAAATGTAACAGTTGAAAGTTTTCCCGGCGTTTTTCTAGGATTTTCAACATAATTGAGAATACTACAAAAAAAAAAAAAAAATTGAAAAATAGCCACTTCCATAAACAAGACATCAATTTTCACTAGAAATTATTTAAAGTCAACGATCTAATAGCGCTAAAGTGATTTTTGATAAGCTTTGTTATCATTCCCACCATTTCTATCTATAGAACTATCCTTTTTTGATCTATGTTTAAAACAGATGTTAAATTGAGACATTACAGCGCGTGTTTTGACGAATAACCAAATGTAACCGGGTTACTGTATTTTATAATCAAGTCGTTTTGGCGATTTTGGTTATGGGTTACTGAAATATCGTTACCAAACGAAATTAACGGTTATGATGTTTGGTTATTGATAAAGTAATAATTATATCTAGCCAGTGCTTTTATTTATTATCAATCAATATAATTTGTAATAACCAAAAACGTTTTTCGTTTTCGCGAATTTATAACCATAATTGATAGCGAACATAAATAGTTTAATCGCTAAAACATATCTTATGTTTATGGATTAGAGTCGGTTGTTGTTTTTTTTTAAACTTATAAACTATAATAAAACCGTCGATCAAGAATACTTAATCAACGTGTCACGAAAAGGAAAAAAACGGCCTCAGTTTCTAATCGTTCAAGAATCAAAAATTATAGCCCGTCACGATACCTATATCGATGTCTTTATTATTTATGGACGCGACCGAAAGAAGAAGCGCAATAAATCGACGTCCGATAAATTTGAATTGAACGGATGAACATAATATAATTATTATTATTGATGAGTAGCGACCGCTAAAAGTGGTTTAATCGTGTATGCATAAAAAAAAAATGAAAAAATGATACGCACAAAATATTCATAAATTTGCAGTATATTAAATATCAATTATTAAATTACGCGAACTCCCCCGGGCGAACAAAAAAATACAGTCGAATTATTATTCCGGTATTTAAAATGCTCGTATATTATCCGATTAAATTTCCGTGCGTACGTTCGTAAAAATTATACTTTTTTTCTTTTTTTTTTTTTTTTTCGTATTTTTTAATGCGCTTTTACTGAAAAATATTACGTGAAATACATAAACACACGCATGAGTATACAACACAGTCGTTGTGTATATATTTGGAAATAATTATAATATTATTATACGTTCGTTGTGCTCGTATATATAAAACATTTTATACGCGGGGTTGACTCGCGCTGCAGTATATTGGATTAAAACCGACACGTATTTACTATACATAATAATAATAATAATAATGATCATTTTTTTTTTTTCATTTTGAAAAGAGTTTTTTTATATACGACAAACACACACGCGTCAGAACGGAAGTCGGTTGTTTGCGGTGGTTTTGGTTTTGTTTGTGTGTGTGTGTGTGTGTGTGTAAAATGTAGGTAAACGTTGCGATGATGGTTATATACAAAGTACAATAATAATAATAATAATATGATCCTTTTGACTTTTTTATCCTGCGTCGGCGGTATTATATACGAGTAAAACAAAACGTATATATACCGCCGCAACGGCATAATATTATTATTATTATGCGACAGACTGTGAAGTGAAAGCAATGTAAAAAGAAGAAAAAAAAAAGAAAACATTAAATAAAAAAAAAAAAAAAAAATGTCTCTATAGGAAAAGTTACCGCCGCCCCAGCCGTTTGAGCTTTCCTATATATACAAGTATACAGCTTAATATTATTGTTATTATATATATAGATACGAATTTTGTCGTTTTTTTTTTTTATTCTCGTTCCGCAGCATTTGTCAATACGTTCGTTTTCCTCTCCGTTCCGCTTTTTTTTTTTTCTTTTTTTTTATTAGATCGTATTGGTTTATTACTTATACTTCGTATTTTTTTTATTTTTATTTTTTTTTTATCGTCTGATGACATTTCTCTACTTAGATACCTGCGTGATTTCGCTCCGATCCGAAAATCGATACGCGGACAATTTTTGTACAATTTCGGATCTGGCTTATGAGCATTGGGGAGGTCGTTTTTTTGATTTTCCAAGCGGTTTTCATAATTACGAGAAACCTAGGAAAAAACGTATAGAAAATAACACGAGGGGAAATTTACGAAAGTAAAAATGTTATTATTTTCGATTTTGTTATAGTTCGGTTGGAAATAATAGTTGAGACCTTAAATTTTTGCACAAAACATATATTGGTATTTTCTAGACGCGGTGGAGTTTACCGAACGTTCTGGCGATTTTTAAGTTAGTTATAAGTATATATTTGACATTTTCGAATTTTTTTTTTGTTTTATATGAACGAAATAGTTTTAGCCTGTCAGAAATGCTTGATAATTGTACAAAAAATTCGTTATGTTAAATAAAAAAAAAAGAAACGAAGCATTTTAAGCGTTCAAATTTCGACGAAAAACGTAAAAACCGCGGCATTTCAAAACGCGTCCGACCGGACTCCGAACTCAGAATCGCATTTCGTCAGCGACGATCGGCCGTCGCGCGCTGATATAAATTAAATAACTTTACCGATACCTTTTCAACTTTCCACGCGCCTTCGCGTACGCCATTATATTGTTCAGTTTCGTTTGCCTCTGGCCGCGGCGCCCATAACGTACATACACACGCGCGCGTGTGCGTGTGCGTGTGCGTGTGCGTGTGCGTGTGTACTCGTATGTATAATAACAGTTTTTCCATGTGCGTTTTTGCGCCGACAGGGTTGGACAGTTACGATAAAGTGCTAAAGTTGTTCTCGGTCGCTCGCGCCGAGTTCGGCGAGACGCTGTCGTCGTTCGAACTTATGGACAACGCGACCGTGACGTGCGTGGAAAACAGCCTTCACCTACGGTGCCCGATCGCCAACGACCGTCCGTTTTACGTGCTCGTCGAGCTCGCGTCCAGTCGGCCGACCGCCGGCCGGCACATGGAAAACGTTTTGGCCAAAGCCCTCGAAGACTCGCTGATCGCGGACGCCGCGACGACGGATCAAACGTCCGGCATAAACGTAAGTACGGTATGGTATATATATATATATGTACCTGTATAGATTGATCGATTGATTTTTTTTTTTTTTTTCAACGGGATCGCCCCCTCCGGCTGCAGTCGGAAAGCTTCAGGGCGCTTCGAACATTAGCGCGTACACGGGCGGGTTCAGCTCCCCGAAAACCCGGCCGAGCGTGCTCCCCCGAAACGGGACGTTCGCCGGGCGTCTTCGCTCGGAAAAATAAGCAAACGCCTAGTGTTAATCCGAACCTGGATTGTAGCGATATTGTATTGTCGGGCGTCTCAAATTTCGATTTCGTTCGCGACGGTGGCGTGACTGCGCGGGGCCGTTTTCGGAGGGGCGATTTGAATATTTGTTGAAAATATCGAAACTAAATCATAAATAATGCGTACCTATCA
Source organism: Cinara cedri (assembly GCA_902439185.1). Classification (NCBI taxonomy): domain Eukaryota; kingdom Metazoa; phylum Arthropoda; class Insecta; order Hemiptera; family Aphididae; genus Cinara; species Cinara cedri. The sequence goes on from CABPRJ010002407.1 coordinate 131,062, forward strand.
CAAAATTATACTAAAATTATGTTTATTTCGGAACGAACGGGTGCCTCTATACAGCTGACATTCAAATTTGGTGGACGTTTTCTCGGGAACTACTTACCTATTTTATACGAAATCTTCTAAATTTAGGTACGGGACCGTTTCTCCCTCAGAATAGCGGACGAAATGTCAGTGACCGAGAGTGTCCATTATGTAGAGGTTTCGCTGTATTGATAATTTAATACATCTTTCATTTTGTATTTTTTCGTAACAAGCAATTGCGAAAAAAAGATATTACATCTAGAATTGTTTAGGGGTTGATGTGTCATCCCTCTCCCCCAAATAAAGATTTTTTTTTTTCCGTTTCTGTTCGCGTGCAGAAAATGTGGAAGATCCGCGAAACGGCCATCGAAGGACTGTTGAAGTTAGGTCACGTGTACAGTTTCGACATATCGCTGCCTCTGGACCGATTCTACGAGATCGTCGAACTGACCCGGGAGAGACTCAAAAACGTCGCCGAGTGCAAAGCCGTTTCTGGATTCGGTCACATAGGTGAGTGTAACACCAGTAATCACGCGCAATATTCGGTATCGACGCGAATCTATTAACATTACCGCGGTAATATCGTTAACGCGTCGTTTTCGTAACGACCGCGCAGTTTTAATGGGACACCGGTATACGCGGTGCCCATCGGGCATCTGTTAACATAAAATAATATCGTAAACTCTGTACCGCGTACAACGCGCGAATTACGTACGGATTATTTCATATGGGCGCGTTACACGCTCGAAAACATAAATTGCACGTGTGTAATAACGTGTGACTATTCGTGTACATTTATCGTTTGAAAAATTTAATGTACTTAACCGTAATTGTAGGACGCGATATAATTATATATGCGTTCCGATTCTGAGCGCAGCGAGGGACTCGTATTATACGTATTGTTGGTTCTATCGGAAATACATCGAAAATTTATTAAAAAAAAAAAAAAAAAAAAAATGTCTGTCAATGACCTCGCGTACAGTGCATGTATAACGATATAATAATATAGGGTTTTTTGTGCGTACGAATCGAAATCGATACGATATTATGTAATTCCGATAAAAATTATACGATATTTATACGAATATTTCCGTATATACAAACCGACCGGTTTTCGTTTGTTTTCCACTGTGCGTATTTTGTAGGCGTGTACGTATATACGTATAAATTTACGATTTTATTTCGCTGACAACTCGTATGTGTATATCAGCAAAAACATTCTGTGAAAACGGTTCAATTTTCGAATATTATTTTTGCATCCACGGTACCCGCAATATACACACGAATACTCGCGTTAGGAAAACATATATTTGTACATAATATTGACTTTAAATCATTTTTGATAATTCAACCGTATTCAAAATTTGCGTATAATAACATTAAGCAGATGTACAACGTATAATATCGTAATATTCCTACGCAATTATTGTCACTGACGGCGGATTCAGCGTTAGTTTACGGTCAGGGCACTCGCCTTATAGATTTAACTAGGAGGCACCCGAATGTAATTTTATATTTTTTTTTCGTGCTTGGCTTTTGACTCGAAAAATAAATGCAGATTTTTGTCACATCGAATTTCTCCGGTGTATTTCAACTGCTCTAGTGAGATCCCTGCGAAATATCGGTGCCTATCCCACCAGTTTATAATGTAGTGATCCCGATTCAAAATGCCGAGTCGCAGTAACAACATAAAAGGGTTCTGATAGTATTACAACACCTACGACGCCCTTACGAAAATACGAAAATAATATCCGATTTTGATAAGAATATCGTTGTACAACCGAGCAAACGCGGCCGTCGGTCGGTTCATCGTTAAAATATTTTAATCGTCGCCGTTTTGAGAAAACAATTTAAGACGTATTAGGTTACCGGTTTATGGTATACATAATTGTATAATATAGTCCGCGTAACAATATATTTTGTTCTACTCTGCAGCGCGTTTGAAAAAAAAAAAAAACACAAATTATCGCTACACGGATGATTAGTGTAATTTTATAGTGTCAATGTCGTCGTTTATTTTATTTTATTTTTTTTTTAATTTCGCTTACATTCAAATTCGTAATGTTATTTTATTGCAGCAATCAGTTCGAAACTAATCGCGGACGATTCGATTTTAATTAATTTACCCACTCGAATGCGGTTCTCTCGAAACGAGAAAAAACCTAATAAAAACCTAACCGTTGTTCCCACGTACATATGAGTAGCGTGACTCGTTAAAATTGAATTCGTAAAGCGATACGATCACCAACGGCACCCACCGCGTTTTTCATTGTTCTTGAAAATTGTAGCCGAATGTATGCACACATAATTTTATAATAATTATTATACTATTATACCACACTATACGAATTACCCCTTAATTCCGTACATTGTCTGAGTGGTTTGGCGTAGGTTTTCAAAATTTTCTCCGATTTTGTAAAATTTGAAAATTGTTTTTTAATATTTTAATGATATAGCTTTTCCGCTAATCTACCGCACGGTACCCATTTCAGGGGAAGGGGTACGGCCGTTTTTACAGACGAATATGGCGTTTTACACGGAAATTCCAGACGAAAATATAATCGATTTGGGTTCAACGGTTCTTTTTTTGTTTTTTAATTTTTTTAAATTAAAAGCCGTCTAACTCGAACCCTATACATTTTCGTCTAGGAGTCCGGTATAAATATCGTGTTTTGTCATTGTTATTTTTTAGAACGCAAATGTTTGTAATTTGAATATCGTAACATGCTAACGAAAACCAGAAAAATCGCAATCTCCATACCGACTGAATCTTATACACATAATATATTACATTGAAATTTGATGGCGGATCATTTTCAAACCGAAATACAAGCACACCCCTCGATCCGCAGTATATTATAACCGACTAAACTAACCGTGCGGTTATAATAATTTGCGATGCGGGTCTCTCTCTTCTCTCTCTCTCTCTCTATGTGCAAATATTCAAATAAAGACTCGCGGTAAAGGACCCGGTAATAAATAATAATAATAATAATAATAATTTTGTAACCGATAATTATTTGTCTGTTTGGCGTTATATTATGCAACGTTATATATATATTAACTATACGATATTTACATAATAACATTATGCGAACCCCCTTTTATTAATTTCGAATGTTTCAATCGATAACGATACGCCACGGTGGACGGTATATTTAAACCGCGAATACAAACAAATTAATTAAGCAATTTTTATTAATACCTATTTTTTATATTATAAATATTTCAAAACAATTATACGCCTAATTAAAATTATTGTTACAAAGTCTGTTTGTTTCCGTACGCGCGGTGTAAACGTTGTATTATGGCCGTATCATTTTTTTTTTTTTTTTTCTATTACTAGTTGATCTTGCACGGTATTGCCCGTGACGAATTCAATGGCCGTGGATTTGTCCCCTTTGAAACTCCATTAAAATTCAGCACTAGGCTACATATATTTTTAATACGGTTATTCGGGTTGTTTATTGCGTTTTAAATTTCAAAATTAAATTAAACGGATTTAGTTTTGTCGAGCGTTGATCAGCAATCAAAATTACAACGAAACTAACAAACAATGTTCAATAGATACCATAGATATATTTTATCATATAGATACCACATCATCGACAAAAATAATAATCGTATTTACTTTGTTACCGAGGTGATCGAATCAACAAAAATTATACCACAAAATACCAAAATCCCTGTGTCAGCTATCATTTAGGGGTTGAATTTTAGAACTTTCAATAGCTACAAACCTTTTCCGGACCACGTGGAACATTTTGCAGAAAACCCCGTTAAAATCGGTCCAATAGTTTTTCAGTCTATAACGGTCAGACATTCATTTTTATACGTAGAGATATATATCATATGTATGGATAGCCATATTATATCCATTAGCCAGCCATACATAAATAATTATTGTACAATAATTCGTTAGTAACGGTAGAATAAAAACCGAAAAAGATGCGGTCGGATGCGATCGGGAATGATACGAGGACAGGCGGCGTGTGCGAGGTGGGAGATCGGGTCAAGTAGTTTAGAACGAGGGCGGCCGACCCCGGAATAGTCGGGACGGAGGCGAAGGAGAAGTAATAACAACAATGTAGCGCGACAAAATTATTAACTTATTTAAATCGTTTAATTAACTTGTTTGTATTCACGGTTTAAATCGCCCGGAAAATGTGCACGCTGCCCGGGATTCCGCATTTCCCGGTAACGTACGTATTGATAATGTTTATAATCGACTGTGTTGTGTGCGGTATTATTGTTTCGCAGGCGACGGGAATCTGCATCTGAACGTGGTGACCACGGGATCCGACGAACGGCTGACCCGGCTGATCGAACCGTTCGTCTACGGGTGGACTCGCGATTGTCTGGGAAGCGTCAGCGCCGAGCACGGCATCGGTTTGACCAAAACCGACTATCTGGAGCACACCAAGAGCCCGGAGGCCGTCCGCCTGATGAGGAGCCTGAAAAAGACCATGGACCCCGGGTGCATACTGAACCCGTACAAAGTGATTCCGCAGACCTGCGGCGGCGGCGGCGGCCGGTAAACCCGAGGATTATAAAATAAAAAAAAAATAAATAAATATAAAAAAAACCGTATATATATATGTATAGCTACGTTATATTAGCGCCGCGGGGAATAACGTTAACCCGCCCCTACGTCCCTCCATCCCAACCCCTCTCGGTATAATGCGTAGTCGCGCGTAATTCCTTTTTGTGCGTTACGCCGCGGCCCGGAGCGGGGAACTATAGCACGCGGGTTTCGCCGCTCAAAGGCCGGACGTATATGTGTGCATACCTATACCTACCTATAATAATAATAATACCTATACACATTAGAATGTAATAATATTTCCTGAATCAATGGGCGTGTGTGTATATAGTGCGATGTGTTATGCGGAATGCAACGGAGCGGGAAGGAAAAAGAAAAGTATAACTCGCGTCTACCCAGAGAACGAAAAAGAGAGGAAGAGGGAGAGTGAGACGGAAAACGAGGATCGTTCAAAAATGGTATTTTTTTTTTTTAACCGTTCTACCCGTACATAAAAAACTAAATAAATAAATAAAGCCGTTGCTTTGTATTTTATAATTTAAGCTTCTGGAAAACAAAAATAAAAAAAAAAATTCCACCATTTTTTTTTCCCCTCTATATCCTTTAAATAAATACGTACCTACACGTATATATACGCGATACATAATACGCATATACGGGGAGAGGGGTGGCGGGTGGAGGGAGCGGCGATCGAAATTCCACGTTAAACAGCCTCGCGATTTATTATTTATGTACACGCCGAATTCCCGTTTCCCGCGAACACACACAACGCGAAAGCTTTATTTTTTTTTTTGCCAAACGAAAATATTATGTAGACGTTTGTTTATTTATACGGGCGAGCAATCTAAACCCGGCATTTATAACAATATATTATATTAATAATAAAACAACTATAAAACGCGGATTTCCAAACGTTTATGTACGACGGTATCGTTGTGTTCGACCCGCAAAGCCAAAGCGAATTGAATTACGTAAGCAAACATGTTTTCGTTGTTTTACGATCGCGCCGATTGTATCGCACGGCAATCACGCGGTATCGCAACAACAACAATAATAACAATAATAACGACAATTATTCACCGTACACAATCGACGGAACGTTTTTAATTGCTGTTAAGTATAGTTAAAGTGTGTTTGCGCCAATACGTAATAATATAACGTGTGTATACAATGTTTAACGATCACCGGAATCAAATATTGTAGGAATCAATAAAATTTAATATTATTACCGTGTTGCTTTATATACACATAGATAGATGTCTATATTATACTGTTGATAATCGTCTATCGTTATTTATCGGCTACTGTTATTTTTTACGCGTTCTTTTTACTTTACGTATACACACGAACACACACAAGAGGTCAGTTATGTTACGTTATACCGCGAGCGGTCGTGGAAATCGATTAGAAAAAAAAAAAAAAAAAAAAACCAACCATTTTACCGACAAATATTACGGGCACTCTAATCGTGCACGTTTGTAATCGAAAATTCCAAATTTGTAAACCACTCCGGGACCCGGTTAAAATCGATTTTTTTACTTCGGCCGCGCTAACGAAGCGACGCGTAATTAGTTGTGTATAGCTGATAACAATTGTGATGTTCTGTATTTCTTTCTGATTCGATAACGACGAAGTGGGTTTGATGTTTTAAACAAGTGCAGCATACAAGTTGAAAACGATGACCTTTTTTAATTCCGTGTGTATAAAAAAAAATTCAACGCAAACTAAACAAATACGACACGTATGTATGTATTTTTTATTTTTCTTTTATTTGATCTTGGCACTTGTTTATAAAGCGTAGTTACGCAGAATATTATATTATCGTAAATATTATATAGAATCCGATATCAATCATTCGCGAGTTTCGAACAATATAATAATGTACTACGGGTAACTATAAGAATGCAAAATATTTGCACACATTTTACAATATAACAAACAAAGACTGCAGCGTGCGTAATATTTCAAATAAAACGCGAATCTTTACTCTTTTTTTTTTTACCCCTCTCTCATTCTTTCCTTTTTTTTTCTCTCTAATAAAATACGACACGTTCTTCGCGATCGTCCATAAATATAATATCCTGCAGCGTACGTGTTTCTCTTCGCTATACGACGACCGGAAAGAACGACGACCGCGTTTTGCATTGTGGGACGCGAATTATTATTATTACGAATATCGTTTCTGTAATAATATCGTAACGACGACGGTTGCCAATTTCCACGCACCGGGACCATGTGTATTACAGGCAAAAGTACAAAGGCGACCGTATATAATGTCTTATTTATAAAAAGCCAGTCTGTGTTTGTCTGTCTGTCTGAAACACTTGTGCTCTTGTATAATTCGAACCGTGCGTTGGTGCGTTCGGGTTAAATTTGGAGTTTCAATACAAATAACAACGTGTTCAAGGAGGAGAATATTTTCGAGCGTTGTGCATGCATAGCTTTGAAAAATCGTCTTACGAAAAAGTCATCAGCCATAATTTCGCATTTTTTGATTCCGAGTGGAGCGATGAATATATTGGTTTTACAATGGTATTTATTCTATTTTTTCTGCAGACAACTTTTCTACCAGCAATCTCGTTCCGAATCACAATGATAGCATTTTTTCTGAAAGGAAATCTGAATGGGATGGTACTTTAGGATGATCGTTTTTTAATTTCCCCAGAAGTTTTCCCAATACGTGGGAAAAAAACGAAGGAAAAGCTACGGGAAAATAGGTACAATATTATTAAAGAAAATGTTTAACGCATATTGTGTAATTATTTTACCATAATATGGCATTAATAATGTTGACAAAACAACACACAACCGAACTCTGCTCAAAATCGTTTTATTCATTAGCAACGGTTAATCGTTGCGTATACAGATATAAATTAAATTTCTCCTCTACTGGCTTCCCAACTTCTCGCCTATAACAGTAGCCCGTCCACGGGCGGAGTATGTCCGTCTTGTTCTTCGTCAAACTCCGGTTACAATTAAACGCACGGATTTTATTTATCTATACACGGTCGAAAACCCGTCGGATATCGTTGCGGTATTTCGAAATGCACTTCAGTCCTCGGTGTATTCTGTAAAGGTTATAATTTATATAACTAGGATGATTAAACGAACGGATTAAATTCGACAATATTTCCATCGTTATACAGACGGTGCGACGAATAAAAAAAAAAAAAAAGCTTAATCGATTTTAATTATACCGTCGTCGGTTATATAGATGTACGTTAATAATATAGGTATTTTAAATATTGTACTATATATATATATATGTTCGACGCTCCATCATTCTGCTAGAATTTCAATAATTCGCACTCTCGTATAGCATAATAGTATGTAAATACTGCGCAATATTAAATATAATTATTTGGACGACAACGTAAATATTTAGCGATAATATACCTATTATTTTTGTTGATTTATTTAGAATCGTTTATTGTGTCTCGTATATTAGCTACGTGGTATATTATTGTTATGTACGGCGTGTCCTGCCGCGTGTAATAAAATGACGAATTCGTGTACACTATGTAGTTAAACCGAATTGCATTATAATAATACGCATTAATTATATAGCTTATAGGTAAACCGCGCAACAATAATTCATCGCCCGCTGCTACTGCAATATTCTTTAAAAAATGTGACGCGTTAAAAAAACAAAAAAAAAAACAAAAAAAAACCCGAAACAAAAATATCAGTTTCGTATTAAATTATCGTTTTAACCTAAATTAAACACGCAAACAGTTTCGAACAAATACACATAAAAGATATAATATTGTAATAACGCGTGTAAACCGAATCAATTGAAATTGATAAATCGATAGCATATAATATATCGGTATGTACGTGATGTTGTAACCGAACAATATATAATATTATTTTATTATTATTATATTATAATATTATATTTTGTGTATTCGTTTACAACACAATGTTTTATTATTATTGTTACAACATTTTTACCCGTAACTTATACTGCGATAAATAATATTACGTACGTAACGCAATGTAATATTATATTGTTGGCATAATATAGGTGCTGTATATGCGATTTCGCATAATATTTTACATTTTGCCGTACCATTGTACATTATTATTATGTTTTAGCGCGTAAATAAAAATTTAGGCTACGCGAAATACACGAGCTACATTTTATAATATACAGATACATTGGATTTTGTTATCAGTTGTTGTCGGCCATTATTTTCCGGTTCGATGTAAACAATGCGGGATTTGAAAGGAGCGGACGAAGGCCGAAGCGGTTTAAATAATATTATTATAATGTATTTCGATAGTATATTTAAAATATATAGACGTTAAAATGTTGCGTTTTTTTTTTTTTTTTCTTTATGTATACAAAATTAAAGACGACGCGTCAAACTTTACCGTGAGTCGTTTGGCCATTGTTAAAACAACAATAATAAGTGAGATGATTATCAAACACGATCGACTCGTGTTTATATAATAAAATTACGTGTAAATTCAAATTTCAGAGTTTTCAAGTATATGATATGTATACTGGTATTTTTCGCAACATTCGAGGTGCGTTCGGTAGCGAAACCGATTTTTGCGTTTCAAACGAGAACCTGCACGTGTTTTAAAGGGATTGGAAGCGACGAGTTTCTGTCTTTGTCTTACACGCATACGACATAGGGATTTAGACGTGTATTATTTCCGACGTACCGATTGATCTAGTGGAGCGATAAGAATTTTGAAAGCAGATTTGAATTTGCCGTGAAATCTACTTGAGATCGACTTTTCGACTTTTTTGGATTTTGATTTTAATTTCTCAAAAAATCTAAATATTCCAGTTTTTCAATTACTCTTTTATTAATATGGCTTTTTTTAGAACTTGAAGAGATAAATTTAAAAAAGAGCTAATACTAGGGATGGGAGCGGCCACTGTTGTAAATGAAAAGTCGAGAAAGTAAGATAAATAAGGTTATTTCATTTATATCTGTAAGCAAAGATAAACCATTGCTTGATGAAAGACGATTCCGAGTGCAGTTCGGTAATACATAATTTGAAGTGCCGTATTTTATTCGCAATTTACATTGAAATTTGATTTCAAAACGCTAATTAAAAAAAAAAATCGTCCAATAATTTTGGAAACTTAACCACGTCTAGATAAGTTCAATATGAGTATTATTACTACTATCAAACTTTGAGGGTAGAAAAGAATGGCGCGAAAACTGGACATCAACAGATGTAAAAAATAGTGGTCTAGTGTCAGACCCTAATAAAGGTGTAGAAGGCATGGATTTACCACGAGATGTATGGTCCGTACTTAATAGAATCCGAACTGGTCACGGCCGGTGCGGCTCCATGATGTCCAAATGGGGTCTTAAGGACAGCCCTACGTGTGACTGCGGTCACGATAACCAAACAATTCACCATATTGTGGAAGATTGCCCGAAAAGGAGGTTCAATCGGGGCATTGAGGGAATTCATGTGGCAAATAATGAAGCATTAGAATGGATTCGAGAACTAGACATTGCCTTATGACTATGGATTTTATCTGTAAATAATGACCACGTGCCCCTACTTTTATTATTTATTTAATTTATTTTCATTTTATATATTCATTATTATTTATTATTATTTATATATTCATATATTCATTTTATATTTTTAATTGTAGTTATTTTTATTTTTATTTTATATTCATGATTTATATTCGATATATATTGTGGCCTCAACTGTGTTGATTTGTACTCCAGCCATACGAAATAATAAAAAGTATTATTACTAAGTTTCAAGTCTCTACATGTATTTATAACCAAATTACAGCAAAAAACCCCCCAACAATTAAAATATATTAAAGCTCAAAAAATTTGGCGATGATACTGTAAGAAATTAAATAAAAAAGGCAACAAAAAATGTTTCTTGTGATTTTTTGATTAAATCAATTTTTCTGGTAGAAAACGTCGTCCATGTGTTTATAAAATAATGAAATCGTGAAATTTTACGTTTTTCTACGATTTTTCGTATTTTTTTACTTAAAAAATGGCGTTGAAAATTACCTCTATAAAGTATCATTTAGACAACTTGAGCTTTCAGAAAAGTTACTACACGTAAAAATCGGAACAAGTTTACTAGGAAAAAACGTGTCCACAGACTAGAACAAAAAAAAAAAAAACAGCATTGTAAAACCAATAGCTCCCTCGCTACTCTCGGAATCTAAAAGTGAAAAAGTTGATCTTAAGTAGACTTCACGATAAATTCAAATCTGTTTCCAGAATTTTTATCGCTTCAATAGATCAATCGGTACGTTGAAATTAAAAAACAACTAAATCCTTTTATCTCACGACGTATGTGAGACAACGACAGAAACTCGTCGCTTCCAATCCCCTTAATGCGAATCGTCAACTGGATGATTTCACTGAAAATGTTGACGCGTTGTAATCGAAAACTGAACGTTTTTCGTGTCGTCATACTTAAAATACCAAAGGATAATAACATAAAACCGGATTTTCGATAACTGCACGGATCGAACCTAAAATTGCCTATACACGACTCCTACAAAACAGTCGGTATCTATTTTAATGCAGAATAACCCAGAAACTTTTCGCTCAAATTTCGATTATAATACGTCAATATTTTCAGAAAAATCATACGATTAACAATACTTTAGCAACATCAATTAGGCGAGCATGGTTAAAAAATCTCGCGAGTTTCGATATTCCGATTTCAATGCAGTGCCCTATAAAAGATGCGAAATTTACGCTCAGTGGTACCACTCAACTTCAAATGTTTTTTTTAAACTCTAGACATTTTACTCCTACATTCTTTATTTATCGGCCCTTTTTTGACCCACAAATAAAGCCAAAAGGGATGACATTTTATATATTATACATGATAATAATTTCAACAACGTGCCTCTTGGGTATTTTAACTTTCACTATTATTATATTTTTTTTTTTTTTTTTTTAAACGGACCTCTCTGAAAACTTATCTGTGAGGATAATCGTATTGAACACAAAATAAATACATGCAATTTTTTTTCTACCCAGACTCGGAAGATCGACCGGAATTTTGACTTGATACGAGGTTAAAAATTAGAGGGGGACAAATGTCTCCTCTACTAAAATAATGTCACAGATTTGTATAACCAACGTAAACGTTCCGGAACAATTTAGTTCGAGTAAAAATGACGTGATCGCATTCGAAATTATTATAAAACGTTATTATATAAGTAAGTACATTGTACGAGTATATAGGAAAAAATGATAAATGGTGAACCATATTCAAAATACTGAGTGACATTGGAGTTTTTCACAAAGCTTGTGGTAAGTAAACCAATTGTTTTTTTAATTATCCCTTAGATGGGAAACGGTTTATCAAAATGTCTCCAATTTTATAAAATGTGTTAATAGTTATTTACCATTTATAATGACCACTTTAATTATAAGACTTTTCCACTAATCTACTGCCCGATATCCATTTAAAAGGAATGGTTACGGACATTTTTACGAAAAACTATGACGTTCTAAAGTTCTAAAGAAAACTGACCTCATTAAATAACCGTACAGAAGTTTCTTCAAAGAATTTGTACATTATATAAATATATATTAGAATCATACAACAGAAAGTATAATATGTACTTTCCCGTCGCGTATTTGTCGAAAACGTATAAAAAATATTTGTGTTTCAACCCATTTAAACTTATTACAGACTCATAAACGTATTTTAACAAAAAATAAGTTAAAACGATTTATAATATTATTATAGTAACAATTTAATTATTATAATTAAATTATTTTCTAGCTTTCTATTTTTTTTTCTGGAACTAGTGAAGTTAAAAGTAACTGATATGTAAATAAACTAAAAACTTAACTCTTCAACTACCTATAGTCATACTGCCCGGCTTTAGTTAGTCGTGCGTTCGGTGTCCGGCCGTGTTATTCGTAGTAAACTTACTATCACTGCGCTGCAGTGTTTACTATATTTTTAACAACAATAGTACAAATTATTATCAACGGAAATTTAATTAAATTGTTTTCGTTACGTATCTAATAATTATAAACGAATTCATTAGACGAGGTATTATAATAATTATTACCGTCGCATTGTTATTATAATAACTGCTGTTAAATTAAAACGATTATACATTTTTTTTTTTCAAACCTGTTTATTTTCGTTTTAAATAATTTATCACACTCATAAAAAAAAAAAAAAAAAAACAATTATAATTTCAACTTATTTTTTATTTGTATTTGTTTTGCTTTCGTGACATATACATCTCCTGCAACATGTATTTTATTTCGATGTTTATAGTACTGTAGGTATAAAACCGTCCAATATTTGTTTAAAAACGTTATCGACAAATAAATGTTCAGTAGATTTTTTTTTTTTTGTACGTATAATATTTGTACAATGAGTTCATAGTATCGTTAAATTAATAGCACGGTACACACGCGCTGGCAAAGTATAATATGTATATAATAGGCAATATTATAACCATCATCGCGTTTGTATAATTTATATTTAATTTTTTTTCCCTTTATTGACTCGTTTAAAATATTTACGCATATAGGTATAAAGAGTGCGGTATAATAATCGAACACGTATTTTTTTATAGTAATAATTATTATTATTAAGGGACCTATGCGCGACCTGTTTTTTTTTTTTTAATCCGAAAACACTATTTGCATACAGGAAAAACTCGTGTCTCACCAATCGAAGCGAACCGATGTCGATTATTATTTTGTTGTCGTCGGAAAGAGGAAGACGTATCTTACACGGCGGTGGATTTGAGTTTTGCAATTATTGTTATAATTCTGAACGCTATATAATTTTAAATTTCGGATACGACCAATTTCGCATCGATTTTTATTCTTTGTTTGTGTTTCGATGGTATTTGGTTACACGTCAATAAATATCCGAATCCAACGAAGCCCTGTCGGGAATTTCCTAGCTAGTCAGTCGCTAATAATGTGCCTGGCACTATTAAATTATTTATTTATTCGCCTATCGGTTGCTCGGTGCCAATGTTACATTTCATGTGTATAAGCGAGAGCACTATATTTATTTTACATTTACATTTATAATGCGCTAGTTTTTTCGCTAAATTACAACAATATAAACAAAAATCAAAATTCACATTAACGGTTATTGCGTACAAATTTTCTTTCGTTACAAAGGTAATTTACGAGGCCAAGTAAAAAAAGCGGCCTCCTCGATGCGCCAAATAGACAAAATCTGCTACTAGAAACTACCCTCGATGAAGTTGATGATGTTCGGAGCGAGTCTTATGGTCGGAAAGTTGTTCATGGAGACGAAAATAAAAACACATTTTAGTAAAACTAATACATTACTCACTTCGCTCAGTATATAAAAAAAAAAAAAACGAATAGTATATAAAAGTTGGAAAGTTACGGTTTTCAGAAAAATGTTATAGAAGAATCGAAAATTGAATTTGTTGCCGACCTAAAAGTTTCCAGACATTTTACAAAACAGTTTTGTATTGATTTGAGGGTACACATTGTTATAGCTGTACACATGTGATATAGTTTTTATAATTCAATAATAATGCCCCGTGACCTTTCTGACGCGGTTTTCCGTAACAAATCGAGGATTATTTTAGATTAAGTCTATGGACTTGTACGAGCTCGCTAAGCGACCGAGTGTGTAAATAGCAGAAGGCTCGCATCAGACTAAGCTGCAATACACTTTTCATTTTTTTTAAATTTCGTTTGCAATAGTCGGTGGGTTTTTTTGTTTCATTTTCGAACCTTTATCGTTCATCAGATCCTTATCATTTTTCCCGAAAACTTTATGTGTACACTACCCGGACAAATCTGTAACGGATGTATAGTGTCTGCACCGAAACCCGTAGATTGTACTGCAGAATTGCTTGGTTTAAAAATTACTCGTCATCACTGGCAATAAACATAATAATATTGATACGAGCGATAATAAATAATATTATAATAACAATATTTCAATCGGTGATGCGTTTACATCATAATATTAACATAGGTGTAAATAGTATACAAAATATTATTGTGCGGATACTCAGAACGCGAGCGTATTAATGTATTATACGAACACGATAAGAGCATAATATTATAAGTATATTTACCAATTCACCGTGATACCGTTCGAGTGTTTCCCGACCCAAGAAATAAAAAAAAAATACACACATAATCCTAGTTATGGGTACCTATACATGTACAATGTATACGGCGTTTAAACACAAAACACTTAACGATCTGAACAAAAAAAAAAAAAAATAAATAAAAGATAATGAAATTCACTCGACGCAAAACATTAATGAAAATAACGATTCGTCGTTGTCCTTGCCACTTTTTTTTTTTTTTACTGTTATTACGTCAAACGGTAAGTATACAGTTTTATTCACGAATACATAATATTGTACAATGCAGTAGCGTTAAATAGACGATTAAGTTAGGTTAGGTAGAATCATTATTGTCGATACGCATACGCACAAAAAAGTAGCGTTATGAAAAATGAAAATAAGGAAATAAGTAGTGCCATGATACTATAATGTGTACTATATGCAGATCTGGACACTGTTTAATAAATAGCCACTCCTCTTCCCTTGAAAAAAGCTCCACGATCAAATAGAATAAATCCTAACTTTTGGACTTGGCTTAACTGGACAAAGTCCAGAAGTTAAGATTTACTCATGGCGGTAACACCAGTGAGAGTATTTCCTACATAAAATAAAATGGTTTGTTATAAAGTCGACTAGTTCAATCATTTTCCATTTATATTTTATAGTAGACAATTAGAAAAGCATTACTTCACAGCGTGTCTATATTTGGATACAGAAAACCTTCTTAAAAATATCCCGATATTAGTACAAAATATCAATTCTTTCCATAGGCAACTTCTTTGTTTCGTGCAAATTTTAATAGACATATTTTTGTGTTGCATAATGTTTGTGTATATTTTATGACATAGATCGTTAAAAAATATACTTACCGTTTCAAAAAGATAAGTTTTCGGTTCGCAAAACTTTAAGAACTTAAGACTTATATTATTTCAAATCCCGTATCAACTCATGGTTTCCGTGGACAGACATATGTCGTCATACTTACGAGTATATAAAAGAAAACTCAGATTACTGTTTATTAAATCACAGAAGTTGAAATGTTATTAATTATCTACTAATATGTACGAATGGAGATGCACGAGGTAACTATAATATAATTGAATCTCTCTGTCCCGCCACTTGTTTGCGCGTAATGCTGTTTCCTTCCAGCGCAGAGTCCACGCGCATTAAAATGTATCCCACAAGTGATAACAGACGATGCAGCCAGTGCGATATTGATAACACAATAACGGTTGACGTCGTGGCCCGAAAATTTTCTTCTGGAAAGAGATCGAGCGACGGATCACCAATAAATATTTTAGATACCCAACGATATTTTAAAGTAAAATTAATTCGAGATAAACGGTATCTCGTGTTAGTAGTAATAGCAATAGTTCTTTAAACACTTTAGAAAACGTTTCCATTTCGAACCGCTGCGGGAAAATAATGGAAGTCTAAAACGCGGTATAAGCGGTACGCGTGTATTTACACAGGCCCTGTCCGCGAGTTCGGTCCGAGTAGTAAACGTAACCAGGTCAGTTTTAAGAGCCTTGGGAGCTTTTAGGAGTTTTACACGGCCGTTTTGCTCGTAGGTCGATCCAATACGGTTCCGAGCGTGTTAAAGCCCCGAATTTAAATTCGAAACCTAGGTCCTACGAAATTATTATAGTCGATGAAAAACCACATTATATCACCGCCATATTATATATTTACATATTATACCGCACGGCTCAAACACGGGGATAGGGTCTGTAAATACGCCGGCGGTACACCGTGTTACACCATAATAATGTTTGGGTCCGCGACAAAATGCTCCGCACCCCGGCGGTGTTAATTTAAACGCATTCCCCCATACATCCACTGCTGCACACCTGGCCTCTCTGTATACATTATTATATACCATCGCGACCCTCCCGGTGTCGATAATAATACCGACTGCATCGTGCGCACATCGTGACATGAGGGGTTTCCTGACTTTACAAGTGGGGCAGTTGAGATGTTGACATTTGTATATATTTTAAGCGGGCGGTCCGTGATTGTTGCTGGTTTTTTGTTTTTTTTTTTTTTTTATTTGTATTCCATTTATACGGTGGAGATAAACGACACGTTTTCTTCGCTCGGAAATCAATCCCCGAACGTGTTTGTTTCGTCATCATGCACTGCTGCAATTCGTATAATACTATAAGCTATAATACTGTACGTATAATACTATCAGCTGCAGCAAAACGATTCCCCCTCGCGCGTTGCTATAAACGCCTCATCGTGCGAATTTATTTATCGGGAAATATTGAGCAATATACCCGGCTTATATTTTGCTGTTTGTAATTCGGTTAAATATAATCGTCAAGAGAGACCTGCAGTTTTTACCGAATACCTAATTTTAAATTAGTCGCACACTTTCTATATTTCGTGGTTTTTTCAAGTTATTTATAGCTGTTTGGTTTATTTCAGCTCTTTTGTTAAAAAGGTCGACAATTCGATAAAATGATAGACACGTTAAGTTGTTCTTACTGGTCGAAAAACGAAAGGAAGATTTTTTTTTTAAAGGCTTTTGAATTTTAAATTCGTAAGAAAAATTACAATTATTTTTTTAGAGAATAATACATTATTGGATAATAAAATATGCAATGATGCAATCAACGATAAATTTCCCGTTTACAGCAGTGGCCGATACCTATAAGCAATATCGCAATTCTTATCTTATTCTGATTCGTAATTATTTTATTTTTTATTTATTTGATGAATTTTAGATTCTCGGTATAACGAATAAGCTATTAGTTTTACGAATATTTTTTTTCTCTCTTTTTTCTAGGAAAACAATTTCATAGTTTGTAAAAATTCAGACAGAGAATTCAACGGTTTGCCCGACACAATAAGAAGAGCGAAGAAGCCTACAAAGTTAGAGCATCAATTGAGTCGCAACTAATTGAACAACAAGACCCAACAGAGACGAATCATATAAACTATATGTATGGAGGAGTGCGATAAGATCTGGAGGGACCGGAAGTAAGTAACTGATTATGAGGGAAAGTTACAGAATCGGCAATAGTGGCGCCCAAACTATACTTCGAGTTCATAGCACTTGCTACACGTCTACACATCATATTTTTGGCTGGTGGGCGTTCCCGGTAATTGGAATTTAAGGAAATTCCGGTAAAATGTGCATAAATACATTTAAGATAGTAAGGTCGCAGGAATCGGAGAATATACATAAATGGGTAAAAGTTTTTAAGGTGGGCGGCGGTTTTGAATTTATTATTTCTCTGCACCGTAAAAGTATAGTTTGGACGCCACTGATCGGGACTATCGGTGATTGACGACGACACGCAATATCATATAAACGAGATTATAACCCTGCAGTATATCCCGACCTTAACCCGACTGTTGTACCCACCCACTACGCACAGTGGCCTACGCGACCCACGTCGAACGGTATCGTGATCGGTTTTTTTTTTCGCGTAACACAATTCGTTATACGACTCATAGGACATTCGTGACGAAATTATAAAAATACAAAACAATTATTTGACCGCGTACGCGTACCGTATCGTTGTAATTTGTACGAGTAACCTTTTTTTTTTTTTTTCTTTTATAATAATATTACGATGCCGTTTTTATTATAACGCACGTTTGATGTTATCATTTCGCGGTATGTATAATAACGACGATAATAATAATATGCGTAAAATGCTAATCCGCGGTATACGCGCGAATAATAATAACAATAATAATAATAATATACTCTCGTGTACAACGGTTTGAATTAAACAACAATTATCACACCCCCGTTCGGAATACGTGACCCGTAATGAAGAGGTATATAGTGATGAAGCCCTCGCACTATGTTATTATTATCGTTGTGTATACGGTGTATTGTACGCGGGCGGTATTCATAACGGGCTAATAATTATCGCGATATCATAACAATATTATTTCGTCGATTGCTATCGCGTCGATATATTGTCAACGCGTCGTGCATTAAACTCATTGGACAAAAGTCGCGCCTGAAACGCGTACATCGGATAACAAATATAAATCGATTAGATTAATTTTACTCGTCTTTACCCCGCGTACTGTGTGTGCAGGGGTTGTTTGAAATGAACAACACGAGGGAAACTGTACGGTTAACTGCATATACCGCGGCGGGTTGTCCCGCGGGCGAGCAAAGACCTCTCGCCGGCGAGGGGTTCTGCGGGTGGCGACAGCGTTCAAAATTCGAAACGTTCGGCACAATTAATAATCGACGTGACCGTGTTGAGTGATAATTTTGTTATTTTAACGAATATATATAAAACTGGGGATCGAGTTAAAAAAAAAGGCCAATATCGCTTTTAATCGATTTCGGGAAATTAGGAATAAAACACTTTTTTGAACCTTTTAGATTCCGAGCGTAGCGAAGGGTTTTACTAAGATGTTTATTTTTTTTTCTTTGTTGTAGTGTGCGGACACGTTTTTTTCTTAGTAAACTTGCTCCGATTTTTACGTGTAGCAACTTTTCTGAAAGCTCAAGTTGTCTAGATGGTACTTAAACTCATTAAAGAGGTCATTTTTTTTGATTTTCGAAATTTTTCGAATATTTTAAATAAAAGCATACGTAAAAACGTAGGAAACGTACAATTTCACGTTTTCATTATTTTATAAAAACACGGACGACGTTTTCTACCAGAAAAAAATGATTTAATCGAAAAATCACAAGATACCTTATTTGTTGCCTTTTTGATTTACTTTCTTAAGGTATCATCGAAATAACTGTTAAGCTACTATTGAGCTTTTAAACAATTTTAATTTTACCCTACCTTCCAAACTTCTCACCTACAACAGTAGCTGCTCCCATCCCCAGTATCAGCTCTTTATTTCGATATTGTAATGGTAATTTTTTTAACAATATAGGTCATCTCAAATCTCGCATTAACGATTATTAAGACATGCCCTTTAACCACTATGGAAAAAAATGCATCAAATTTTATATGATTGACCCATATAACTCATTTTCACCAAAATGTGCCATTGACCCTTTTTGATCCAATACCCAGAAATAAATACGAATTAAAATAACTTAAACTACCTAAAAAGAAAAAAATATGTTCGTTTACCTTGCCCGCATATGGGGGAGGGAGGTGCTTACAATTAACACGTGATAATTTTGGAATTGGTTTTATGTCATTCCGAAAGCCGAATTCCGTCGATTCATATTTTTATCTCGAATGTAAATTAAATTGTGAAATTGAGAAGGTAGCGGATAAACTGAATGTAAATCTGTACGCAAAGATTAATCGTTGATAATGAAAAACGATCATGAGTGGAGTTCGGTAATACATGTTTTAAAAAACTGTGATATTTAGAATTTGAAAATTATAAATTTCGTAGATTTTCCCGTTTTCCCCATTTATTATGAAAACCCCTGGGAAAATAAAAAAATCACCTTAGTCAAATTTCCTATCAGAAAAGTAAATCGTAAGCAATAGATTCCTGGCTCCGTTCAAAAATCCAATAAACTCGAATTATAGTTCTCGCGAAATTCCCATACGAATCGTAACGCGATATCATATTATTTTGAGGCGCGTTTTCGATGACGCTCGTATCGCCCGAATCAAAAATCAAGGCGATGTGATACGTCGGTTATTTGTACGTAGGTCTTTGCAAGAAAAACATTGGCGAAATTTATTTGGATGTCATTCAACACATTCTGATTAATCAATGTAGATTTACGTAAAAATCAATCAAAATCAAATGCACGCGTTATTTAAAAACCAATGACACATTTGTATGTATCTCACAAATTCACAAATAGACGGGGGAAAAATCGGCACATTCTAAAGCTATACCGGTCGACTTATAAGTAACATTTCTGATAATTTTCAACTTGGTTAAGGAAAAAAAATAAAACGTTAGAAACTAACTTATAGCTATTGACGTATTGTGTTTAAATTTAAGTTATTTCCAAAACGTTATACGATTTAATACATTTAATACATCTGTATATATACCAACAGTATATATCTACAGTTGTTATAGAGTACAATAAACGTAATTTTAAAAACTTTAACTCGGTTACGAGATTTCGTTTACGTTTTAAAACGAACTTTGGCTTAAGTACTCGTTTATTTTCATTTTTAGATTTTGAACGGAGCGAAGAACATATTGGTTTTACAAAGATATTTATTTTATTTTTTATGTGAACATTTACCTTCTACCAGAAAACTTACTCCGACGTATACAATGTAGACTCTTTTCTGAAAGGAAATTTTCTTGGAATAATACTTTAAGGTGGTCATTTTTCGATTTTCCCAGTAGTTTTCTCAAAAAATGTGAAAAACCGATAAAAAAAAAAATTGGTAAATTGGGAAAAACGGGAAAATGAGTACGATATTAAACAAATATTATTAAAGAAAATATATAATACTTATATAATTGTTTTACCATAACACCACATATATATTGTTGACAAAACATCACTATCAACTGAACACCGCTCAGAATCGTTTTAGTAAACAATGGTTTACCGTTGTTTACAGGTACAAATTATAATTTCTGTTCTATACCTTCCCAACTACTTACCGACAACAGCGGATACACTACCCGTGTCCCCATTATCCTAGGACGGCTTTTTAGGTTCGTTTCGCTGCCTGTACCCGTAAAAGAAAATCGGTACGACTTTCCCGGCTTTACGCGAACGAGCCGCGAGAGGTAGGTAGAGGATACCGCGGTATATCGGTTTTATCTTGAAAATACACCGAACGAAAGTCGACGCACCGTCCGGCATTGTCGCCGCGGCACACGTATACACGCGCAGCATTTTTCGATACCGGAAACGGGTGAAGGGGCGGCGGGATAGTGGAGTTGGCCGGGCCACCGATCCGTCGAGAAAAAGCTTTGGCGAAACGACGCGGCGACGGCGGCGGCGGCGGCGGTACGATAAATAATTCATCGTGCGGCGCGAGATACGACCGCGCGTGCTGCAGATTTTAATTTCGTCCCCGTCGTCGTGCGGTTTCCGCGGCGGCGGCGGCGCGCGAAAAGAGCTCGACGAAGAGACGCGAGCGCGATAAATAATCGCACGGAGGGAATCGCGTGCGGGGCGGAGGGCCGTTTCGGTGGTGCCCCTTCCGCGCGGAACGAGCGGGGCGGCGGCGGCGGCGGCGCTTTTGCGTGTTGTATATAACGGCGATATAACAACGCGGCGGCGACGGTCTGGCGGATTAGCGAATAAATGGCAATAGGGTCGCCGCCGCCGAATTAGCCGACTATTATTAAAATCCCTCCGTTCGCCGCGCCCCCGCGCCGTACGGCGAAAAGCTACGCCGCGACCGTATCATTATTGCAATATAATAGACAATATGCGCGCATACAACGCCGCCGCGACCGTACGTGTGCACGCGAATGTCGTCGCCGCCGCCGCTAATATATACACGACCGCCGCCCCTTCGGTGTCCTTTTCGCCGCCGCAGCCGCCGCCGCCGCCGCCGCCGTATACCGCTCGCAGTTTAGTGATATTACCGTATCGTTTCGCCCCGGCGGTAATCGCGAGCGAACGGCACGGCGGCGTGCGCGCCGGGGTACACGCGCCCCTCGCCCCCGACGCACATCGCATACGAACCGGAGCCCGGGCCGCGGGGAGCCGTTACGGGAAAACGTGCGAGCGCGCGGCGCGTGTATAATAACGGTAACAACAACAACAACAATAATAATAATATAATGTACCCGACCCTGCAGCTGTGTACGGTAATAATAATAATATAATCCCCGGGCGATAACCGCGGCGGCGACCGGGAGCGTCTTTTCGCGGGCGACGAACAGGTGGTCCGCGCCGCGGCGTTTATCGCGCGGACGCGCGACGCCTCCGCCGCGCCGGCCGACGCTTTTCCGACCGCGGATAACGCGCGGTACGCGCGTACCCGGCCGCCGCGGTGTCATACAATCACCACGCGGCATCGCGTATTGCCCGCGGTCGGACGCGTCGCCGCGTCCGTCCGCCGGCGAGGACACGTGGCGCACGCTGTCGTTTCCGCGTATTGTGTGTCGAGGTATCGGCGGTTCGAGACTGCGACCGACCCGGGGACAATCGAAAACGCGTCGCCGCGCCGTTTCCCTACCACCTCCCCCTTTTTTTCAAAACAATTTCAATACAATAACGCGGTAAACATCGGTCGAACTACCGCGCGCTCAACGGCTCGCTTGTTTCGTTTTAGATTCAGACAAATTCTGATTGACGTATCCATCCGGTCACGGAGTGGATCAAACATATCGCAATCAATGCGCGTGCTTACAGAACATTAGTAAGTACTGCAGGTTAGGTTATGCCGAGAATTTTATTAGTACGTGCCTGGTTTATTTCATGTTTTGTATTCGTTACATTTTTAAATCACTCCCCCGAAACAATCCTTTTTCGAGTTGTTCTTTTTCCGCTTCAAAATAAAATATGTAAATCGCCCCTGAGATATTTCAATTTCGATTAGAAATGTTCACACGATTTAAACCTCTTTTATTAAAACAACGGCAATTTTATTTTACACGTATTATTTCGGTATAATTACATAATGAACGATAAGTACTCGCTAATTCGTAAACATTTTGACGTTCCATAGTTTATACGTGTTATTTTTTTTTAACGGTTCCGTTAGCTCCATTCAAAAATATGTGGAGAGTCTTATTCAGTACATCTTCGTGTTACTACGGGAAACGTAGTTTTTTTTTTTTTTATCTTTGAACATAATATACAGATGACCTAACGAAACCGGGAGAATACAATTTTGCATTATGTATGAACGCGTTTGCATCGAAGATATTCCTTTTGGGAGTTACAACTTTCAACCCCCACCCTCGCCATTTTTATAATCAAATTTGTTTATTTTTGTTTTTTTTAACTTTTAGATTCGGAGCGTATAGCGATGAGGAATGTGTATTGGTTTTACGATGATGTTTATTCAAGTACTTTTTTTTTATACTGTGTACACAGTGTCTACTATGAATTTCGCTTCGACATATCAAATGTTGTATCTTTTCTGAAATAAAATTTTATCTACTCGGTACTTTGAAGAAGTCATTTTTTTTTTTTTTTTTTTTTTTTTTGATTTTCCAAGCGGTTTTCATAATAATTGGGAAAAACCGTAGAAAATGTGAAAAATGTACGTACATGTATAAAAAAAACTTTGAACCGAATCGTTTTCCGTTAGCAATTGTTTTCCATTGCGTACATATATAAACTAAATTCCTCTCCGTAATATCCTACCTTCCCAACGTCTCACCTAGAACAGTGGCTCACCCGTCGTGCGAAGTACGACCGTCTTTTTTATTTGTTTATTAATTAAAACGCGTATAGCTTTTTCCGTGCGAAATCGGTATACTTATAACGAAATTAACGCGTCAAACACGCGTATTACGGTGCAATCAGTTCTAAAGTCACGTAAACTCATCGATTATTGTATTGTTATAATACGTTTAAATTATCTACAATGCAATTTCGGAAATATTTCACAGTACGGCACGAACTCGCGATTTGAATAAAACAAAAATAAAATTTAAAAAAAAACATTATCGTCCGGAACCAATGAATATAATATCTCTCGTTCTTTTTCTTTTTTTTTTTTCTTTTTTTTTAATATTCATCGTGCAATCCGAAATATCACCAAAAATTATTGTATAGGTAGTTATTTTTTATTGCTGTATCGATAAATTTAAAACACGTACCTAACTGATTTAACGTATACTTTTTATAGACACGTACGATAGTTTTGTATACTACTGCGTCTTTCCGGTCGATAAATTCCATACACGTTTACACGGTGGTTAAAATAGCCAATGAAGGGGGGACAATGTCCTTCCTTTTTTTGTTTGACGTTAAATGATCTGTTCTCTTTATTGTAAATCTTCGAAGTCCAGGGAGACGCTTTAATTATTGACTCGTTACACGAGGGAAATTTAAAACAAAACTCGAATTAGTTTCATTGAAAATAAATAATTCTTTAATACCTATAATTAAATTATACGTATTCAGATTGTTTTTTTACTGAACAGGCATATAATATACAGAGTGTTCCACGAAGACATACACCCATTGTAATATTTCCTGAGATAATAAAAATAATCAAATTCTGTTTTTTGTATATTACTAACATGAATAAGGACTCCGAATATTTATATTTGAATTAAATTTGTATAATTTGGTAAAAAAAAACTAAACAAATTACTTCTTATTTTATTCAAAACATTTTAAAATAGCTATTTTATAGACTCTATAGATATAGAGTTTATTTTGACAATTTTGACGTTTCCACTTTTTATTTTCATTAAATTCTTGATTTTTAAGAATTTTTTATAAGTTCAAAGAAAAGAACTTATATGCAGCAGGCTTTAATCGCGTTCGTTAATTGATTATTATTATTAAGGCTAATATTGACTGTGCACTTTTTTTCTCAAAACTTTAAACAATTATTAAAAATCACTAATTTAATGAAAATAAAAAGTTGATAGATCAAAATGTTC
This sequence comes from Cinara cedri, assembly GCA_902439185.1. Taxonomy (NCBI): domain Eukaryota; kingdom Metazoa; phylum Arthropoda; class Insecta; order Hemiptera; family Aphididae; genus Cinara; species Cinara cedri. The sequence continues at coordinate 156,156 of CABPRJ010002407.1, forward strand.
AGAAAAATAAACTCTATAAAATAACGTCTTAACATTTTTCAAAAATAATAAAATAAAAAGTTTTTTAAGTTTTTACCAAAAGAATTAATTGAAATATAAATATTTATAGTCCTTATTTCTGTGAGTAATGTACAAAAAAAATAATTTGATTATCTTTATTATCTCGTAGATTCTCTGTATATATAGGATAATATTGAAGGAGAGGGAGGGAATGGGCACAGTTCATTTTTAAACCCTATACTAGCATAATATTTTGATGAACAAATGCGTGTGGGAGAAAAAACATTTTGTAAGTGTAGTCTCCAACGGATGGGTTTTATGAAAGTCCGGTTGGGAGAACTGGAGAAGTTTGTATAGTTCTCGGGAACGCCTCTCGATTTTCGGTTAATATAGTCTCTTCTGGAAGTTTTTCCCACTTTAACCGCTGCGTTTACAATAATATGCAATGTGCAATGCGATAATAATGTGCATTAAAAATGGCACGCACACGCGACAATTCTTGCATAAAATAATAACAAAATTTGACACCGAAACTAAATTCGATTAGGTATATCGGGCATAATATACGTTTTTTTTTTTTTTTTTTTTTATCGAAATTTCCGATTACGGTAACGTAATACAATATCGTATTAATTTCCATAAAACTACAGTTGTCGGTCTCGAAAAAACCGTCGTATACCTCACAATAATAAAAAAAAATATTTTCGTTATCGTCTCGGGTTTTCGACGGTTAGTCGGATTTCAGAGTGGCGCGCGCAAACAAAAGTGTTTGAACCGGCGATTGTTCGAAAGTCAAATATTATATATTATTGTCGCACTGCACTAGAGGTAACACGAGCGACGCGTTTTGTCTTAACTTACGTAAACCAGCTACAACCAAGTGTTGATATAATATATATATACCAGTTAAACCTGTGCATACACACAAAAAAAAAAAAAAAATTGTTGTCGCACGTTGTACGCGCTATTTGTACTGTACGTACACTCCGGTTCGAAACCGAATTACAATTACCGATTAAAAATAGTCGGACCGAAGATGTGAACAAATTCTGTCACCGAGTTACTATAGCATAATGTAGAAAACCATACGCACGTGCGTTTCGCGTGAAACGTCATGGTTTTTCGCGTACGAGACTTTTCCGCCCGCGTTTATCAGGGTCGAAAATAGCCGGGGAGGGGGAGGGGGAAGCGTATCTAAAGCGTAACTGGAAATGTTTTTCTACGGGGCAGGCCAGATAAAATTATATAAATGTTTGAATATGTAGGAAAGACAACTAATACAAATGTTTGGTTTTAAAATTGTGTTAATTTACGCCACTGCGGTCGTGTGGAGCGTGTGACACCAACCTATTGTGCTATACCGTCAATCGAAATGACATTTTTTTTTCTTTTTTCGTTAATTTTTCGTAATGTAATCTGCGGCCCAACTGGACTCATTGTTAAGCAGCGATTATTATAATACTCTAATCAGTACACATATGGTAATTTCGACGGTTTTAATCAAACGAAATATTTTTTTCTATATTATAACTCCCCGTGGTTTTATTCCGTGAAATACGATTAGAGTACAGTCAATTGTGATGCAAAATAAAAAAACACGGTTTATATTTGCGGACATATATGCATTATAATCGAATTTCTGCGATACAGCGATTGTAAAAAAAAAAATCATTCCGATTGATAGGCACCGTACCACTGCGAATTACAACGGGTAACGAACAAACACATGCGACAAACACGACGGGAAAAAAACAGACGGATTAAAAAACTTTTCGAAACGTGAAAGTGATAAGCTGTCCAATCCACCGATAATAACGCTATACATATAATAACCGCCATTCAGGATTGCGTGGCTATACTATTTAATATTTCAGATTGCCTTTGCAGCGAGTATACCGATAATAAAGGACGTTATTTAAACGTTCACGTTTTCGTGCGTATTTAGGAATAAGTAGAAAATAAACGCGTCCGATTATCATCGATTGTTTTTTCGATCCCGCACGATCGATTCGATCGAAATTACCGAACACCGGAAACGTTTTATTTTATCTTCCTTCGCCCGACCGTTCGAGGACTTTAAAATTTATTCGCGATTGAAACGTTTCGCCACTCCCTTATATATTATTATAATGCGCCACTGCCCACACGCTGCGCATATAAATATCTAGGACCCCATGCACTTTTACCGCCGCGAATTTTTGACTGTACAGCGGTGGCAGCGGCGGCGGCGGTGATGACGGCGATAATACGATTGCATTATTAAAATACGAGAAGAAAAACATTAAATTAAAAAAAAAAAAAAAAACCCGTACGATAGCGACGGACGTAAAATAAACAAACGATAATATAATCAAATATTATACGACACGACCGCGTTTATATATATATATATATGTCGCATCCACTTGATGACATTGTCCATTTCATGAAAAGTTATCCAATTCATGAAATAGAAACCGTTTATTTCCACTTAGTGAAATAAATACGAATTTCATGAAGTGGATATCTTTTCACGAAATGGATACTAAAATTTCATATCGTGTAATTTTTTTTATCAAATAGTCATCCACTTGGTAAAACAAAATATAATATACATTTAATTCATATTATACTCTCGTTGGTTTAATTTATTTTATTTTAATTTTGATTTGTTTATTTAAACAATAAGTTGAATCGTGACAATAACTATTATATTTTAGTTTAGGTTTTAAATAAGTGCAATGTTTATAGAATTACATTTTTTTTTTTTTTGTACACGAACAGCTCAAATGCCCTAGTACCCTTAATAAAGCAGCAACTGTTTCACAAAGTGTTATTTCCTTGTTATTTTTTACATTAATAAAATTTGATATGGCCAGTTGCAAATTTCCAGATCCAAACCGTCCTTTTAATAATTCATGCTGGGTTCCTATACGATTCATATTATTTCTTTGATCTACAATAGTACCAAATATGTTTACAGGATCTGAAGGTCTATTGTTTACTTTTGGTACTGGAATAATCACACAGTCATTAATTTTGTGTTCCGGAATTTCAGCTTTGCTATTCTGTATAAATAATTTAATGAAGACATTTTTGATTATATATTTATAATAATTAACGTATTTAAATTTTTAAATCTAACCTGTAACATTTTTATAACTGCTTTCTTTAGACCTTCGTGGGATTCTTGACGTTCTTTTTTAATTTGTTCACCTTTCTTACACAAACCGCAAATTATGTCTTCTGCAGAATCGATTTCAACAACTATTTCTTTACTACGAATTGAGCAGGTTGAACTTAATTAATCTGTTATAGTATTTTGTTGGTATATTTTTTCAAGCTCTTTATCAGTAGAGAGTTTTTAAATTAAATCTAATGGCAAATTTGAAAAAGCCAAACCAATTTTTGGTTCATTTCCAAAAAGAACTTTAATTAGTGTTATTTTAAATCAAAGAAATAATATGAATCGTATAGGAACCCAGCATGGATTATTAAAAAGATGGTTTGGATCTGGAAATTACAACTGGCCAAATTTTATTAATGTTAATTAAGTAAAAAATAACAAAGGAATAACACTTTGTGAAACAGTTACTGCTTTATCGGAGGGACAATGGTATTTGAGCTGTTCATGTAAAAAAAAAATGTAATTCTATAACCGTTGCGCATATTTAAAAGCTTAACTAAAATATAATAGCCGTTGTCATGATTCAACTTATTGTTTCAATAAATAAATCAAAATTAAGATAAAATAAATTAAACCACTGAAAGAATAATATAAATTAAATGTTTATTATATTTTGTTTCACCAAGTGGATGACCAATTGACGAAAAAAATTATACGATATGAAATTTTAATACCCATGAAATTTCACTTCATGAAATTTGCATTTATTTCACTAAGTGAAAAAAAAACGGTTTCCATTTCATGCACTGGATAACTTTTCATTAAATGAACAATTTCATCAAGTGGATGTGATACGTCATACATAGTCATATATACGTCATATGTAGTATATACATAGTATTATAATATTGAACAGCGAATCATTAATCATATTATTATATACGTGTTGCAGGTACTCGTAAGTTGTAATTTCAAACCGTCCGTATAGTGTGGTGCGGGCTGCGGTCGTATTGTATACTCGTATATTATAATAACACCGAATTGATAAACGCGCGGTTCGAGTACGAGTAGTAGTAAATAATATCGTGTTTGAAAAAAAAAACTCGTGTGTAGAGGTTAAGACCGTTCACTTATAACAATAATAACAGTATTAAGTATATAATATTTGACTTGGATTCTCAAAGACGTCGTCGTGTACAAGTGTGTATATTGTGTGTGTGTGTGTGTGTGTGTGTGTGTATGTGTGTGAACCCGATAACGGTTATTGACTGTGTAAATACGCGATGACACGGTCGTAACGATTTTGTTTATTTTTTTTTTTTTTTTACTGTCGGCCCCGATAACGAAATCAATTACCGTATTATTCGACGATGGTCCGACCGGGTATACATATATACATAGATACTCAAACTCAAACTCAAATATTTTACGCGCGTATATTATACAGGGTGATCGACAAGAACTCGCGCGAGACACTACCGTCGTCCCGCGGATAATATAATATCGGCTTTTGGTTTTGGAACGTTTGAGAAATAATAAATTGGTGTGGTTCTATAAAACGTGACGGTACTCTGTTTCTTCGTCGCCCTTATTTTTGGCGGGCGTAACGACTATGCCTATACATTTATGTATACTTTCGAACGGCAACCTTAAAGTTCCGTAAACAGGCGGAGCATTAGTCTAAATCGATTTCGGCGTTGATATTATAATAATTCCCGTCGACCTTTCGACGAAATATTCCGTTTTCCGCGTCGTTTGTGCGTGGTAACACTCTTCCCGTATACCTATAAAGGCCAATGTCAACAACAACAAAAAATGTAACAACAACGACGGACTTTACGCGAGATTTTCGGAATTTTCGGAAATTAATTTTTTTTTTCGACTTGCACCAATTCACGGATATACAAAACACATATAAATAATAAATACGATGGAGTACTCAAGGTGGTTCTATTTAATATAAAAGACGTTATTTAAGTGTTATTTTGAATTCGATAACCTATATAATATTATTAGAGTACCTGCAGTACAATATATTATACGTATATGTAACCGATTTCCGCCGAACTGACAAGTGTGTTTATAAAGAAAGAAAAAATAATAATATCTCGATATAAAACTCGATTTGTTTTAGATTTTGCAGAGTGTGTACACACAAGTATAAACGAATCGAAAAAAAGCTGAAAGTTTTACTACACACATATATATATATATATATATATATATAAGATGTGTTTTTCTTTTATCGCGGCGAACACTTTTTACGGTCAGTGAAAATGCTCAGATTTTTCGTATCACGGATATACACACCTATTAAAAATTCCCACGGCGATACTTTACACGCGTTTTTCGTCAACTGTTCACCCCCGTGGCCTTTTTTTCCGGTTAGTAAAAATGCCACTACAGTTGTACGGACGAACAGTTGGGTAGGAAGTATATAAGCCCGTGGACTACAAGGAGATAATGGGATATAATTACCTCTGATCATATATCGATATATAAGAAAATATTATCATGTGCTCTCCTTTATATACTGACTAAATAAGTACATTTTAACTACCCCACTCTCCTACTTAAATAATTCCCGGATCCGCGCAGAGTAATTATTTATTTTGTATGCCGCATACAATTCGTGATAAACCATTGCATACGAAAAACAATATTCCAAGTGGATTGACATGGGTCGGGATGATTTCCCGTGTTGCCGATAAGGCAATTCGAAAATAACCGAAAGTCTAACGGTAAAAAAAAATACCTAGGAGATGAACAGATTAAAAATGTCGATAAACGTTAGGAATTAGGTACGCCAGGCGAAAATTCCGTAATTTTTTTTTAGATACGACGTGAAATAATCGTCAAACAAGAAAAAAAAAATCGCCGTAGCAGATTTTTGTGACGTCGCGAACTCGAACACGGCGTACCTATATCCGTTTGTATATACTCGGAGTAATAATTGTTTCCGATTAACCGAGTACACAACGAAACTTCACGGGATTCGTTCAAATAAATTGAAAAAAAAAAAATATATTTTTTATGTAGGAGGTACGTCGCCCTCCGAAAATCCTGTGGCGCTTTATCCGTAAACGCGCATTAATAACAACCGAGAGAAAAAAAAACCTTACTTTTATGTCGCTGTTATTATATTATATTACTGTTATTGACACGTGTTAAGTGCGCTGTATACTTATATACTTACAATATTTATTATACGGTTTGTGAAATCCGTAAGTTTTTTTTTTTCATTCCGTTCACGTCCCGTGGGAAACGGACGACGGTTTTATCGCGTGCAGGGGGAAATACGAGTCGCGGAGTGTATAGGCAGAAAAAAAAAAAATGCCGAATAACCGAAAAAATCAAGTGCTCGAGTATTGTTTTTTTTTTATATATATATATATATATTATACGACATAAATAACAGTAATATCAAATAGTGTATTAATATAGGTAATTCGATAAATCCGAAAGTGGAGCTGATGTAAACGCGAACGCACGCTCTACGTATTTTATCGAAATAATACAAATATTCTCGAAAAGGAAAAAATAAAAGAAAGTAGTCATATATCAACACATATTTTCGATATAGATAGATAAAATGAAAAAATAAATATCAGGTGCAATATAAAAAGTATTATAATATGTTACGAACTCTTCGGATTTTTTTTTTTCTCTATTTATTATCTTCAGAACGGGCGAAACTCGTAATTTATACAAATAACACCTATACGGCCCCAGTGCCCCACTTTAAAATTAAGTACCCAATTATTGTGTCGGGCCGTCTCGGTATAAACCGAGGTTTATATCGATAAAATGATGAAACTATTGTTGAAAATGCACAATATATTTTATTCGATCGAGTCAATAATATTATATTTTAAACACTGCGTGCGTAGCGAAGAAACCGTATTATAGTTTTTTTTATACTGAGACGTGTTGTTTTTCCTCGCGGAAAACACAGTTATCGGTTAAATAGGTAGTGAAAACATGCTCAATATTTTTCACACTATTCCTTAAAGGCGAATTTTGAACCGATTATGATACTTTATTCGGAATTCGTGATAGTTCACCCCTTAAATCGTTTTAGATTCTGAGTGGAGGAATGTATTGGTTTTATAATGGTGTTTATTTATTTTTTTTTTTATGTGAACATTTTTTCTACCAGAAAACATACTCCAATTATCAAGTATAGCATATTTTCTGAAAAGAAATGTTCTCTTGGGGGGGGGGTACTTTAGAGAGGTCATTTTTTGAAATTCTCATTAATATTCGAAAAAATGAAGAAACCCACGATCTTTAGGTTAAAAAAGATTAAATATAAGGTTGTCATTGGCAACCGTTTTTATTTATTTTTGTTATTACTAAGTTTTTATTATTTTAATCTTTTTAAACAGTCATTGTTTCCATGGAACCGCACATTGTTTTAATCATTTTACCATAATACATAACATATGTAATACCATATATTGTATTGTTGACAAAGCAACATTATCAACTGAACTCGGCTCTGAATCGTTTCTTCGTTTTCAATGGTTACATTGCTTACAGATATACAATAAATTCCCGTATATAGCCTAACTTCCCAACTTTTCAGCTACAAAAAAGGCTGCATCCACATAGATTCACACACGAAGTATATCCGTCCTTGTTTTCTTTTTTTGTTATTTTTCTTCGGAAAAATTGTTTTTGGTTATAGTAAAAACGTTTCGGATTGTTCCACACCAAAGTAAACCTCATCACAACTTAATAGATGCGGTTTTTTCAACCGGCGGTAATTTATTCAAAACATTTCCCTAGATTCTCAAGAGCTTTTCTTCAAAAAAAAAAATTAAATAAATAAAACGACAACAAAATCACAATTCACTGCGGGGTATTATTTTTTTTTATTATCTCTATTAAAATAAGGGAAAAAAACTCATTACCAATACTACAATCATATAATTTTACCGAACTTAAGAAACGTTTTTTGATTGTAATTAGTTATTTTAGATTCTGAGTGGAACGAAGAAGCGTATAGTTTTACAAAGATGTTTATTTCTTTTTTCCTTTTTTTCTTTGTTCCAGTCTGTGGACACGTTTTTTCTCAGTATAACCGAACTGCGCTCGGAATCGTCTTTTGTCAAGTTATGGGTTATCGTTGCTTACAGATATAAATAAAATAACCTTATGTATCCTACCTTTCAAACTTCTCACCTACAACAGTGGCCGCTCCCATTCCTACCATCAGCTCTTTTTTATATTTAATCTATCATATTTTATTCGTACAAAGTTCGAAAACTTAGTATAGAATATTTAATTTTTAAAAATTGTTTGTTTGCTTTCATCTAATTGTTTTTATTTTAAAAATAACAAAATGTATTTAAATATTTTTCGATGTTCCTATTTATTGTTCCTACATTTCTATGTTGATGTTTTATGTGACGAAGTTCAGCTATACTATTTCAGAATGTACACGAGAGTCCACTTAAACTTGTGATGATAGAATTCATTATTATAGTTATTATACGTGTTCAAAATATTTCTATATTGGGTTGTTGAGATTCTTTTGTTTGTAATACACATCTATACATTCATGATTCATAGGTACTTATATAATGATTATGTTTTATGTATGGTCTATATTTAATAGTTTATCAAATATAAGGTAAATAGAATTTTTTATTTGAGCTATCGGTATTGTTTTTTTTTTTTTATATATATAATTTTATATACCTGACGAATTCAACGATTTAATTTCAAACCCACCCACCCATCTACCAACCACTATAAAAATACCCAAACATCTACAAACAAAAATTAAAACCAAGTTTCCTCGGGGGGTCTTGAAATGAAATGTATCAAATGTCCGCAATTTAAAATTATATTTTAAAAACATAATTATTTTCGTTATATTTCTGAACGCCCATGATCTACCCACTCGTGTTTTTGTGAATCGCGTGATTCAATTATATCTCCTTCGCACTGCTACTGGGCTAATACCTAAGCATACTTATAATAATAGGTATATGATGTATTAGAGCTCCTTATTTCACGCGTTCCTTTTTTTCACATATTTACGTGAAATTAACATTGGAGAAATCTATAAAACTTGAATAATCCATGTACACGTGTACTATTATTATTCGCATGTTCATATGAAAACGCGGATAGATTTGTGTGTATAGACACGAGTATACGTTAGAAGATATTTTTTTTATTCGTGCGGATTCCGTGTTCGTGTATTCGTGAAACAATTGGCGTTTTCAATCGAGACCTCTGATATGTATCCAGAGACTTGGGTAGAGGAGAGGAGTGTTAAGTCATATTTTTCAGAAAACCGTATAACAAAAAGCGTATTTTATAATTTATTTATACTTATCGTAATATAGATAGTAAAAATACCGCTAACTATACACACTCGTATTCAGTGGCGTAAATACTGGGTGGGTAAGGTGGACAAACACTACGGGCTCACAACTGATGAGGACCCTAACAATGGCCTAGACCAACGTCCAAGGCGTTATTGGACAAAAAAAAAAAAAAAAGCGGGATCTGGCGGAGATCACGGACTCTAACCTCTAACCCCCCCCCCCCCGGGATACACTCCTGGCACCACGGTGAGTACGCGGAAAATTTGAATTTCACGCGTTAGTTTTTTAACATTTTTTTTTTCACAACGCTTATCACACGATGACGTCTGTTGATGATATCGGACGATGTCTAGCGTGACGGCGAAATGATCATACTACCGTTACCGCGACGACTCCACAACAACCGTTTTGTACGCGTTCCATCGCGATACGCACTACCCCTCGCGGTCCGTATTATGTACTCTCCCTCGAATGCGCGTGCCGCGTTCGTTATACGCGCCCGCGACGTGTGTATTATAATATTATTTTCGTATCGACTGCAATCGACCGAAAAAGCGTGCGGCGTGACGGTGGCGCGCTAAACGAGCAATCATGACGGCCGCCCGACCCTCTTGCCCGTGGCTGACGGCGGCGGCGACGGCGACGGCGGCAGCAGCAATTACCGTCGAGTGCAAAAAGTTAAATATTGACCCGTTCGAAGAGCCGCGTGTTTTTCCGGGCGGAAAAAGGAAACGGCCGTGGCGGCGGAAAGGGAAAGGGAAAGGAAAAAAAAAAAAAAGCATAAAACTTTTCAATAAAACCCAATCAAAAACACGCGGACCCCGCGCGCGCGCCGCACACATTTACATTTTAAATCGGCCTTTCTAATTTTCGCGGGGGCCGCGTCGCGCCGCCCGCCGGACGGGGAGGATTGATATTAAATGGAAAAACGTTTTGTCGACAAACCGTCGTGGCGGTGGCGGCGGCGGCGGCGGCGGGCGCCTGTCGGTGCATTTAAATTCCCGCTCGGAACTTTATTAATTTATATTATAAAACCCCGACGCGTACGCACACGCATACACACCCTGCAGTCGCGCCCCGTAGTATACATATATTTATATTATATTCGTCGTCGTCGTCGTCGTCGTCGGTTGTCGGCGAGAGGGAGACGACGCGCGGGAAAAAGCCATTGTTCCCCGCGCTGCCACGCTCGCTCTCCCGCGCGGCCGTCCGTCCGTCCGTCCGTCGGCCCCTTTAACCCCGGGAACGTAAACGCCGCCGCCGTCGCTCCCCCCCGTTCGTGCACGATATAATACGGGACAGAGGTGTACGTGTTTGCGCGTTTGTCGACGCGCGAAAGGGTGACGGATCCGAACACCCCTTGGAGGAAGAACGGGAATAATAGACGAGTAGCCCCCGGCGCGGGAGAGACGGCGCCCGGGGTCCGGGGCGGTATTGTCGCGCGGGCGTTTTCGCACGTGCGTTAATCGATACGCGCCCGTCCGTATTGGACGTCACGAGACAACGGAATAGACCGGCGAACGGCCGGAACGACCGAGAAACCGTAAAGTCGCGCGCGGGCGCGCACAAGTTTTCGCGACAATCATACGCGTGCCGGAGCGTAATAAAAACGCAGTCGGTTTCGGTGAAAACCGTCGGGGGATGGGGGAGGGGGGAGTTTGTAGGGGACGCGGACGTTGTTAACATACGCCTCCGGGAGCGATTAACCGTTGACTCCGAATTTCGTCACTAATGCTATCGTATTCGTCGTGACGAATAGACTACGTTGGGGTCGGTGATTTCCCGTTTTAGGAGTTTAGACGGTTTACGGTGTCATCACCGCGCCGACCCCATATCGCCATACGGACCGTGCGTAATTAGTGTGAAACCGCGAGCAAACTAGTGATACAGGTCTGATCGCGGAAAAAATAATACAAAAATTGCTTTATGCGCCGTTATCGACTGGGCGAAATTAGATACGATTCGTGGTACGACTTCCCGGTACTCCTGCGTCTTCTCCATTCGACGTAATTATGCAGTAATTAAATGCCAGGCGTAAGTATACCGGGTAAATTATTTAGTAAAACATAAGAAAATAAATAAAAACCACTTATGCAGGAAACGTTTTTGTAACAGGTACTACATTTTTTTTTTTTAGGTAAAGTATCGATTAATTTGCTATTAAATTACAACACTTCAACATTAGCTCGGAATAAATCTGACAACATATAAATTCGGCTCTTATCGTTAAACAAAATGTAATTACAAACTTCTATTTAATACAAGACAAAACGGCCGTTTTATTGGCTTCGACATTTTACACCAAATGCCGATGGTAGGCATTGACTATAGGCAGATATGTAGGCAGTTAGTTAATTAAAGTTAAGTTAAAAAGCTAATCTTTTAAAAACGTTTCGTGATGGTATTAATTTAACTTTCTACGATTTATTTCAATCGATTTTCAGTTAAGTTAACGAGTTGAAGACGAACGATGTTTTTCAAAATTTCGAAGTTCAATTTTAATTGACTGTAGTTCTTAAGACCTACTGCGATTTATGAACTTCAGTTTACCGTGTTCGTTTAATTTAATTTATTTTTATTATAACAAAGAGAAAAAAACTTCTAACTGAAGGCTTTTTTCGTTTATTTAACTCGCTTAATCGAATTGATAATTTCCACGAACTTTACTTAAGGGTGTATAATATGGCGAGTCTTGGCTTTCTAGTTGTTTAAACGTGTTCCTGGTCAACTTATCTCGTGAATAAGTGTGTGGATGTTACACCTCTGTATAATATATATATATCGTCGCGGAAAGAGCGTAGGCAGGTACTCATAACCGTCGTACGGTATAATATTTGTCGAATATAATACACAGCTGAATACTTCGGGAAATCGTAAATTCGAGTGGTAAAATTCAACATCAGCCCAAACTCGCACATCACGCGGCCCACTCGAAACACTGAAGTTTTTTAATAAAATATGATCGTTACTCATAGTTATAAAATTGGTCAATAATAACCGTATAAGTACGATATATACAGTAAGTATACGAGGTACTCGTGATGCTCATCAAACTCGTGATAGTAATATTATTACGGTGCAACTCGCGTTATTGAAATACTGTTATGTGGAAAACAGCGACAAACTCTACAAACACATTTTCACATTTCAATAACAAATATTTAAAAAATAAAAATAAATATTACACCGACTCGTTCAACGATACTTAACGCGGCTTGCCATATAATAGATAAACTGTATGTCGTGCTAAACGATAAAAAGAAACAAGCGGTGCTCGACTATCGCGCGGAGGGGAGGGGGAAGGAATAAACAGTGTACTCCGACGACACAATTCGTACGTTCTTAGCAAGTGAGTTTTACATCCACTCGTTTATCGAGAAAAAAATATGTAATCGCGAACCGCGGCAAACGTTCTGTAAAACCTGGTACAGACTATACGATCAGTGGCGTGCGCGTTAGGGGTCCCTCTCCGTCGGCTTAAAAATATAAAAAAAATATGAATAATCGAATATCGAAATACGTGTATTTCAGCCAAGTTACGAGGACAAACCGTAGTTCGGTCCTAGTTCGGTATTGGTAGCAGAAATTTTAGTATAAATAAATTGTTTTTTTTTTTCTTAGGAACCGACTTTTAAATTACCAATTCTCATAGTCGAGTCGAGTGGATGAAACGGTTTTATGGTTTATTCACGATTCTTATTTGCTACATTCCCTCCAATCGAAAATTCCCGGATGACTGCAGTATACGACCAAGGTGAACGAAGACGACCGAAAGCCAATGATATCGCACGTGTCGCTTCGATTCGGATGCGTTTGGTACACTGTCCAAACTCTAGGCGAATTGTCTGTCCTTTCACAATTTGAAAGTCTTCTTCGTCGTTTACACGGGCGCATTTGTCATAAAATATTTGTTTCAGTTCATCTGCAGAGTATCCGGTTTATTTGCAATGCATATATGCCGGCGAGTGATGATGATTTGTTAATGACGAGGGCTAATTTTATATTAATATGTTCTTTAATAAAATAAAAAAAAAAAAAGATAAAACAAAAAACAACGACGTGGGTGGGTGATTTTCGCTAGTAGAGTCTTCCTGTAAATTATTTTAGCGGTAGTAATTATACGCGAGAAGAGAACAATCTGGGCATTCTAACAACTTTTGTAGAACACCACCGGAGTCAGTTACCGATTTGTTACTTGAAAAAATAACACCTATTTGATTAGTAAAGAGGACGCAGGTTATAGAATATCAATACCGATACTTTAAGACACGAGTAAAAAAAAAAAAAAACCTACACTTTAGATTTAAAATTATTATCGATTGTACTAAAGCGCAAAACAATAATACATTCTGACCGAATGTCACTTTCCAACTAAATAATATCATTGAATCGTGTCCAAACTAGACAACGAGATTCCTTTGATATGCCGCTCACCGAGCGAAAACGACCGAAGGCACAGTCACAGTTGACGTTTTCGGCCGGTCGAACTGTCCAAACTAACGCCGACCACGCTGAATTATTAATTCACGTGTGCCTATTCGGTCGCCTCGGTCGTATAAGCCTGGACGCGGTTTAAAACGAGCAAAACATTCCTCGGCGAACCGTAAATACCGCGTAGACCGGTGGCGTAATAGTTTGGTTAAGGGTCTACTCCCCCCTTATTTCGAAACAAAAATTAATCGTTTTACCCAAGATTACGGTGGTTTCATTGTGTATATTGATTACAAAAAAAAAAAAAAAACCTTAAATTTATATGATCAAAGACAACAACTGTTAGAATTTTGAAATACTGCCACATAATGGCCAACATTATATACGTATCTAAAATCTATATTTTTGCACAAATTCGAGTATATTTAGTATTATATTTACTTTAAAATAAATGTTTTGCACAAGTGTTCTTATAACGAAATTTAGACGATCCTCCATAACCTTAAAAACTCACTTGTTTCGTAAAACGGGATAATGAGTTAGAGACTTACAGTTTTATAAGGTTTCCGAAGGCGAATCCGATTCCGTAATCAATTCGTTTTAAAACGCACAAGAGCGAGTCTAAATCTAATCGGAAAGTATCGATTTGTAACAAAACTGAAGAGTTCCAATGGATTGTGGTAGTTGTACAGAGAAACTTTTACCCGGTCTTTTCGTTTTCTGTAAAATATATGATTTCTGTTACTGTATAGCCTGCTCGTATTATCGCGTGCGAGTGTTTTAACAACTTCACTACATACCTACCTATAATATAATATTATACACCACAGTAATTCATTGAAATAACGCGCGTGGCGATAAAATATCATTCGCGTCGGGTCATTAAACAAGCGTGTGTGATTGACGAACAACAAAACTGACGGCTTTCGTACGAAACAAACAATATGTTAAAAAAAAAAAGAAAAAAAAAAGAGAACAACAACAAAACAAATATAATAAAATAATAAGTACTTCTTATTTAACGGCGAAAAAAAACCGCTCCCGAGATGTGAGGTGATGATTGATTAACCGAATGAACGGCAACTATTATAAGAGTATATAATATTTTCAAACCATTCTTCTTCTTCTTTTGGCACGATTAACCTCAAAAAGTTTTCACCGTCCTTACTTCGCCACCTGTCTCCTTCCGGAACGGCTTCTATCCGATTTTCACCACCGCGGGCTTTCCGAACCGTCTATACTAAGCATACCACGTCAATCCATCGTCTTTTCCCGGGTCGTCCTCTATAGGTCTTTTTTCTCGGCGTTTTCATTTCATACAGCCGCAGCTGTTGCTACTGCTATTGCAGTCTTCACCCCTCATATTACCGTTTATGCGACCTGGCGAGCGGCGTATCCAGTGGGGAACTGAAAGGGCCTTCCGAAATGTCAGAAGATATTAAATTATTGTACTCGGTAGTTTTTTTTTTTTTTCAATATCTACTTAATTTGCGTTGGATTTCAATACGACGCGTTCAGCTCCCACGCGGCCGAAAAATAATCTCGGTTACGCCTTCGGGCCTATAACCGTTGAATTCTCGGGCACCCGACATATTTATCGTTATATCAGCGCCGATTCTATCGCGACCGTTTTTTTTTTCTTCTCGGAACCGTTCCCGTTTATTCACTATTTTTTATCCGAAACAATAGTCACGGGGCGGCCCACTATGTGTAATACCGTTATTATATCGGGTATCTATAGATTTTTACCCGTACGTAGTTTGCGTGTTCGCTCGTCATAAACGGGCCTCGAAACGAGTAATAATATTATTATTACTATAATACGTGCGTTACGATAGTTTCGGGCGTATTTCGCGTTTCGTTTATTTTTGTCGACTTTGTATGTACCTACAAAATATAATAGGTTCCCCGCGATCCGACGATAATAATTATTATATTATTGCGTCGTCGGTATCCCTACACGCGCGGCGCCGTAAATGTTTAAAAATAATCGTAATTTACGGGGAGGGTTGTTGTTTAGTTTTTTTTTTTTTCTCTCTCTCTATACGAAATGTTCGTCGATTCGTTTCCGATCGCACGTGCCGCCACGGGTTTTAATAACGACAACAAAGCGATAGATTAGGCGCGCCGTGTCCCGAATTTACACGCGCGCGCGTCACGTTTTGGCTTAGTCGGTTTATAATTTTACACATTGGTGTATACATATTATAGGCACGCGGATTTCCGTACGGATATCCCTTTTATTTTTTTTTTATTTTTTTTTTTTTAATCAATCTGTTTGCCTCGCCGGGTATTCATTATTGTAATTATTATTATTATTGTAGTCGGAACGGCGTATAGGCAGGTATATAAATTATATGGAATACGAAACGACCGTGACTAGAAACACGTGCCTGTATACCTATATATAATATTATATTGTGTATTTATGAAACTTTGTTTTATTTATTTATTTACGTCACTTACACAACGCTCGACGATAATTACAGAGAGAGAGAGTGAGAGAGAGAGAGAGAGAGAGAGAGAGATAACGAGACCGTGTACAGTTTACAGCGCCAAAGACAAACACAGACGCGATTAGAAAGAACAACGAATTTATATGCTCGACACACCGACAAAGGAACGAAATGAAGTTTATAAAACGTTTATTTGTTGGACTTTGTTGCGTCGGGTTCCGGTGTAAATAATAATAATAACAATAATTAAACTCGTCTGCGTCCCAGTTTTGTTTTTCTGTTTTCTACAAATCGTAACTAAAACGAAAATCCCTCTTATTTCACAATTAACATTCGATATTCCCCCCTCCCGTACTCTTGTTAAGGGGGGAGGAATCATAGAACGTCACCTCGAATATTCCATTATAGCTTTGTCTATGGCTATATGCCTAACTATTGAGAAAAACTAAATTTTCACCGTAAAAATTGAAAACTTGCCCTGTGCTACGTCAGTTTTAGTTTTTTGAAATTCTACAAATAAAATAAAAGTATTTATCGTTTTAAAATCTGAACGTTTTAAGTGTTTTATTTTGTTCTCGCGGTAAAAATATGTAGTCCTTAAAATTATTAAGCTTATAGCCGAGAACTGTTTTTCTTTAATATTTCACAATTACATAAAACAATACCTTCTTGTAATATTATTATGGCACGGCTCGTAAATATATTTTTAAATGAATATGATAATTTGAATATTTTCGAGTTGATAGAAATTTATTTTTCCAAAAAGCTAAGAAAATTGCCTATACTCAACCCCTTAAATCTCACGGGAATTAATATCACGTCCTCTTAATGTAAAAAAAAACCCTCGATTCGCCGTGCGAACAATCACGACGTCTGATAGGTCAAAAAAACGTGTTCACTCGTCTCCCGTGGATTTCCGATTTCCTGTTGTCACGGGTCGAAATATTGATAATAATGATAATTAGTGATTTTTTTTTACTTTCGCTCCGCCGTTATTTTAATAGTACGTAGTTAAATTGTCGGCGAAATAAACGCCCGACAACTGCCGCGCGGAATTTCCGTTACGAAACATTAATAAATCCGTAAAACGTTTTCGCGGTAAAGACGATAATATCGATTATATTATCATAAATACCTGTTTTTACGAACAAATTTCAACACCGGCCCGGTTAATATACGTAAAATCGATTATTTTTTATTAACGATACATTATTCACACGTTGTGGTAATACTACGCCGTAGTCAACGCAAGCGTAAGTTTCTATAATGCGTAATTTTTGCCGTGAATAATATTAAAATCGTAATTATACTATTACTGCAGTCGTTCAAACTCTTCGATTGTCTCTCGCCCGTTCACTCGCATTTAGCTTTCGAAGTCGAATGTTATGTTATACAGTTACGTTAGTGATGCGGTTTTCGCGGAGTTGGATACAAATTCAACGGGGTGAGCGATGGGATAGCAAAATTACCGTACAGATGTATAGTGTGACAAATCTTATCAAAGGACAAAGACCGCGATGGTTTTTGCGAGTGCAATACGCGAAGGGAAATGGAACGCGCGCAGTCGGAGCAGCTTAGGCATGCCCCAACCAAACCGACGGGCGAGGGAACGCTCCGCCCGCCTACAAAGCGTCGGAATATTATCGTAAAGAAGACTACCGGAAAAAATGATAAATTCAATCGGTTCGAAAGAATATAAGATACATTCAGGAAACCTGCGGAAGGAAATTACGGTTGACGGCTAGTTTCGTTATCATACGTTTTTGGGGAGATAGAAAACCGTTTAGAAGACGTGGTAACCGCATGCTCTGTTTCAATCAGTTTCTCTTTTTTTTTCTTTTTTAAATTACTGTAACTTTTTTAATAGTTCATAATTCAAAAAACGCCTATAATGTTCCCTTCGAAACATTGTTCTTTATACATTTCATAACAGGTATTTTCACTCTACAATCAAAATTAAGCTGGTTTTATTTATTCTGCGAAAACATTGTTCGGAATGATCAGAAACATCCGCGTTATTTTAGTTTGATAGTAAACAAATATGCTTCGACTCCAAAAACCAAAATTACGTGATTTCTACAAACTCGGCACGCGTAAACATATGCGATTTGCGCTACACTGTCCTCTCGAGCCGCGTAGAGCGATGAACTGATAATGTTTATTCGCGTTTATGGTATTCCGTGTTTTTCCGACGGTTTTTGTATTCGTTTTTACGGCTATACACCTAATAAAAAAAATATCGACCGTCGTGATAATAACAATGATATTATATTATTATGATGTACCCATCGTCCGCCGTGACGTTGACGTTTTTCAACAGCAGACACAATAATATCGCATAATATCCATTGACTTTCCCCCCTTTCGACTGACTTTTTTATTGACTGCGACGACGACGACCTTGTCGACGTCCGTCGGTCGGCACGTGTGAAATGGATCACGTGCCAACGTCATAATAATAATATACCGGACGGACAGGTGAAAGGCGCGAACCGACCAAAGTCCACAGTCGAAAAACTAACGCACCGGTATATTTTTCGCCCGTTAAAATTAATAACGATTCAATTGCGCGGCAAACACCCAATTATTATGTCCCGAGCGCAGCGCGGCGTTCATTAAAATATTCATATAATATTATTATTATCGAGTGGTTAACTTGCGGTGGAAAACTTCGGCGACCTATATTTACCGAAAATCGAGGGGCGTTCCTGAGAACCGACGACCGAATCCAAACCAAACTTTCCGGAAACCCGTCGCGGAGACGAGACTTCCAAAACTTCCTTACCTCTCTTACACACGCGCGTTCATAAAAACATTTGAAAATAAACTGCACCAGTGCACCCCCTTCCCTATTCAAATATTATACCTGCTTGTCGAGAATAAAGTAATATAGTCCGATTATACGTATAATTGTTATTTATTAGAAGTTTATTTTCAACAAAATCCGGGGTTTTACGGAACCTTATGAAATCTCGAAAATAAACCGTTCGAATATTATGGGTATCGGACTTACCGCTCGACTGGAAAACGATAACAATAATAATTTCGTTGATATTCAAACGGTTTACTTTCGGGTTTTGTACGTCTACATTTCTAGACGTGTGCGACCGCGTACCGGTTTTTCGTTTCGATAATATTTTGCTATTCGAGCGAAATACGACGGTTTCTAAAATAACGTGAAAATTCACATAATAAAACAACGAGAATAAAAGACGTATTTCGCACGACAGGCGGGTCACTGTTGTAGGCGAAAAGTTGGGGAGGTAAGGTACAGAGGGGAATTTAATACGCAACGATGAACCAATGCTGACGATAAACGATTCGGAGCAAAGTTCTCTTATACGTCGTGTCGTACGTTTTTCCGTTTTTTCTACACTCTTCACAATTAATATGAAAAATGTGTAAAAATATGTAATATGTAAAAATCAAAAAATAGCCGTCCCTAAAGTACCACCCGGATAAAATTTTCTTTCAAAAAAAGTACTACACTCGAAAATCGGAGCAAGATTTCTAATGGAAAAGTTGTCCACAAATAAAAAAAAATATGCACCATTGTAAAACCAATACGTCCCTCGCTTCGCTCAGAATCTAAAAGCCGACGTGTTCGGATAATAATGTGCTCGTCTCCTAGCGCGTCAATTCGCTGAAATATCCGTGCGAAAAATCGTTCCTGCTGAACGTTTGACTAACGGAAACGGCGCGTATCTCACCTTTCCTTGACCGCCACCATGAATCGCGCAGTGAAATTCCATCACGAGTCAAATATTTTATCTTTATCGACGCTGTTTAACCGTGTATTTTTTACGATTATCGTATTTTATTTTTTATTTTTGTTTCGCTCTCTAATTTCAATCTGTTAGCCCCGATCGGAAAACGTGTAATTATGTTGTCGTCCGCATGTGTAACCGTAATTGGTACGCTGCCAAGACGCGCCAAACTGGTACAACACCGACGAGACGGTTGCACTCGAGTACCTACATAATATTATATCGAACATTACTATAATCGTCCGTGTTTACTTGCCGGTTTATAACCAAAACGACAATTTTATGTATACGAGTCGACGTCTACATAAAAGGGATTGCGACTTGGCGGCTGTGTTAGCAGACTTTCCATAGCGCACACGTAGTGCATTCGAGTTTGATATAATATTATACAGAACGTTAACGGAAATTTATTATTTCAACGTCGAAATTTAACTCCACTAAAACGCCGTCTATTTGCGGAATTTTCAATAGGTGTGTTTTGGCGATTAACCTGGTTGTATTCATTGTGAGTAATGGTTATATGATTTTAGTTAACGGTTATAGATTCACGAAAACATGTTTATGGTTATCACTAGAGCTCGGATGTTAATGACTTTGCATATGTTTTTAGCGAAATCAAAATTATACCCGAATATGATATAAATTCGATTCATGAAATCTAGATTTCAAATATACAAACTTATTTTGCATATATTCGCATATTTGACATTTTTGAGCATATAAATGCATGTATTGATTATTTTTAGATCTAGTAGCATATTTTAAACAATTTTAAATATAATATTAAAAATTAGTATGGTATATATTAACTAAACACTTTATATCACTACGTAAACGCTAACGTTAACGCTATCAATAAAAGTTGCTGATATACCTAGTTATTTATAAACCTACCGTAGGTAAGTACGGTGGGTAGTTTACAAAAACATACCGTGAGATCGTCGAAGGTCTTCCAAATTTGAAAATATAAGTAAAATAATTGTTATACGATGTAATCCTGAGATTTAAAGTATTTAACCAATGTAACAGTTAAATGTTTGAATTATTTTATTTTTGGATTTTGAATCATTTATATTTTGAATAAATTAATAATTAATAATAATTATTAAATTAATATTAACCCAGTTTTTTGTGAAACTTTATAATTTTTTTAAACATTTGTATATTTAATGTATGCACGATTAAAAAAGTATATTATATTATAGACAAATATAGGTAATAATAGGTCACCATTGAAAATCAAAAGCAGATATCGGCGATTTCAACCCTAAAAATAACAAAAAATAACGTTAACGTAATAATACTTTTCGAGACGAGTAAGTCCGTCGAGGATCGATTACACTGTAAATATGAAAAGGTAAAAAAGAAAGTTTCCCTTGCATACGCGAGACCACGTGGTTCGTCTACGATAAAAACGCAGGTGATGGCCAGTGTGCATTTCGACCTTTCGTTGTGCACATCACGTAAATAGCCATTATAGATTGCGTATGCCTATATACCGATAATACCGGGGAACATTATTTACCGGTCGATTTACCTGGTGCGATTTTATCATAGATAATCCAAATCAATAGATATCAATAATGGATGATTTAATTAAAACCTACTAGAAACTGTCTGGGAAAACGATAAGCAATGATGTCGACAAAATTCAATTTCCGACATAACAATAACCTAAATTATATTATATTATAATATTATAGTTTTTATCTCCGACCGCTTACCTATGGTATAATTTCCCCGCACTGTGCTTAAAAATAACAATACCTAATAATAATGTTTCGTTACTGCACGTTCGTGTCCTGTGTTCGGTCAGGGTCGCCATCCGTACTTTTTATACTTTACAACAGTCTCTCGACGTTTCGATATTCGATACAGTACGCCGGAACGCGCTTTACGTGTATAATTGTAAGAACTTTGGCGCAGATAGAGTTAGCCCCCTTACCAAATCCTTATCAAGTAGATATACCGAGTGTACCCCATACGTAATCGAAATCGAGCGCTTGAGCCCCCTATAAAATATTCGGGCTGTTTGTGCCCACGGATATTAACAAGTTTTAATACATTGTTCTAAAAACAAAGGGTATTTCAAGGATATTCCGAAAGAAAAAGGGCGTCATGATCGAGGTATTTGTCAGCCGTTAAACAGGTGGCCGAGAATCGGTTTATGGTACCAGAGTCGTATGTCGTACTTTATATTAAAAACAGATGGCAACCCTGCCTGTTTCTTATTTGTATAATAACTAGTGAAGCTGACCTCGAGTTGAATCCCGACGACATGAATTGGGTTCCGGCATACTTTAACGCATACACGAGTTGGATCCCGAAATAATTATTTTATTATTATTTATATGAAAACATTAGTCTAGGCTATAAGAGTTACCAAAGAGAAACCACGTGGAAATTGGCTAGAAAGTTTTCCAAAAAATTTGATTTTTTTTGTTACTTTACTCTTATATAATTTATATAGTTATATAATATTGAAATGATTACTGTTATTATTAAAACTTAACTAATATTCAATTAAAAAATATTAAAACTACTATTATTATTAAATATTATTTTCGTATTAAAATGCGTAAATCGTATTAGATAAAATATTATTACTGCGGACCCAACTCGAGTGTTCCCACCAGTGATGGGTGGAACCGACTAGTTTTGATTATCAATTTTCAATCGGTAGCTTAAAAAACAAAAACAACCGAGTGATTTATCGATTGAATAGATAGTTTTATCCATCGATTGTTTTGAAAACTATCGAATGAATTAGTCGATAGTTTTCATTCAGTGGTAGCACCGACTGATTTTGACCATCGATAGTTTAAAAAACAACCAAGTACTTTTTCAACCGAATAGATATTATCAATAGAATGAACTACTCGATAGTCCGATAGTTTTCTATCGGTAGTATTAGCACCGACTGGTTTACAAAATAATCGAGTATTTTTGACTATCGGAAGTTTAAAAACAACCGAGTACTTTTTCAACTGAATAGATTGTGTCGATAGTCTATAGTTTATTAAAAACAACCGAGTAAATAGATAGTTTTGAAACTATCGAGTAGTTCGATAGTTTTCACTCGGTAGTGTCCAACACTAATAATAACCTTTATTTTGTTGTTTAATATTATGTTGCTGTTTGTACGTACGTTTTTTTTTCGATTTTTAAACGAAATGTATAAATAATTATTAAAAAATGTTCGCTTATGTCTTAAAACTAAATAAATCGATAAAAACCATTGTACGCTGTACAGATATGATGTTTATTGATAATAGGTCAATGCACTCGAATACAATGAAAAAACCAACAGCGCGTCAAAACCACCGGTTCTGCCGAACGCAAATTTACGATAACAATAATGCGCTTAAAAACAAATTCAAATAATATGTTATTATTTCGACGAATTAAAAGAAAGAACAAACACCCGTGAACGGCGGAGCTCTGTCACTATACAATCGAATTGTCTTTCGCCTGTGGTATCGTATTGTAAAAAAAATTAATAACCGATCATTAAAATAATCCAACACTACACTATGAAAAAATTGTGATTTGATTATATTACTTCTGAGAAGAAACAAAAATGGTCGAAATTTGATCGTGAAAACGGTAGGGCAGGTGTTGAATTCCCCGAAACGCAGGGTCTAAAAATAATGTGTCCCCTGACACGAAGTGTGTCCACCGAAAATCAAAGTGCGCGCCGAGTTTTATATTGTGTATACATATTAATTTTAATTGTAGAAATAACATTAAAGGCGATAACAGATAAACAATTAATAATCTCACTCTAACCAATACGTCAAGTTATTCATTTTAAATTGTTTTATATTGGTACGTTATTTAAATTTTTATTTATATATTTTATTTTGTGTTGATAATTTTTAGTACACGTTTTTATAAATATGTAAGTTAAGTATAGTGTATAAAAAGCTATGCCCCACAGGTTTTTTTTTTTGGGGTGGGGGCTATGGAAATCTAATAACTCTATAAGTTGAATTAAAAATCGTATCCTCTTAAAACTGATGTATTTTAGACCCTATCGAAAGACACGATCTCGAATACAACTACGTGCACATAAATGCAGTTTCATACACCTGGCTTCGTTCGGAAACTCTGGAGGAGTGTGCGAAGCTACACGAGTTACCCGAAACAACACGACGAAGCTAGGGTTCCAGGAGGTGACAATTCAGGGGGAGGCGACAACCTTAATTTTTATTAATGTATTATGTGTATTTTCAAATTTTTTTAATGGTACTATAATTTAATATTACATTTTACACTTATAGCAACTAATTGAACACCAGTTAAAATATTCTTTTATTTTTCCCAAATTCATCAATAACTTAAGTTCGACTTGTATCGTCTGTAAACTTAACATCCGCTGTATCACTTATAATCCGGTAAACGATTCCACACATTAGATAACCGCTAGTCAGCTGTCCACAAAAAAATCTACAAATGATCGGCTGTAGTGGTTGGTACCGAACTAAAATCATAGGGCATTAATCATTGTATATTGTAATGATAAACTAGCGGAATTCTACTATCACGAAGTATGCTTATCGACTAGGTACCAATCAAGGTATTGATAAATATCAATACACCTTGGTACCAATAATCCTTGCGTTTCTCAATTCATCTGTGATGGCATCGGTGAAATCGGTGTTGTTCCTTTTTAAATATGAAAATCCCTGATGGCTTTATCAGTTACCGTGTTTCCGAATCGGTTAATGAAATGCGGTGGACTATAGATATGTTTATCTCATTTTTTTTTTTTTTAATGTGATAGCCGATAATAGTTAATTTGGTTTAATAGATTTAGATTTTATGATAACACTGTTTTAAACGACGTTCCTTTAGTATTTCACGATGCCAATTCAGCGACGCCGTCACGGGTGAATTAAGGAACACACCTAATATAGAATGTAATTATTTCAACTTGCTGGAAAGCTATGGGGAGGGGATGGGTTGTCCTTCCCTCCCACCCCTTGTGTACGCCCTTGTGGTAGAGTTCACATTGCGATTCAAACCGACTTTTATCACTCTCCGCCTTACGAAACGACCGCGAGTTCAGAGACCGTTCGGTCAATCCGTATAGAGAGAGAACCGGCTACGAGTGTCCGAAATTAGCGGGGAAAATATTGTACGACGTCGTAGGTGATTGTAAAAATATCGGACGCGGCACAGACGCAACACAGACGCAACTGTTTTAGGGGGAAAGTCCGACGGAAACTTAAAAGTTATGATGCTACGAAAATAGCGGATTCGAGTTTCCGATAACCCGGGCATCGGTTCGTATTGTCCGTTTTCGTTGCGTGCGCCGTTATTTATATTTCGGCTCGGACTTACCGGCAATTAATAAGTCACAAGTCGCCGGTCCGCTTGTAAAAATCGTAAAAATACACCACCGGCGATAGACACAGTGACCGGCGGCGGTGATAACGACGAGCCGGCGACATTTCAGTACACGTTTCGGTCTCGCGGTGTGCGTAGCTTTTTCCGCGTCCGTCCCGCCGATTGTCATTTCATTAATACCGTCACATATACACACCGTTCCCCGCGCAGAAATGCCGAAAAGACGGTACGTTTTCACGGCCAATTTGAAATCGGAATACTCGTTTTTGCGCGAGACCGACGAAACGGGAAAAGTCGTCTGCACGGTATGCAACTCGGTGTTCTCGATCGAAAACGGCGGCCGCGCGGACATCAAACAGCACATCGACCTCAACCACGCAAAACAACGCATTGCGCAACGTGCGAAATTTTCCTCTTCGGTATCGGCCAGTCAGCACAAGGTACGTGAACCGTATATTATTTTTTTTTTTGCCTCCCCTCTTCTCCTTTTTGCCGAATCCGGCCGGGTCGAACTGTTGCGGGCGGACATCCGGGCGGACGGTTGTGGGGAGGGAGGCGGCGGTGTTTGTTACGTTTTAGGTTTTCGTTGCCGCTGTTTTATTGTTACCTATAAATCATACACCTCCCCCCCCCACGTGATCCATGTGCGGGTTTTAAATTCGCCCCCGTCTCCTCGGAACTGGGATACGTCCGCCGCCCGGGGCGAACCGGTAAACGTGTATTATAGGAACGCGTGGCCAAAGCTTCGAATTTTTCCACTCTTTTTTTCAAAAATTTTTCCTCGAAACGCGGTCGCCATAAATAACCCGGGTACAGAACCACTAGGAAATGAACACGGAATACGGACGCGTTTCACCGGAAAAAACGGACGACGTCTGTACGGTGTTTTCGATTTTCAGAAATTCGTTATTTTTCCGCGCGGGTATTCGTTTTAATACATTTTTACGCGGATAAAAATCCACAATCGATACAGTGCGAGTGTATAGTGTTGTATTTGTTAAGAACGTTTCCGATTGTGCGTTTTACAGACGGCTACAAATAAGGTAATTTGACGGGAATTCCTCAATATTATAAAACATACTTGTTAATATAAATATCGATAGGTAATATTATTTTTATGCGCCGTAGACGCTACACGTATCTAAATTCGGGAATGAAATCCCCTTCAATATCGGCCGCTTATCGGCTGCAATATAATATCTGTAACGTATTAGTAATAAACGTATTGTTATCGTACGAAATTCAATTTCTCGCGGGTCGTAAAATTAATTATTTCCCGGTATTTTAACGGATTTTATTGTATTAATATAAAAACTCGTCTGTTCTAAAATATGCGAACGAATCACATGCCCGTGTGGCGTATTGATTGTGCGTTTTTCTTTCGCGGTTCAACTACAGCCCGTTTCGCAGACACCCGCAGACGCGACCGCCTCGTCTCCGTCGCCATGTGCTTCCCGTGTCATTAGCTGGGGGGGGTACCCGATCGGCTGTCAAAATATCATCAAACGCCAGCGAGTCGCAATTCACGAATTTCACAGTACAGCCGTTTTCAATGCCATTTTAGTAATATATTTGCCCAACACGGTTGGGTCGCTTTTACGGGTTATTGACATTTCAAAGATTAATTCCAAAGATAATCTATTAAAGTGCGAAACCGAAAAAATCCGCGCAATTCAATTTCGATCAGAATAATATCGAAACGTGAAATGTTTTGGTTACCGCGTTATAACGTGATTTGGACAGCCGCAACGCTTGGCCGTTCATTGGATATCGCTCCTAGTGTTTACTGATCGCCGCTAATTTCCTTTTCAATTTTAAACGTCCTTTAGCGTGTACGTATACTGCACGTTGGCGGTACGCAGAAGGCCGCATGGTAACAGTGCAGAAAATAAATTAATGTTCGTATTTTTGTTTTTTTAATGGATATAATAATACTGTATTCTACGTTAATATTTAAGTATTTTGCCGTCTTATACGCTTATCGTTTTGAAATAAATGTAAAAACATTATGAATTGTTCAATTTTTAGTTTTCGCCGTAAGTGGTTGGCCTTGTGGTTAGTGACAAATCCATAATGCATACAACTGGTACGCGAAATTAAAAATTACAGAACCTCTGGTATGTACGGCTCACATCCGTACTTAGGACTCGTATTTTTTTGCGTCTCGAATTGTGATCGGGTATTGCGATCGCCACACATTGCTCGCCGTATGCGATTTGAAAAAAAGTAAAACAGAAAAACAAGTCGGGCGTAAAGAACCGAGTAGTTTTTTGTTTTTTTTTGTTTGTATAGGCGTTTAGAGGTTAAGTTTTTACCGGAAAACATTAAAATCCCGGCGTTTCGAAACGCGTTTCACAGAACCTTGCTCAGAATCGTTATTCATCGCGTACAAATGCGAATAACTCGACGCGCGCTACAATTCCCCTCCCCCCGACTATTTTTAATTTGTGGTTTTTTTTTCGTACCCCAGCCGCTCCGGATTTGCGTATTTACGCCGTTTCGTAATCACCTGTAGAGTACCCGCGTTCCTTATCGCTCGGTAAATCTTTCGTTTACAAGTCTACGGGATACTTGACATTTTTTTTAAATAGCAAATGCATTTACAATTGGCGATATACCACCGGGAACGGTCTTTGAAACCGCTTCCCCGTCTTTTCTCCAAACCGTAATTACATTGTGTAACATTCGCGAATCCTATTATTTTAGAAGGCCTTATAATGTCAAAACATTTGGAAAAATTGTCATCGTAAGTCCGGTTATCCGTCGGATAATGAATTTATTTGGCGTATGATTTTAGTGCCTATACGTCGATTGGATATAGAAAAGTTACACGGACGCCCATTGGGGAGGAAGGCAAGAAGAGACATGTCCGCCACTTAGAAAATAATATGAAAATCTAAAAAAAAAAAGTTTGTGCAGGCTTTGAATCCAACAAAATAAATGTTATTATTTATATCGATGATGATAACCGTGGACTTTTGCTGATCGCTTTATTAGTGCACGCATATTACGTGTGTCTATGCGTCTCTGTGGCAGCCGACGCGGACGTGCCAAGCGCAGATAATATAATTGTTTCCATTACCTATGAGCCCTATGATAACAATAATAGTGATTTTTTACATTTTATAGGCGAACGCGAACATGAAATTAGGTAAAAGGTATTCAAAAGCGTATTGACCATTGACGTAATAATATTGCGTTCAGTTTTCATGTGTTAATTAATTGTCTATTGTCTGTTATATTATTTTCTGTGATACTCTTATTTGAAACGAGTAAATATTAAAGAAATTTACTTTTACCTACTCCGAAGCGTCAAAAGCCAGAAACTTCTTTGTACGTGTACGAAGGTAGACGTAAATCGTTATTTTTTTTTTTTCATTAAATATTCATAGATATTTAATATTATAATTGTCTTTTACTTCAGATTATAATTGACTACCTGCTCAAATGTATAATGTAAACTATGAACAGCGTGGAATATTGTAAAGTCTTGATGATTTCAGCAATTGACGGTTGTTTCAAAGCTGTGATGTTTACACAATTCCATGACCTCTCTTCGTCATTCTTTCGCGCCCCTGTAAAGTAAATTCAATATATTCCGGTTTTTCGGCATTTTGAAGCGTCGTGTATTACGCTCTGCGCGTAGTCGGAAAGTCAAACAACGTTTATAAAAATACACTTTTCACGAACTTTCCCCGTTTGAGGTATCGTCGCCGGAAACTTTTCCCCCGAAAGTCCGCGATTTTTCGTCCCCCCGTAAAGCGCCCTTAGCTGATATTGCAACAGCGGCGGCCGGGTAATCTCTCGCCCGCGTGCGACGACGCCGCGGTAACAGTATCAAGTCTTTCACACTCCGCCACCACCACCCCCCTATCGTCTGTCGGGGAAACGATTGATTGGGTTACCGGCCCATTTCGCGGAATTACGGGAATCGAGATTTTCGAATGTCCCGCGTTAGGTTCGGTTAGGTTAGGTTAGGTTTGAACCGAAACGGGCGCGGGACGAATAATACGGCCGTCTATTCGTAAAACACAGTGTGCGTACGCTTATCAATATTCGTGTTCCGATATTGTTCCGGTCGAAATCGAATCGCGGTGAATTCCGTTTTCGTGATGTTTGATACCACACCTTAATTAAATGCAACCACTCCGGCAACCAGTAAGTATGCGTTTCGATCGCACTTGAATACAATGGTATGTCCCATCCGTGTACATATTATCTACGACTAAAACCAGTAAAACCGCTATACCGTAAAATTTGCAAATATTGCGACCTGCTGCCGTGTTTTGTGAACAGACGGCCCAATAATATTTTCGCGGTACCGTTTTCGGCCGACGGGTTTTCTGCGTCGTCGTGAAAATACGTTGTCGGGAGTTTTTCGACGGGTTCGTTTTGTTTTTTTTTTCTTCTTCGATAAACCGCTAATAATAACGAAATGTTGTTGTACACCGGCCCACGTCAAAAACGGTACGGAGGCGCGCGCGCGATGTGGGGGGAGAACGAGAAGACGGCAATAATAATTACGATATTATTATTGCGTACGGTTTTTTTTTTTTTTTTTTCGCTCGATTACAAATTAATATACGCGGCCGTACAGCCGCGGTCGGCCGGTTCGTATACTATATTTTATTTTTATTATAATGTTACCGTCGGACGGGCCGGATTAATAATATCCCCTCCCCCACCCTCCGCCCGATCATCACCGCGACCGACATTATCGCGCACCTATATTACAATATTATTATTATTTTTTTTTTTTATTTTCATCGTACGCACGTTTAAACCGTATACACAAAATAATGTGCGTACACAACACAGATAGAAAAAAAAAAAAAAAAAATATTATTGTAATACTTTGTGTGTTCGGTGTGTGCCCATTACGGGTATTACCTACCTCGTAATGCCCAATAATAATAATAATAATAATAATAATAATGATAATAATACGTGTAGAATAAAACACGCCGGCGATGGTTTACACTTCGACGACGGCGACGTGTACCACACGCGTACAATTATTATTATTGTCGTTCCATAATTGGACGGATATAACGCGGCCGGTCGGAAACGGGTTTTTTTCACACGGGACGTGGATATAGTACACATAATATCGTACCTGTAGAATAATAAAATGTCTCGGGTTATGATGTGCCCGTTTGTGGAGAACGATGATCATCGAGTAAACCGAGTAAATGTCGCGTCCGGGTAAACTCGAGTCGAGACCGCAATAATATTATGCACGGGGGAAAGAAAAATAAAAAAACCACCAGAGTATAGAAATAAATAAAAATGGTATTTGCGAAACAATAAATAACCGACTGTCACACACTGTATTATATACTATTTTCAAAAAAAAAAAAAAAATGACGAAATACGACCACCAAAAACGATAGGGTTCAAATAGACCTCCAAGAGACCTGTCCGTAAT
Organism: Cinara cedri; assembly: GCA_902439185.1. Lineage (NCBI taxonomy): Eukaryota > Metazoa > Arthropoda > Insecta > Hemiptera > Aphididae > Cinara > Cinara cedri. The sequence goes on from CABPRJ010002407.1 coordinate 187,040, forward strand.
ACGAAATTGCATCGCCCCGGATTCGTCTGGAAGGTCTGTAGGTGTGTACAAAGCTAAAAAGCCACCCCTACCCCGGATTGTAACAACATGATGAACTTCAACCAAAACAACGTTATCACTTCTATATCCGCCGACGAAACAAATCCCAAGTTTGAACTCGTTAGATCCTGAGGGAACCGCGTACCATAAGGTTAGGTATCCAAAAATCACGCGTACATAAGGAAGTGTTCAATGAAAACTTGACAGAGAAACGTGAAAACAACACAACCCTAACCACGCCGTAGCCTGAAACCGGGCCATTTTCCAGGGGAAATATCGGTACTCATTTATATGGGCTTCGACGATGACGTGAGGACTTTACGACGCTTTATTGCTGGGAAAAAAAAACACCCTAGTAATAATCTCTTTAATTAACGGGGCCCGATCGGGCGTGTGCACAAAAATTACGAAAATCGCTTACGTTTTCGGTCCCTAGGGACAGATAGAGGGGGACCAGAGAGCCGTAGTAGTTTTTCGCGTCAAATGTCCGCGGGGAAAAAAAAACAAGGCCGTGGTTCCTGGGACCGCGGGGTTACTCGGGTTTAACGTTATTATATTTTAATTGCCACCAGCGGCAGGACAAATACTCAATTATTTATTGCGATTTTAAAAATAACAAAATTATATGGGTACGGGCCAACGAAAATATTTTTTAAACGATAAATAATCGTGCAACGGACGAACGAGAGAACGGTTTGAAAAAACAATTTCGTCGCACGTTGTTCGTTATAAGGTAGGTAATTTTTTTTGCGTAACTCGATTTATTATTTAACCTTTTTGTTTTTTGTGTACGTACAATCTTTTAAAAAGTCATTTTATAGAACGTTCGCTGTTCGGTTTTTTTACCAACTGTGTGATTTAATATATTATATTGTTCGGTGGGTTCAATAATTAATATGAGGTGTGTGTGTGTGTGTAACCATAAAACGGCGATTTTATCGATACGGATCTTTACTTTCGGTTTTGTTTGAACCGTAAATAAAAAAACTGTATTCAACTATATAGATGGTCCGACTGATTTGGATGCTAGTAGAGTCCAGTGGCGTTGCTGGGATTTTGAATTAAGTGAGACTGAGTGAATACGTTTTTACTTGAGACATGGATGTTGATAAGAAGGGATATGTTGGGTGTTTTAATGTAGGTAATATTTAGAAAAAAAAAAAACTCACTTCGCCGCTGCCGGAGTCGCGCGCAAAGCGAATAATTCCGCGAATTGATTAATCCGCGAAATAATTGTCTGCATGCCGTGCGAATTATGTCGTCGGTATTCATAAACTATAGAGTCGACAAAAATGATTTCAACATTTTTTTTCTTTTAATCTAATATTATCGCGTAATTCGCGGCACGCTCGCGAACGAAAATTTCACGGGTTAATCAATAAAACTCGCCCTCTCGATTACATTACGACGGCTGTCACGGCCGGTTTCCGAAGGCATTTTTTACTCCTATAGAGTCGGCGGTTATCTATCATTTTATAATATTTGCTTTACGGTCCGAAATCCGGGGTATTGAGTCCGGATTTATATTCTGTTAAAACGTTTGAAGTATGATGTTTTTTTTCGCAGTAAAAATTGACAATAAATAAACAGTCAATGGATTCTACTATCGTTTATCGGTGTATCGTGACTTCGTGGGGGTATACCAGTATAAAAATATATTTGCTCATGAGCTCGTAAACTTGTTTACAAACAATAATATGAAACGCAAACATTACTCACTCGCGTCAAACAGCGTACGTTTGTTAAAAGTGTGTTTTTGCATTAAAAATCCGGACTCAACAATAATCGTGTATTTCACGTCAAATTTTACAGGGGTTGAATATTGTATAGTCAAAACGTATCGGGAGGTTTTTTTTCAAAGACGTTTGAAATAGCTAATCGTTTTTTAATTTTCGGTCTTTAACCGCTCGCCAAATAAAATACGTGATATAGTAAAAACAACCATATTACCGCGCGAGCGTATAAATAGTTTATTTTAAATAACTCGCGAAAACGTTCGCACTTAAAAAAAAAAAAAAAAAAATAAATAAATAAATACATACGAACCTTGTACTTGGGAAATGAAAAAAAAAAAAATTCAAATGTTTGCTCGGTATACGTATATAATTATAAGTGACGTGCCAATTATAATCGGAAGTGTCGTTATTATATATTGTATACGTTATCAAGTATGTATACGTATTGAACGATTTGCTGCGTAATTTATAATAATTTCGAGTACGCGGTGGTTTTTTTTTTTTTTTTTTTCCCCGCGATACTATAACATTATACTTTATCCTTTAATCGTTGCGGCTCCGAGACTTTATATTGTTTTCTTTTCATCCGTACGCCCGCACGGTGGCGAAACGAATACAATGTCATGTAGGAAACACAAATCCCATTACACTTTGCACTTCGCGGGTACGGGCCGGCGGTAGCGGACATGCGGAAAAGAAACGGCCGACGATAAAACCGGAGCACTTTTTGTCCTGCTGGTGAATATCCACTGCGTGTGTAGTCCCCTTGAAAAAAAAAAAAACCCCGACGAGCTGACAGACCGAATTTCCCCCGTCATCTTATGAATTCCACCCCCCCTCCCCACCACACAACAAAGTACAGTATTTCCTCACGTAAAACATATTAATATTTTCTTAACAAAATCTATCAATTCAATCATTTATGATATTGTTGTACACGACTGGATGTCCAATAGACTTAACTGTGTGTCCGTCCGGACACAGAAAATCTCTTTGAAAAATTCCCCTCAATATTTATTGATGATTTATTTATGATTTCATCGCAATCGAAAAAAACGATCTCTTTCAGGCGCATGGACTAAATCCGAAATGTAATAATAAAAACGAAAAAAGCTAATCGGAGCGAGTCTTCTTCCGGTGGAAAACTCGTTGAAAAAAACCTCACGTCACCGTAACTTTCACGTCGGATTATCCAAACTTTTCTGACCTGATAATGTACGTACTTGTACGAAAAGTAAAAGAACAAACCTCAGAATAAATACGACGTTATATAAAATCATTTATACTTTTGTAGTGGAGTAGTGTGATAACCAGTGGCGGGTCGCCAGATGCGAGGCGTGTCCTCGTCTATGATTTTCTCACGACACTAAAATATTAAAATTTATATTTTTAAATGCCGCCTTTAAAAGTTTTCAAAATAATTACCGATAATTGGTAATAATTTTTTTATTTACTTTTTTTTTTTTTTGTTATTTCTGTTGGTGGGTCTCTCCGGTACATTAACTCCTCTTCCCCTCCTCCATCTTGTAATTTTCAATTTATTTCTTTTGCCACTTCTTCGAGGCCGGCTAGCCGCCACTGGTGACATCTAGAGGACCTGCAAATATACCAAAATAATGGTCTACCGCGTAATCGTTAGGCCCAATTTGTAGAGTTTTAAACAATTTTCGGCGGTTGAAACTTTTGTTTATGTATGGTCTTTTATTTTCTATAATTTCTTGAAGTTTTTACAAACGTGCATATTATTGTGGTTCATAATTTATTATATACATTAATGAATTAGTAGTCGGAGCACATCGGATAACCAGGAGTTTTTTGTCCACGAGTTACTATCATACAGTAATACTACTGATTAAGTATTATAATAGATTATAAACCACAATGACGATAACATTTGTCAATACTTCAAAAAACTGTAGAAAATAAAAGTGCATACCCGAACAAATGTTTCAGCCACCGAATATCCGTTTTAGAAAATGGCTGTTTTTAAGTAAATCGACCGTAGCGCAGAGTCTTGTTAATTATTTAAAAAAAAAAAAAAAACCGACATAAATATTGAATTGTACAAAAGTCGTTTCCAGCGGCACTCTGTTATAGCTCGACGGGACGTTTTTCTCAAAGTTAGAGGTTGGGTTGGGTTGGGTTGGGTCGGGGGTCAAGTCAATAATTCGACATGACTAGGCGGTCCCACGCGTGAGTATCGCGCGGAATAACAAAACGAAAAAGAGGCGTCTTACGACCGCGTGTTTTTTCGGGGACGCGCGTGCTCTGAGGTAACGCGGCCCAGGTCCGTTTCTTCTCGTTATCTACGGCGGGATACTGCGAACGCGCGGGAGTTTAACGACGAGCCGCCGCGATCGATATCCGTACGGCGATCGGCCGAGTTCACGTATCCGATTTATCGCGGGATACGATATCGCAATGCCCGCGTACGGATAGCGGCGGACGCGAAACACACACCCCCCCGCCCCGCCCGTACCGTAATCGAAAACGTCGCCGCCGCCGCCGGACATTATATCGCCGCGTCTTACGGGGCGGCGCGACGGCGACCGCGCATCGTCCACGTCGTCCAGCGCCGCTATCAGCGCGTTACGGTCCGTCGGCGTGTGCGACGGGCACCCCTTAACCGCCGGCGTGCGCGTTCGCGTGCGAGCACACGACGACCACACGCTATCCGGCGACTGTAATATTATATCGTTATCGTTGTTAGCGACTCGCGCTACCCCGTTCCCGTGTGGTAACAATTTTCACGGTCGTTTCCGTTTTCATTCGCCGCAGCGTTTCCCCACAGCGATACTATTGTTGACAGTTTATAGAGGCGACCGGGGCCGTCGGAAACGCGCGAGTTTATAGTGCGGTTTTTTCCCTTGCTGCTCGCCGCCGTAAACGGCCGCGTTATTTCTTTAATGAGACGGCGGCAGCGGCCGTGTGAACGATAAACCGAGTTTTATTTTTTTCCCGTACGCCCGTTAACCCGGTAATAACAGCAATTCCTGTATACCCACTACACGTATACAAAACGAAAGGTCGAGTATATTTTGTATATTTCCCCCCCCCCTCCCCCGTCCGGTCTATACGCAACTCTTCGATTATTTATTTTCGCGGCGACGGCTACGACGACGACGACGACGACGATATACCCGGGTCGCATTTGTCCGACATGACAGACCGGCCATTAGCCCGTTAAAACTGTTGTACGTTTTTTGTCGTGTTCCGCGAAGAGTCGTGACTCGAATGCACACGCACGTTCCCGTGCCGCGGCAGTGTGTTTGCTGCGCGCACACACACACACACGCACACACACACGCGCGCGCGCGCACACATTCTTTTCCACGCCGCCGCCGTCTTATTCCGACAGTGGTGCCAATTAGAAGACGTGGCGCACACCGGTGTCGTTGTACAAAACCGAACGGAGAACGGGGAAAAAAAAAATCAAAAAAAATCGCCGTTTCCCGCTGAATACGCGCGTATTATTGTTGTACGATATGATACGCGTCCGTAATAATGATAGACCGCGACGTTTCGCGAGTGTACGCGCGTTTCATGCCGATCGTGTAAATGCGGAACACACGGTCGCCGGTCAACGCGTGTGTTCGAATGGTCGCGCGCGCGTAATAAACGCTTATTAGGAGGAAGACCGGGGTGTTTGGACGAGTCCGTGGAGAGAGAGTGAGAGGTAGAGCGAGGAGAACGATGACGTGACGGCGAGGTAGACAGAACCGGGGGGGGAGGGGAAAAAATTAAAAGAAAAACACGGTGTGCGCGCGCGAGAAACAAAAAAAAAAAAACTGTTGTCAGCGAAGACGGCGGTGCTGCGGTGTGACGGTGAAGAGACGGTCGGCGGCGGCGGCGGCGGCGGCCGACAATTTCGGGTCGACGGTTCCCGGAATACTTTAATTATAACGCCGGGGTCCCCAGAAGTGGGACGTGAGGCGGCGGCGGGTGTACACGGCGACGTACTACGCGCCGACGACGACGACGACGGCGACGGCGATGCGGCAAAGTGGCGAAGTGGAGGTGGCGGCGGTCTACGGGACGTTAAAAAGTTTATAAAAACCCGAGTCGACTGCGATTGGCCGTCGGACATCTGCTACGGGTCGGCTCCACGTGGAGCCCACTTAACCGCCGCCGCCGCCGCCGCCGTCCGTCCGTTCGTATATACGAAATATCGACCCGTCTTTCTCACCCGCCCGCGCGCCCCGCCCTCGGCACTGTATATAGTAGTAGTTGTAGTAGTAGTACTATAGTATGTAGTAGTAGTAGTAGTAGTAGTAGTAGTTGTACACCGCGACCCGCCGCACGGCCCGCCATAGTTCCACATCGCTGCCGCCGGTCCTTCCTCCGCCCCGCCGCCGTCGCCGCCGCCGCAACATACCAATCCGACGATGACGACGGTCTGCGTCGAGTGGAATGCACGTAATCTTCTACCGCCGCCGCCGTAGCCGTAGCACTATTATAGTCGTTGTGTATAGTCGGCGGCGGCGGTTTATCTGATGGTGCGGAATGGTGGCGGCGACGGTGATAAATAGGGCCGATAGACGTGAAATTGAATAGGATACGCGCGCGTCCAATGGTTCCCAAAAAAAAAAAAAAAAAAAAAAAAAAAAAAATGTACACGATGAAAACGCTCGCGCGGCACAATATTGTTTTATTCTCGCGCCGGACCCGCCGTCCGCCGCGCGCGTTACGTTATCGGTTCGTCGGCGGCGGGACGCAATAACGAATATCGGGGACCCAATTAATGGGGTGTGGGGTGTGTGCGATATTTTATTCCGCGGGCGGCGTCGGTCGTCCGACAACGCGGTGTACGGGACGAGCGGCAGCGGCGAACGGGCGCCCCGCGCACACGAACACCGCACACACGCGCGCGCGATACGACGCGACGTATTATTATTATTATTATTATAAAATACAGGCTCGGCGGCGGCGGCGGTAATAATAATAATAATAATAGTACTGGTAATGACGATAATAATAATAATAATAATAAAACCGTGTGTACCGATAATGGTCGTGCGGAGGCCGCCGCCGCGTATAATGACGGCGGCGGAGCCATATAATTTGTCGGTCACGGCTTTTCCCGTCCGTCCGTCCGTCCGTCCGCCCGCCCGCCGCCACTCGCGGTGCGTTTCCCCCGCCGCCGCCGGCCGGGACCGTACGCGTCCGTGACCGCCACCGCCGCGGCACCCCGCGCGCGTGCGGCTCGTCACCGCGAAACGGACTCGCGGCCGGAAAACTCGACCCGCGCGCGCGTTGTTTCGTACACGTGAAATCCCCGCATATTGTTACGATATTTTTCTGCGGTCGGGGAGAGGGGGGGGGAGGGGCGAGAGAAAACTGGCGCGGCGTACGCGGTGCAATAATAATAAACGCGTAGACTCGATTTATTTATTATATTATGTTTTATTATCATTATCGTTATTATCGTTGTGTACCCGTCCGCCCGGAACAAATTGCATTATTATCGCGGCCCGCCGAACTATCGTTCGTCCGCGGCGGCGACGTGTACGATGATGTAACGCGACCGAGGAGGATTTTATTGTCGTCGTAATGTTTTTATTTCGGTATTTTTTTTTTTTTTTTTTTTTATATATATATTTTCCTCTCCGTCGGATTTTTTTTGTTTTTCGAATTTCCCCCCCCCCTCCTCTCTCTTTTGACGACGGCGGCGTAACGATAACCGAGCCGCGCGCCGACTGATTATCACGCGTCGTTATCGTAACGCGCGCGCGCGGACCCGCTAAAAGGCGGCCGCGTAATAAACGTTGCGTTGCGCGGCTAATGCGGTCCGCGGCGCCAAAGCCGTCGAAGCGAAACGAAATCCGCGTACGAACGCGTCGGCGTTGCGACGCGGTCCGGAGGGCGAGAAAAAAAAAACCCCGGACCGACGTTTTCCGCGCGAACCCCGTGCCCCGGCCGGCGGCGCGACGACGCTCGTTTTCCCGCCGGGGAACGATAATTTATTGCGCGCGAGCGTTTATTTCACAACGGGCCGCGGCAACAATGACCGACCGCGATTAGAACGGATTATTGACCGGCCGCGAGCGGGTCCCGAGGTGTGTCGCTGAGGAAATCCGCCGGCTCGGTTTCACCGCGTTCGCCCGCGCAAGTGTTTATCGCCGTCATCTCGTTGTCATTGTTTATCGCTGTTGATTGTTATTGTCGCCAATTATCGCGTCATTGTCCGTCGTTTGTGCCGTTTGAAAACCGAATTGCGTCGACGCGCCGAGCCGAGCGGTTTCGTTATCGCCCTACCCCCTCCCCTCCCCCACCCACCGCGTGCGTAAACGCGTCGTGGACACGGGTTTTCGCGGCCCGAACCGGCGGCTCTCTCCCGAAACGCGTTTTTCGACCCGGTAAACGGCCGTGTACGGTCTGCCGAGGATTCCGGTTTCCGGGTACGGTGTTCCCGATTCGAAATTTGTTTGTTATCTCGTCGGCGAAAACGTCCCGGGCCCGGTTTCGCGTGAAAGCGGCCGAACGCCGGCGTTCCACCGTTCACGCCGACCGTCAAACCTTTTCGATTTTCGCCGCGCCGCGAACCCTCGTCGGCGTTGTAAACCGCGTGTCGAAATACGCTTAAACACAATGTTATCGCGGGTACGTCCGGTAGACGCGCGAATAAACGACTGGGAGCGGGCATGGGGGGGACAACGTAAGTCGACGTACTACACGGCGAGGAGAACCGATTACGGGGAGGAGTTGCGCGGTTTATCTCTCTCGTATACATCGCACATTACGCGCAATATTATTGTAATCGCGATCGTCTCTCTCGTCGAGCTGCACAACACCGGCTTCTCGAAACGTACCCGCGCGAACACGGGACAGGCGGGACGTTATTTATTTTCTCCTCGACTATCCGTTCGCCTCGGTCCTCGAACAAGCACCACCTGCCGGATCGACCGAGAAAAATTCCCGTCGACTCGGAGAGAGTTTTTGTTTTTTTTATTTAAATTTACGTTACACTTTTCCGCGGGATCTCTCTCTCGAAACGGCGCGTAAAATATTCGGACACGGAAAGAATGCCCGCCCCCCCGCCCCTCGGCTTCGCCGGTAAAGTTTCGTTACGTCGACGGGGCGTACGCCCCGCAGCGTTTGTTGCCGACGGGAGGAAATCCGTTCCCGGGCTCCGATGGCGCGGGCCTTTTGTTCGAACGGGTTTTCGATTTTCCGGTTCGACGGGATATTAACGCCGGCGCCGTTTGTTTGTTTTTTTTTTTTTCTTTAACGGCCCTCGCGTACGGTTTGTCGCGGTCGCCGAGCTTTGTCCCGGTTCCGCCCGCCGTGTATTACTGTAACGTCGCGGCGCGCGGTGCGGCGTTTGGTCGTCAGGCACGCGCAACATGATCGCCGACATCGGGCCGAACGGCCGACCGATATACCCGGCGGTAGTTTACGGGCGTTGCGAGTGACGGGAGTAGGAAATAAAAAAAAAAAAAGACCGAGCGCCGACCCCGACGCGCGCGTGTAAATGTTTAAAACGTAGCTGGCGCAACGGCGGCCTAACCTTACCGGCGGCAAAGGACAATGCGGTTTTCGTTGGTGTCGTCGGCGCGCGTTCGCCGACCGTTTGCGACGTTTCGTTTCGCCATTTTGCGAGCAACGTGTGTCGAGTGACTATCACGGTACGACCGTAGTTTTTGATTCGCCTTTAAGCCGCGCGTTTACCGCCCCGCCGCGGGTTGTTCGCTCCTCGTGTAACAGGTACACCGTTCGAAACGCCTCAGGATTGCAATGTCCACTGGTCGTTGTAGTTTGATCGACGAAGAAATTGAGAAAAAAAAAAAAAATTAATAAAACGAGCCGATGACGAGAGAGCGGTGCAATATCGCGCGTTGGGTACACGCGCGCTGGTTCGACGGCAGAGCGAAGCGAAAAACACATGAGCACGTGTAAAACCGACTGCCCGAGAGAGACGGCGAAAAGAAACCCAGAAGACGCGCGCGGTTGTCGCGTACACGGAAGCGCTCTGGACGTTTGCCAGGTGCGCGGACGGCGGGGCGGGGAGGGCACCTAAACACGCGCGTACACATACACGCGCGCGCGCGCGTTCGGTGTGTACGATATCTCCGCGTGTCGGTGACGATCGGCGGGGCGGGAAGACGGCCGGCGGCGTGACCTTTGCAGTCTTTATCGGCCGATTTCTAAGGGATCGATACACGCACGCACACGAGTGGGACGCCGTCGCCGCCGCCGCCAGAACCGATTTGAATCGCAAATTCCTGTCGGTCCCTCTCCGCACAACGTCACCGTCCGGCCCGCCGCCGTGTAGCCGCCTACAGTAAATCCGACACTCCGCGGGCCGCTCGTCCGGGCACGTCCGAATTTGCATATACTCGAACGTGAGACGCATACCCGCGGCCGGCCGTACGCGCACGTACGTACGTACGAACGGTGGCGGCGCGGATCCCGGGACGGACGAATTCCGATCACGTGCCTTTAATGCGCCCTTTAATTTCACCAATATAACCCCGGGGAGTTAATAATATCGCGTTCTTCCCAACCACCTACCCGCCACCTCACCGCCGCCCGTCCGTTCCGTCGCGTCGTCGCCTGTCCGTCCGCTTCCCGCGGCCCGGAGACGGTGAAAAATTACGTTTTCATTCCGGCCGCATTGCCGCCGCACGTCCAGGGCCGGGGACGGGGCTTTGTTTTTATTGTTTCTCCCCCCCCCCTTCCCCATTCGATATTCATAGTCGCCATGCTCCGCGCGATACAAGACGACGCCCCGGCTACCGAGCGGCGTACGTACGTACTATTCCGATAACATTGGTACAGGCATTAGTACGCCTCCGTCCCCGGGTCTACCTGTCCGCACACAGTAATAATAATAATATATGCGGCGGCGAAGGGCAGACGCGCCTTGTTCAAACACGCGCGTCTGTACACAATATATCGTACGTATCCGATAATGTGCACGATAATAGCCGTCCGTACGTATGGCCGTGTACATGCACACAATGACGTTATACATTAAAATAAATATGTGTATCGTTATTGGCTGAGGTTGCGGTGGCCCGCGCGTATATAATAATATTATATACGCTCGTATAATATAATACACGCTATACATGTAAGTATGTATGTACGTACGTATATATATATATATATATATATGTGTATGTATATATGTATGTATGTATGTATGTATGTATGTATACGCGAGCGCGCGTAAACGTTTACCCGATATGTGTGCGCGAGTGCGCGCGCGCGCACACACGCACACACGCACACGCGGTTAGCGAGCGGGCGCGCGGGCGAAAACACAAAACGGGTTTAAATTTACAATACCCTTTTTTGAGTGTCGGCAAATATTTGTCGACAGCGACCCATATGGCGCGCGGCGCGGGAACCCCGCGCGCGCGGACGGCCGGCGCGGCGGCGCGCGTTCCCCTTTCGTTCCCCGCCGTCGTGTCCGCCCCTCCGCCGCGCGCCTCAACCCTTGAAAACAAAAACATTTTGTTTTTTTTTTTCACGCCGGAAACGGTTTTTTTTTTTCTCTCTACCATCGTCCTCTCTTTCCACCGAACACGCTGAAAGGGTTCATTATACACGCACACACACGCACGCACACAGACAATGTATATTATAACCCGGCCTCGACAGTAATAATAATAATAATAATACGTAATACACACATACGCCACGCGCGGGTATAATGCGCGTTAATGTACACACGCGCGCCGCACAGATCGTTCGTCCGCAGGAAGTTTTGTTTTTTTTTTGTTTTTTAGAGGTTTTTTTTTCGGTCGGAAAATACCCGTGCGCGCGCGGCAACACCTCTGCGCCTCGGCGACCGGCCGAAGCGTTGCGATTCCGGAACGTCACGACCGCGCGCGTTTTCGTCGTTCCCGTCGGTTTTCACATCGCCGTATTCGTCGTCCGTCACCGTCACATGCTCGTCGCGGACGTCGTCATTATCGAATTCGTAGCCCCGCGACTGGGATTTATCACGTTACCCACGGGCCCGAGCCCCCCATCTCCCCGTGCCCCGCGCGTGGCGTCGTTTGCGTTCGGCGACCCCGGGGCAAACTCGCCGAATCGGTCGGCCGACGGGGAAATGAGTTCGAATTGCCGAAACAGAAATTTACCGCTTCGCCCTAATCGTCGTTGCCTTGTGAATGCCCAAGTATTGCCGTCGCAGCCGTTCGTTTTTGTCACTCGCCGTCTTCTCGACACGTTGTCGGTGGGTGAAGTGGTGAAGCGCGTTCAATAGACAATCTCTTCGAAGAAACATTTTGTTTCTGGTTCTTTTACCGTTTACCGTTCCCATCCACGTAATGATGGTGACGAACCGATTGTTCCGTGGCAGACGTACAATTAGCTTAATTTGTCTTTTCGGTCACCGCATTCATCATGTTATTCTCCTCTCTTCGACTTCGTCCAGCACCGCTTCATTCGTCTAAAATGTTCTGTTCAACTTTTTCCAGTCGTTCTCCACAACACTACTCGCACACTCCCCTGTCGTGTCTTGCGTATCACAACCGCAATATAATAGAACGCTCCAAGTGTGTATGTTTTTGTTGAGTTGTTAAAAATTGCACACCGATCATTATTGGTAAGATTCGCCCGAATGCCGTACTTCGTTCGAACAGGGTCGGTGATAGAGGGTGTGAGTGTTCGGGCACGTGCGTTTTGCGAACGATGTGCTTAAAGTTAAACATTTAGACAGCCGAGTCGACAAATCACCGATAGTTTAACTTTTAAATTCGACGAAATTAATGATTTCTACTTTTTGTCCGTCTCCCTCCCTCCCGTCCTCTAAAAATGCATTGCCGAAATAAAATTCGAAATAACAAAAAAAAAAAAATGAATACGCGTTAAAAAGCTTTTGAAAAATGTCCCGGTATCGAATTATTGTAAAATCTCAATTTTAATTCCTAATCCGAAAATATCAATATCAATAATCGTCATGCTTTTATATATCCTCTCGTCACTGGCTCGAAAAACCGACTACGGGACATAATGCGTATTACAGATATTTTCGTCGAACTGTACGAGGAATAAATTATTGAAAAAAGTGATTTTTTTTTTTTTTCAATTTTTTTTTTATAAAATTCGGTTTTTATCGGATTCTCGGTTTCGAAACTGTTCTCGTCAGACGGTTCGGGCCGTCTGCCTGTTGTAATGTCGGTAAACGGGAGAATACGCTGCGATTCGTTTCGCGATTGCCATTGTTGTCGTCGTCGTTGCCGGTCGCCGCGTGTGCGTCCGCCCGGGCCCGTTGACGACTCTCCGGACTCTCCGCCCCGTCGCGTTCGGCGCTAAAAACGATTGTTCTAATATCGGTTCGGGGGTCGAGCGTGAAAATTCCCGCGGCCCGTCAATCGCGCGCGGCGGTAACGACGTTACAAGACAAAATCGCCGGAATGTTGCCCGGCTAGCGCCGCGACGGGAGGAAATTGATTTCAGGACGGCGGCGGCGGAATAAACGGCACCGCGCCGCCACGGGGATTTCTTGAATCCGATCCAACGCCGCCGCCGCCGCCGCCGCTCCGGGGCCCGCCGATTTAATAATTCCTTCCGACGCGCTCGAGCGGCAAAAACGTATAACGATCGGGCGGCGGAGGGAGGAGAGGGGAGTGGGACAAACAGCAAAAGAAAATACGAACCCGCTCAACGTGTACGAAATAAAATAATACAATACGGTATATAATATTATTATTATTATTATTATACTTCCATACGAACGCTGTCAAGAAAACGCGCAGTCACTGCGTTATTACGGTGTGTGCGTGTGCGGCGCGCGCGTTGATCGCCCGGAGGTTTTTTTCTCTTTCTCTCTCTCTCTCTCTATCTCTATATCTCGCTCTCGTCGACGTACCTCGGCCGGGTCCCTCGGCTTATAACATTGTTATATTGTTGCGCGTTATTTTTTATTGTCGAGTGAAAAAAAAAAGAAAAAAAAAAAGCGTTATCGTCTAACGGACCGTCCGAGTGGACCCGCCGCATTTTTACGCGTTCCGTCTTTGAAAACGATATTGAAACGACACGCGCGCGGCGACGACGGCGACGTGGCGGGTTTTTGGCGTCCGGCCGGACCGATTCCGCGCCAATGGACTCGGGCCCGGGCCGAGCGATTTCGGTGGCCCGTAAACGTTAACCGAAATATCGGCGGCCCCTGCAAATAAATACATCTCCGGGGTTCGTCGTACCCGATTCTCGTCATCGGCGGGCGTTCCCGTTTCCTGACCCGCGATCGTCCTGCCGAAAACAAGACGGTACCGCGATAGCGCAAACAACAATAATAACAACAACGATAATGTGCTATCCGTTATCCGCGATGTGTTGCGGGAAACGCACTGGCCGCCGCCAAGGCCGGGGGCCCACAGTGTCGCGATAACCGGGGGCCCCCCGGGGCCGTACGTTTCGCACGTTATTCGCGTGTCCCTTGAAAATCACAATTACGAACAGCTACCACGAACGCGCGCGGACTGTTGAGATATTGTTCCACTTGGCGCGTTCCGTATTGGTACAGGTCGGTTTGTCCCCGGATAAAAAACGGGAAAGTTAAGGCCGGACGAAAAAAAAAAACAATTGCGCCCGTTTACGGCGCGTCCTCTGTCGGCCGATTTACATCGGTACACACCCGGATTTTCAAGTCCGGACATTTAACCGCGACAATTAATTAGATGTCGCGTATTGTTTTACGATCTGGCGTCGCGGTGTGAAAATCAACACCCGACCCGCCTACACCCGCCGTTATTACGACAACGCACCGCGGATACGGCGTTTGTCGTCGCGATAATATTTTTGCCGAGTCTATTTTTTTATTATTTTTTTTTTTTCCATTATTATTCCGTCGAGAGATCGATTTCCGCGTAATATTATATTATTGTTACACGGGAGTGTGTGTTATTATTGTATTCGAAAGTACGTACGCAACACGCTCGTCGCGCGCGCGCGCGTGTGTATACAAATTATTTTCGGATACCCGGGCTGCAGTAGGTGGCTAGTAGATGATTAATGAGTGGCGATGATTCGCGAAATATATTTACGACCCGGGCGCGCGGCGTGGCGACGTGGTGTAAATTAAAAAGACGCGAAAAAAAATTTAAAAAAAATTATTAACATTATTCGAGTGTGCTCGCGCGTTACAATGAAACAAAAACCTCGCCGACGTTAATAACAGTAATGGCATTGTTGTCGTAGGATCTATTTATTATTATTTTATTTTATTTTTTTTTTTTCCATAGGTACTGATTTTATTTTTTTTTTTTTTTTATTTATTTCGCGCCGTTATTTAGAACTCGGTGTGGGCGTTACTCGTCGTCGTTGTTCGACGCTAAGCCGCCGCGGCGTTAATACGGTAAAACGATTCGCTTCCCTTATAATTATTATGATTAATTGCTAATCGCCGAAACGCGACGAGAAACCGCCCGCGAAACGATCATTATTAGTTATTATTGTTAAAATACGGTTTTTTTTTTTGGTTTTTTTTCCCCCGTTTGTTGTTTACATACAACCGACCCGTATTGCGACAACGAGTATAATATACGGTTCGTTTTTAATTTCAAAACTTTCAAAAAAAAAAAACTGAATCCCGAATTGTTTAAAACATCGTGTCCTCGCCGATTTTGCAGGCTCGGGATTGCAGCGGTCTAGCGTTACGTCAACCGGCGCGAATTGTTCGCAATCGTTTTTATGCGGGGAGGGTGAAAACGTGAATGCGATTTTTTACAAAAAACGTGCGGCGACAATATTACATTTTCGTTTTCGAATTTTAACATCCGCAAACGGAGTAATTTTATTTATATCTGTACCCGACGATAGACCGTTGCTAACGGCAAACAATTCTCAACGGAGGATTATTGGGCGTATTTCCCCCATTGTTTCTGCGAACGAAAAACAGTGGCGGAAGTTTATCCGTCGGACTGGTCT
Source organism: Cinara cedri (assembly GCA_902439185.1). NCBI lineage: Eukaryota > Metazoa > Arthropoda > Insecta > Hemiptera > Aphididae > Cinara > Cinara cedri. The sequence goes on from CABPRJ010002407.1 coordinate 202,696, forward strand.
AAGATGTTGTCCCTGACAAAACTTAAAAAAAAAAAACAACAATTGTAACTCGATATTTGGTTTTTCATTTATGCCATTATCGTTTTTGTCCATTTATAGTACTGGGGCCTCGGGCCAAAATGAGCCGATCCCGTTTTTTGTTAAATGTCGGGAAATTAAGTATTAATCACATTTTTTCGGGCTCTTATGATATTGCGATCGTAATTTGTTTTAACAACATTGGTTCTCTCAAATCTCACAACAATGATTATTTTATCAAATTATCTACGGTTGGCCGTGTATAACTCGTTTTCACCAAAAACGCGACGTCGGCCCGTTCTGACCCAAGCCGAGCAGAGTGTATTGTATCCCGTCGCGCAGTGAGATTTATCGAACCCGACGTATTGTTTACTGGTTTAATTTCCAATAATAATCGACCGGTCGAAAAACAACCACCCCGCCGTGTATCCCCGACCGGATCGGAAAAACGCTACGGGAAAGTTCCCGCGGGACGCGTTGTCGGATTTTTTTTTTTTTTTCGCCGAACATTAGATTTCCGGCGGCGGAACAACGGCATGCGGCCAACGGCAATAACACGCCGCGTTTAAAACCCGCTCCGGTCGGAATCCGAAATCACGTATCCCGCCCGTAAAATACTACGGCGGCGCCGCGCGCCCGGATCAAACGAGAACAACAAACGCAATAGGTTTTTCGCCGAACAAACCGGGGAGAAAACCGACGCGGTAAAAACGCCGCTCGCGTTATCGTTACCGCTACCGTGGTTTTATACCGAGGAGAAAGAGAAAAAAAAGAAAAGAAAAAAAGCTATTTACACAACGTTAATATCATAATGATATACGCGATCGTGTCGTCCGCGGGGCGCGTGGCGGAAACGGCGCGGCTGCGGTAACGCGGCTAATTAATTGCGCGCGGCGACGCATTCCGCGCGCGACGACGGAAAATCGGAATCCGGCGGCGGCGGCGGCGGCGGTGGTCTCCCGCGCGATAATAACGACGGTGTTAACGCGGTCCGTAATATTCACGGTTTTATTTGGTGCGCTCGGCCGTCGGTTCGTTTAATACATTATCGCCGGCAATCGGGCTCGCGACGCGTATCGCGTATTATTATTATTGTTATCATTATTCGGCGGTATAGACGAAATCGCGTTAAAAAAAAAAAATCAAAGAAAAAAAAAAAATCATAATAATATACGTGTATATACATATATACATATATATATCTCATTAGGCGTCGCGTTATCCACGTTTCCCTTTTGGCCTCGTCCCCCGTCCGGGGCTCTGTCTACGGTCCACGGAGTTATAATAATGGCCGTGGCAGTCGTGCGCAAGGTAGTGTAGCGTGCAGTGTACGAGTATAACCGCCGCCGCCGCCGCGTCGTCGTCGTCGTCGTCGTCGTCGTCGTCGTGTACAACGGTCGGACATAATCTTCTGCTGCGGGTGCGTTGGGCCGTGAAACCGAACGGATAAACACGATTTTTACCCTCGATAAACAACCGGCACGGTCGGTGCCCGCCCGCTGTTTATAACCTGAATATAATATTATGTACATAATAATATAATATAATGCATATAAAAGTAATGATATGATGACGATACGGCGGTGGGGGGGTGTGGGGGGCGGTTGACGGGGAACGGGAGAGAGCGAAAAGCGCGCCGCGCGTACACGCTCGGCGGACAGCGGTCTCGTCGGAATCGATTTTATTGTGTGCGTTTCCCCCCCCCCCG
>CABPRJ010002407.1:204827-306022 GCA_902439185.1 Cinara cedri
GGGTGAACGTCACCTACGCGCGCGCAAAATATTATCGTACGCCGCGTACGATATTACCGTATGCGCGCGCCGCGTACCTGCCGCCGCGGGAGAGACCGGTTCAATTATATTGTACCGGTATACAATAACGACGTAATGTTCTCTGTAGAGGAGCACGTATACGGACTGCAATGCGACTGAAAACGTCGTCGTCGTCGTCGTCGTCGTTTCCGTCACGCGTCTCGGGACGGTCCGGGGATAACTGCCTCCTGGTCCTCCGCGCGTAATAATAATAATAATATGTACGACCGCAACGTTTTATTTCCCCGACGGCGTCGACGACGAACAAGACCGCCGTTCACGGTCCGACGGACAAACAGTTGTTTTAAGGTCGCGTTTTATTTTTTTTTTTCCGTCGGTTCGTTTTCTAACCATACCACGAAAAAAAAAAAACAGTTGTGGAACGCGTTTTTCGATACACGCGCGCACGCACACGCAGTTCATACGTACACCACACCAAAACAGTCTTTTATCTTTTTACCGTCGTCGTCGGCCGCATGTCGAATTTTCACGGGCGACGAACATCGGCTATTACCTACGGCTCGTCCGTCGTTGTCGTCGTCGTCGTCGTCGCGTGAGACTCGACCCGAAACCGGCCCGCCGCCGTGTAGTAAAACACACACACTCGGTTATTATTTTTTATGTTCCGCGCGTCCGTATACGAAACAACAACAACACGAGTTCTGTAATATTTATACCGTACAACGGAATACGTGTAATAACAATAATTATAATCTCGCCGCCCTATAGCGCCGGGCACAGTGAGAGAGAGAGAGAGAGAGAGAGAGAGAGGAAAAAAAAATAAATAAGAATCGAGTACTTAATTTTTCAATAGACGTAATAATAATAGCCGGGCGCAAACGAGTGTATAAAAAATAAATAATATTATCATCGTGATAATATCGCCGTATTAATGCTAATGCGCGCTGAATAAAGAAACAACGCACCTACGATTATTGTTATTAATGAATACACAATACGCCATTATGTATATATATATATATTATTATTGTAATTTTTTTTTTTTTTTTTGTCCAAGGCACGCCGATCGGCGAATAACAATAATATAATATTATTATAGAAATAATACATTGTTAACCCACACACGGGCGCGCGTTAAACGCATTCGACGGGAAAAATTTACATACGGTGTCCTGCTGCTGCTGCTGCTGCTGCTGTTGTTGCCGCTCCTCCTCCTCCTCCTCCTCCTCCTCCTCCTCGTACCGCTCTCCCTCGTCCGCCAGACGCCGCGAACGTAAAATATCATATTGGTAATGTCAATATTACCGGGCGGGGCGGGAGTAACGTCTGGCTGCGGGCAAAACGATTACTAATCTCCCGGCAAAGAAACAAAACGGTACCGCGCGTAATTATTACATTAACAATATTTCAATCCGGCCATCCGAAAACGCCGTCGGCCGTGCGACACGGCGACGCGAACTTTCGGCAAACGGTTCTCGGCGCCGTCCGCCGCTCGGTCGGACGGGGCCGCTCGCCGAAAACGTCGTGTTCCTCCGTGTTTGCTGCGTGGTAGTTCTTTCGTTACGGAAACTAACGGACGACAGCGCGCGGCGGATCGGAAACGGCAGACGTGGCTTTCGACGTTGAATATTGTCCGTCGGGTTAGGTGTTGTCCGCCAAACCGGCGGCGACCGGGTCGCGCGAAACTTCGTTCGCGCGTTACGGATAATCGGCCGCGGACGGTGTTCCGCGATAAACGCAATCGGCCGGGGGCGCGTATGAATGGGCGCGCCACCCGTGTCGGGCGGGGTGAAACGTAAATTACGAACGGTTCTCGCGATCCACGGAGACGCGCGCCCTGTATCAGAACGTTGTTATCGGTATCGTCCGCATGTCGCGAAAACCGCGGTAGATGCTTGCGGGGGGGGTTGAACGTGAAATGGTACCCGCAGTCGTCATTGTCGTCGTCGTCGCCGGGTACTTTCGAAAACTCGTTTTCGTTGAATTATCGACGACGACGACAAGTAATTGTACCGACATTACTCTGCGGGGCCGCCGAGAAAGTTACGTAACGAATCGCACCGTGGGGGGGGAAATGTTAATTATTATCTCTGCGTGGTGAAGTTCGATAATCGACACGTTCGGTTTTTTGTTTTTCCTACGGATTCCGCGACCGACGCGGGAAACGACCGATACGCGTGTGTCCCGCAGTGTGGCTTTAAACGACACGACGGGGTTTTTTTTTTTATTTTCGGTCGAAAACTTTTTTTCCCGGGAATTCTCTTGTGACGTTTTTTTTTTTTATCCGGGTCCGGTCCGCGCGTCGCCGGACAGGTCGTATTTCGGTATCGCGGGGTATACTCGATAAACGGAGGGGACACTTTTTCCCCCGGGTGTTGCCCCGGCGACTGGCGCACAGCAAACGCGACGTTGTTCGGAATCGTTTTTCATTTGCGTTATCGCGTATAAATCGCCTACGTTATATCCCGGCATCCGAACTCGCCTCAAAACGGTCATCGTCGGCGGCGTCGACCATTTCTTTCCACCACTCCTCCTCGCCAACCCACCCCCACCCCCCTCTATCCCCATTTAAATTAAATGTCGCTCGTTCGAGCCACGCGCATTGTACTACACAAGCGCCGGCGCCGCGCGCGTTTGATTTTCCAAAATAATATACGCCCGCCGCGAGAAATCGCAATAACACCGCGATAATTGCATTATCATGACATCGCGTACGTAGCGAAACATAAATACGAAATTAAACCGCGTATAATTCGCATGTTTTCTCGCGCATCGCGCAACGTTCCGCGGTAACACGGACACCTATGTGTACAAACCGCAATAACAATAACGAGATCTCATTGAAATGCAAATAGACGTTTATTATACATTTATGTCGTCGGTCGCCGATCGATTGGTCGTCGTATTCGTTCCCGCCGTGGATTATTCAAATATTCCGGGAGGAATAAAAACTTGATCATTTTTTTTTTTTTTTTTTCTTCGGATTTTAACCATCGTCGTCCACACGCGCGGAGAGACGAAGGCAGGGACGAAACCTGCACGTTATTAATAACGTCGCGTCGCACGATTCGCCGTCGACGGTAAAAACCGAAAAAAAAATAATAATAATAAATATCGCCCGCGGTATGCCCGATCGCCGTCCCGCGCGTTTGAAATTCCCGAATTCCGGCTCGTACCCGTGCGAATGAATAACGGCGGGCGAGCAGGGGCGGCGGACGTGGGTAGGTGGCACCTCGCGACAAATTTGTATGTTTTTTCCCCTCCCTCCCGCCACCCGGCCGCCCGCCGCCCGCACGTCGCGCCGTAATCTCGTCGTCGCATTCTTTTGTCGGGCCGGTCGGCGTTTTTTTTCCACCGCCGCTCGCTCCGCGCGCCCCGAAAAGAAACCCATTGTGCGGCGTTCATCTGCCGCGGTGCCGCGCCGGGCACAACAGTTTAAAGGCGCATTTTTACCGCATTGTTGTCCGTTTAGAGAAGTCGTATAATAATATAATAATAATGCAGCTCTGGCGGTGGAAATGAACCCCGTATATTTTGTGTTAAGTGCGCGTCCGTGTCCTATTACAACGGCCGCATAACCCCCGCTCCGCACTGCGCTGCACCGGTGCCCGCCGGTAAGTGAGATTTCGATTGTACGATGTTTTTTTTTTTTTTTATATATATATTCCTTTCCGCCGACGCGATAATATTATACGCGTATAACAATATTATCTCCTCTCCCCCCACCTTCCCCTTCGTATCGCCCTTCTCCATCGTTCTAAGCTCTTCCGCGGCACGTCCGCGAGATTTATTTTTATCACCGCGGCAAAGCGTATCGCGGGCGGCGCATAACGATGATGATGATAATAATAATAATAATAATAATATCATCATTATCCTCCTATAAAAACGTTCGATTAATGTCGAAATTATCGTTTTTTTTTCTTTTTTTTTTTCTTGGACGGCGTCCAATATTTTTCGGTTCGGCTCCCGGTGGTACCCCCTATATACCCGCCTCCCCCTATTGATTACATTATAAATTCGTTATTGAAAAAAAAAAAAATAATAATAATAATAAAAATATTCATTATGAACCGCGTCTCGCGCTAGTCGATTAATGATATTATAAAAAAACGAAAAAAAATCCCGCCGAACGTAGTATTATTAATATTATTTAATAGAAAATAAATTGCGAACGGTCGTGAGTGCACCTATATATATAATAAAATTACACAGTTGAATCGTATTATTATTATTATTATTATTATTACGGTCATTTTTCAATATAATATAATATCGAGAAATAAATACCTGTTTTATAATGTATTCGAGACGATTTTTTTTTTTTTTTTCCCCCGTTCGGAATAATAATTATTACGTATTTTTTATATTGTATACGAGCACCGGGTATTATACCTTTTTTTTTTTTTCTACATAACGTGTACACTAATTACTATTATACGTTATGTATTTATATTAAAACCATCAAAAAAAAAAAAAAAAAAAAAAAACACTAACAAACAAACACCTTCGAATCCTCGCGTATTAAACTAACTGAATAAAACGTCTATTATATACATTATTATATACGAATAGTTTACATTAAAATTAATAACGCAACCGGTAAATATGTAGGCAATAATTAATAATAATAACAATAATCGTTCTCGAGGTCGTCGCTGGCGATGTGCTGCGGCTCTTGAACGCACACGTTCCGTTCGTTAAACGTTCGGTATAAAGTTGGCGGTAGTTTTTTTTTTTTTTTGTTTTTCAATTATTATACGCCAATTTCGTCCGTATCGCAACATTAATAACAACAACAAGAATATAAAAAAAAAAAAAAAAATAATAAATAACTATACATTTATTTATGCAAGTCATTACAGCGCAGCAACGCCAGTTTCGAGAGAACCGGGGGTGGGTGGGAAATCCGGCATTTACGAGTACCTCCATACACTTGACCCCGTATATCCGCGATCTCCCGAGAACGAAACGAAAAACTCGAATCGTCCGCCGGAAATCGATCGAGACAATATCGTATAGTGATAAGAGGAGTCGGTCAAAGCGTAACGGTATGCGCGTATACGTCACTATACATAACTGCGGCGCCGTGTAGGAAATGTGGTGGTGTCCTACCGCCGAGTTTTAGCGTCATTTGTACTACGCGGGCGAAACATGTTCACGTCCAGTAGACGAAAATCTACGCGACTCGACGGGTTTTTTTTTTAAATTTTTTTAAAAAAAAAAACAACACGATTTTACGAGGTTTTTTTTTTTTCGGACCCGTAATACCGTCGTGTGTTACTGTAATGCAGCGCGATTGCTTAACCGGGATTCCAAATTGAAGGGGCCGGAGGCTAAATACCTCTTTGCTCGATTTACGGGCTTACGCCCGGGGGAGGGGGAGGGGTTATGCATACTTATCGCACCCCTCGTGACAGCTGCGTCCTCCTACGGGCGGATTTCGAGCAAAGCCGGGCGGTATAATTATGTCATTTTCATTAACGTTTTTCATAATAATATTATGCGGTTCGGTGTGGAAATCGTTCTTTCGGCGCGCGAGCGGAAGAAATTACTGCGAACCCTCGAATCGTAAAATATACATAAATTAACGCGGTTACGACGAGGGCACGGGGTCGTTATTGCCCCTTCACGCGGGCTCTCCCCCCCCCCTTACGCCGCCGAATTCTCGCGTCTCCGTCAATATCATTTTTATATTTTGCTGACGAACAATCCCCGCGTGTACGTACTACAATATTGTTATTATTATTATTTTTTTTTTCTAAAAAAAAAACCGACCGATAAACAATAATAATAATATTGTCGTTTTGTGTGTCCGGTACTTGTGTATAGTATAACGTAATAATGTGCGTGTAGCGTGTGTGTCGAATTATAGCTTTGATTTGAAATACAATAATTTTTCGTTCCGACAACGCGGCGGGTTCGTGAATTCATTGTCTCGTTGGCGCGTTTATAGTGGAAAAAAAAAAAAAAAAAAACATCACTACCATATTATAATATACATTACTGTATTATTATTATTATTATTACACGAGATTGTTGTATAGATTTTATCTAAATCTATCTATATATATATATATGTATATCTTTAATAAAACACGGTTATATGTACATTCCCTCCCCTCCCCCGTTTTCCACCGTTGACGACGTGTGTGTGTGCGCGCGCGTGTGCACATTATAATATTCACCGTGTACAGTACGCGTGTATAGAGTAGTGCCCGTTCTGAGGTCGTTTTTTAAATAAAAGTGAAAAAAAAATTTAAAAAAAAAATAATAATAATAATAATAACCCCCTCCCCTCCCGATGGATTTTCCGTGTTCGAAACATTGTGTATTCGGACACGGCGTGGGGTCGTTAAGTTCACACGCACGTCACGCTCACGACGGTACAGTATTTTTATTTTTTTATTTTTTTTTTTTTTCATATTTTTTTTTCTCCTCGCCGCCGTCGCCGTATAGAGTATACTTTGTGTGTATACTTTTTTTCCGCGTTGTCTCTCTCTCTCTCTCTCTCTCTCTCTCTCTCTCTCTCTTTCTTTCTCTCTTGATTTTCTTTTCATTATTAATCGAACGGTCGACGGCTCTCCCCGCCCCTCGCCCACCCCCTTCCACCCGGGGACGTTGATAACGCATTCACTACGGAGATGAGTAATAGGGTGTCGGAGGTAAATACGGTCACGGGCATTGCCAATCCGTCGGAGGCGGCGGCGGCGGCGGCGGCGGTCTGCGGGCCGCGAACGAGATCGGCGCGCGGAGGTGAAGGCGGCGGCCGCGCGCGGAAGACGCGGACGAGGAACGGGGCCTCGGGTCGGTTTTACAGCCGTCCTTACACTAATTATCCGGACAGAGTTAAGTGGCAACGTGTGGGCGTGAGAGTAATCTCCGACCCAAACGCCCGTCTGCCGCCGCCGCCGCCGCCGCCTGCGGGTACCTCTTACACAACGTTATTATAATACATAGTTGCCGCCGCCGCCGAGTCGTGTGTGTAATAATAATAATAATAATAATAATATGATATTGTGTGTGTGTGTGTGTGTGTGTATATACGTGTATAATAATAATAAATATAGAGACGTACGTGTGTTTCCAGATATAAATTACACATACCGACGACGACGACTTATTGTTCCTTTTTTATTATTATTATTATTGTGGTGTTATTATCTTCGTCGTCGTCGTCGTCGTCGCCACCGTCATCATCATCATCATCATCATCATCATCATCATCATCATCAACGTCAACGTCATCATCATCGCCGCGCGTATAATATTATAGCGGTGTCGCGGTTTCCATTCAAATAATATCGTATTATTATTATTATTGTTGTTGTTGTTGTTATACGCGCTGCTCCCCCTCACCCCCCTCACCTCGCCGCCGCGCCGCGCCCCGATAACGAACGAAAAAACGGCGCATGCGGCACATTCGCATACCGCCGCGTGTTGCGTTTGCGGTTTACCGAACGATTTTCCAGGAAAAAAAAAAAACCATACGGCCGCGAGATCCCGCGTAGAGAGCACCGATAAAATGATTCGTTTAAACCGCCCCTCGTCCGGCCCGCGACGCTGTACGCGGCGGCGGCGGCGGCCGTATTCTTGTCCGTCGTCGATATACACGCGCGGCGCGCGTATACATTATACACTCGTCCGCAGATAAATCACGGACGGTCCCTTCGTCTGCCCGCCCCTCGCCGCGCCCGCCCGTCCGTCGTCGCGGGGTTACACGCGGCGGCGTGCAGAGCGTACCTGACGCGTAGCGTATACATCCGCGGCCGTATTACACGACGACGTATATACGTACGTATCGCGTACGCACGCGCGCGCGCCCGCCGTACCCGGAGAAGGACCCGCCGTGTCGTAAATCGTGTGTGCGCGACGTCCGTACGGACGCGCACGAAGACGAGTAGCCGCGTGTATATATATATATATATATACATGTACGTATATACGTATACGCCGCAGATGCCCAATATCTCGCATACGTGTGTATATATATATATATACCGTGCACGTATACGTACACGTATAATACGTAACAACGTATATATTTTATTGCTCGCGCGCGCGCGCGCGTGTGTGTGTGTGTGTGTGTGTATACGTATGCGGACGACGATGAGTGCGGTCTGTCGCGGAGGGGTGCCCTATGTATATATATATATATATATACATATATACACGTATACATATATCTATGCGCGTATCGTACACGCGAAGGCGGTTATGTGTCGGAGAGGAAGAAGAAGAAGAAGAGGAGAAAAAAAAAAAAACGGTTAGACCCATATATCGATACACGAACAACCGCCGCACATCATGCCATCACGAGCACGCACGCACGCACGCACGCACACGTTCGTCGACAGACTCCCGCTCGTGTGATATCGTTAAAAATAACACTTTTTTTTTTTCTCTCTTTTTCTTCTTTTTCTCACAGTGTCGTTCCCTCTCGCGTTTCGCATTACGTATATATATATATATATATACAAACACACGCGCGTTTGTGTATATAGTGTATACACGCGCTTTTTTTTCCCTCCCCCCCCCGTTCTTTCTTTCTTTTATACGACTTCCAGATTGTAAAATTCATTAAGTCCATTACCGAGCGGCGCGCGTTCTCGTTTTAATTATTTCGCTTTCCGAGTCGTTAAAGCGCCCGCGTTCTTTGTGTGCGAAAACGGCGGGGCGGGCGCGTGGAGGAGAACGAGGGGACGAAGCGGCGGATAGCCGGGTGGCGTCGCGGGGCCCGAGTGTAAAGTTGAAAGTAATTGGACGACGCCCGGAGCTTTAGACGTCTTCGCTTTTTCTTCCTCGTCGTCACACCCTCCCCCCCACGTCACCCCCACTCCACACCGTCGCGTCGCGGCCGCTGTTTAGCTCTCTTCGCGCGCGCCCGGCAGAGCAGTCTCGCTTATTTTTTTTTTCTTCTCCTTTTCGCCGCTTCCCTCGCCGCCCCTCGTCTTTTCTTTCGACGGTGTCGTGAAAATACAAGGGAGAGGGTCGAATTCAATATACAAGCGCCGTGTGTACACACTATATATATATTTACGACTACTACTACTACTGCTGCTACGCGACGAAATATAGACGGTGGCGAGGGAGCGGCGCGCAACCCCTCCGGCACAATAAAGTTCTTATGTTCATATCTCGAAAGTTCTCCCCGCGTAAACGGTAGTGGCGCGTCCCGTATATTATGTACGTGTATACCCGCGCGCATTCTCATAATTTATCTAATAAACGCGCGCGCGACTTTTCGGACGAAGAAAATCGCGGTGAGAGACTGCGTGGGGACGCCGGAGCGTGACGGAAAAAAAAAAAAACCCCCTTTACAATCGCTCGAGCCAAACGCCGCGAATCGATCCGATCCCATTATACGGCCTAATATTATGCTTGTATGCGACGTGCCGCGCGCGAGCGTGTAAGTACGCCCACGTACTCGTACGCGTTGCGGAAATTAAAACAAAAGTTTGACGCTAACGGAAATTTATCGGCCGTAACGAGATTGGCAAACGCAATTATCGCCGTAGCCGCGCGGACCGCGTGTATTCGCCGCGGCGGCGGCGGTCTGGTCGTCGTCGGTACGGCGGCGTCGCGTCGGCGGAGCGGAGCGCGAGAGCGAAACGGACGTACGGCGGTGGCGAGGAGAGGCGAAAATAAAAAAAAAATTAAAATTCGCTCCGGCAATCCGATTACACCGGATTAAAAACCCTCGGGGGCGATTTTCGTGTATACACGCGCGACATAAAAGCTCGCCGGTGTAAAACGCGTACGAATAATATTATCATTATTGTTTATACACGTACGTAAAACGCGCGCGTGTAATATACGCGGCGGAGATATCGATTCGGCGGTGCGTCGCGCGCGCCCCGGGACGGCAGCCCGCCGCCGACGCCGTTCGCGGTGCCGCCGGATGAGTTGGATGGGGTGGGGGGGAGGTGCACGCATTCGTTCCGTGGGCGTCAGTTTATGATATAATGACGCGGAGGGTGCCACTTTACCCGCGGGTCATTATATAACGAAGGGGACGACGACTACGGCGGCGGCGATGACGACGGCGACGAGTGCGAGTCTCCGCCGCCTCCCCGTCCCGTTCACTGTTCTCCCGGTCGCCTCGCCGTTTTGAACATTACACGTGTCTCCGGATGATCCCGTGGGGTGCGGTCGTACGGCTTTATTTAACACGGAGGGCGAGTGAGGGAGAGTGAAGGAGAGAGAGCGAGCGACCGAGAGCGCGCACGCTGCACAGACCTTATGTGTAATTTATACACACGTACCCACTACTAAACTCAAACTCTCGTATATATAATAATAATAATAATATAATGTATACGGGACGAGAGGGAAATATATATTAAGGGGGTCGTTGACGGCGGCGGCGACCGACGATGACGTGCGTGTTTGTTGTTTTATTATATTATATGTACTTTTCGTTTTTTTTTTTTTTTCAACCCTCGACCGAAAAATCATTGCGATAAAAAAAAAAATAAATAAAAAATTAAGAGACGTATATAATATTATTATTATTATGTACGTGTGTCACGATAAAACCCTCGAGCCCGTCCGCCCGTCGTGCCCGCGGACCCCGTTATTCGGTTACCCGTCGCCGCCGATCAATCGCCCGTTATTGTAATAATACAATAATTTATTATTTATTATGTACGCGTACCGTATATTATTGTAATGCACACACACATACACACACATACGTCGCGGATATTATAATTAGACGGGTGCGGTGGGAGCGGGGAAGGCACGGATTCCGTCGCAAAGCGCCGTGTTATTTTTCGGGGAGGTAAGTGTGTGTGTGAATGGGTGGTGGGGGAGGGTTGATGTTCAAATACAGGACGACGCGCGCGGTTCCGAGTATAGTACGAGAATGATATTCGCTCGTATAGCGCGCCGCAATTAATATACTCGAAAAGCACGCGATTTTTTTTGCGTTTTTTTTTTTTTTGTATTCTGTTTTAGATTCTGTACGACACTATCGATTTTACACCGTAAGGTGCGTTTTTATTTTCGTACAGGATATGGCTCTCGGTCTAGTCGATGTCAGGTTTTCCGTTTTGATTTTCCCCGTGTAGTTATAAACTTGATATAAAAAAAAAAAAAAACGGAAAAAACTGGGAATTTTTTCTGGGTTATTTTGGCAAAAACACGACTATAAATTGTTATAATACTCTGCCCTCGTTAAATCGTTATTCATTAGCGACGGCGGTTTAGCATCGTTGTTTCGTACAGATATAAATTAAATTACTGTACATTGAACTGTAATTCTTCTCACTTTCAACTTCCCTCGTAAAACAATAGCATACCCATCAACCTTTTTTTTTTTTTTTTTTTTTTTTGCGAACCATAATTTAGTGTATACGTTTTTAGCGTTAAATTAGGTTGTTCAAAAATGTATATTATCCCAATTATATAGCCATTATTATTACCGTGTATGCCAATTGTCTTGCAATAGGTGCAAATTATTGTTTTCTAAACGATTTGCATATTTTTTTTTTGCGCGTAAGCTTAAGAATTATAACACATGTCAAATAATATATACATCATCCATATAATATATTAACTTGTATAACTGCTATAGACACGCCAAAAGATAACCAAAACTTTTATTTCGCATTTTCTGGTCATTTTTTCAGGGAGGTTTTTCATAATATTATGTCAGTCGAATCATCCACCGTGGGCGGGCTTTGTGCTGCGCGGAGTGCGCGGCCGGAGAGAGGTCAGGGATCATATCATCCTCCCCCATTGTCCTTTGAATACAACAATTACGAGTGTTTGATATTGAAACGTGCAATAATACAACCAAATTGTTTATTTATTTATTTTATTTTAAATAACATCCCGAGGGGGTAATGAGTATAAAGATAGTGTTACTCGTGCAATTAATAAATACTTAAAATTACTTAAAACTATTAATGTACAATCATTCGATGAATATCATTAATGCGGCGAGCGAATCGAAACAAAAATCAAAATTCGATGGTACACCGGCCCACTGGCAATTAAGGCGCTATAGAGCAATGAGGAACACAAAAAGGAGGATTATTTTTCGAATTAAAGGACGAGATTCACACTCTATTCGTTGATAATGGAAATCGCGGGTTTTTTCGGATTCGACTTTTGAATATTTCCGTCGTCGAGTTATCATCGTGTTGTAACGGACTATGTAGATTCTACGATCGATATTCGAAACGATTGATAATTTTCTCGAAAAATCCGTCGACGATACGCTAATTTACGATAACATTTTTTTAATAATTATATACGATCGTGCGACGAAAAAATCGTATGCCCACACACACTACTGCGTTATCCGTTTTTAGCCTTTGCTCGTCAATAGTAAAGGATTTATGACCCACTCGCGGTACTCACGCACGCACACACACACACACACACCCACACGTAGACACAAAGCACACAATTAGCCGGTTCCACACATTGTTTGCCGTTTTGTCGTGTATTTGCTTAGCCGATAACCATATAGGTATAATAATAACATAATACTATTATTATTATTATTATTACGATTATTATGTGTGCGTTATTCCGCAGTATGTTTGAGTTTGCATTGTGTAAACGAGTCGACGCGACATTATTTTATTTATTATTATGTTTTTTTTTTCCCCGTATACACTCACTCCGTGCACGTATCGCTCGCTACGACGACGAAACGAACTGTTATGAGTGAGGGAGGGGGGAATCCGAAAAAAAAAAAATCGATAACAAACCGATTTATGCGTTATTTTTTTTCGCATACGAATTTCCGATATCAAACACGAGTACCTATATAATATACAGGTAGGTACACCTAATGTAAACTTGTAATCCGAATCCTCCTCTCGTTTCCTTATTCCGCATTATATATTATTATTATTAGTCGTACACGAGTTTATGCAATTTCGAGACACGTAACCCGTGCACAGTATAACATTAGTATTATTCTAGAAAGGTATGCATGTATACACATAATATAATACACTACACGTTATACTGCTCGTACACGGCACACGTTCGGTTTTTTAATTCGTTTGGAACGCGTTCTAAATAAAATAATAAAAACCGTAGGTACGATTTTTAGTCGGCCACGCGGCTGCGGCCGTCGTCGTATAGTCGTTACTCGTTCCGCCACGACGACGACGGGCCGACGATATTATTATTATTATTATTATTATTATGATAATAATAAGTAATAACGTTATCGTTGTACCGTGAAGCAATGGGAAAAAAAAAAAAAACACGAAAAATTAAACACAGTCCAAGGCTCCTAGCTATTAAATGGGAGTATTGTCATCAATTTCATAATAAGCCCACGGTGGGCGGTGAAACAGAAAAACAATAATAATAATAATAAAACCCGAGGGCACGAAAAAGGAGTAAAAAAAAAAAAACAACAGTATAATATATATAGATATATATATATATATATGTACATTATGTATTTATAATATTATAATATATTATACGTCGTCGTCGTCGTCGTCGTAGTTTTTTTTTTTCTCTCTGTGTAATCGAACGAGGACCGTGTAAAAATATTATACGCGTATCAGCTCTCCCGGTCTCTCGCGTCTATATTGTAAAAAAATAAATAAAAAATAAAAAATAAAATACACGTTGGCGGCGGAACTCACGCCGCGCGCTTGTGTGCGCCTGTGTGTGTGTGTGTGTGTGGATGTGTGTGCGCGTGTGGCGTTTATAGTATTAATAATATACACACACTCGCACGTTACGATGTATATTATAATATATTATTATAACGTTTTATTATTTTTGAAATTCGTATATTAATATTATTATTCGAAACGACGAAACACGGTTTGTCACACTCGGCGCGACGGGGCCCGGCTGCGGTGTCGTCCCGTACGCGTATATATTATATTATAAAGCAGATAGGAGATAATCCAATTGTGTTTGCCCCGGACGGAGGGTTAGAGAGTGGAGAGAGAGAGAGAGAGAGAGAGAGAGAGAGAGAGAGAGAGAAAAAAGGTTGAAATGCTCGATCGGAAAAAACCAGGTAAAAGTTTTTTTTTTCGTTTTTTTTTTTTCTGCCCTTCTCTACTACTACTACTACTACTACACTACTACACTACTACACTACTACTCGTACTCGTACTACTAGTACTGTACTACCGCTGTGCCGCCGACCCCGGCGTTGCCACACTCGGCTCGGTCACAGTGCCCGGGAGAAAGAGAGACGACGGAGGCGTGCGAGCGAGCGAGAAGAGAGAAAGAGAGACAGAGTGAGAGAGAGAGAGAGAGAGAAAAAAAAACATTTTTCCTTTTAAATTTTTAATATTCCCCGGGATCCGTGTTTGCGGCCGGCTCCACGTGGAGCCGGCCGGTTGCTACGTGACAACGGTGCGGTAGACGGGCGCCGGTTGGCCGACGGCGCGCCGCGACTGGTCGGCTGCTCATTGCGGGCCGACGCCCCGGCGCCCGTTCATTGGCCGCCGCGCCGGCGTGCTCCACGTGGAGCCGCGGCCGGTAAACGCGAAAAAAACCGTACGGGCTCCGCTTGCGTGTTGGGGTTTTGCTCGGGGCCCGGGGGCCGGCGGAGCGATACTGGTAATCAGAAGGGACCAAACAGCCGATGCGGTCTGGACTCGGTGGCGGCGGCCCGAGGGATGGGGTGGCGGGGCGGGAGGGATGGCTCGAATGCGGCTGCCATATTTGTGCAAACTACCGGAGAGCTTTGCGCGCGTGCGAGTGGCGGTGCGGAGGGTGGGGAACGATGAAATCAGTGGAGTGACGGTGACGATGCGGCGGCGGCGGCGACTGCGGTGGAACGGGGGAGGTTTCGGCCGGAAAGGCGTGCGGCGGTGGCGAGGGGGAACTTTTCAAACCCTTCTGATCCGCCTGGCGGGCGGGCGACAACGGCGAGGGGTGTGACGGAGAGAGAAAGAGAATGAGAGAGAGAGAGAGAGCGAGAAACGGTCGGATAGTTTGTGTGTGTGTGTGTGCGCGCTCACGTGTACGAGAACGAGAGAGAAAGAGGAGAGCGGCGAAAAAAAAGAATAAAATTGAAGAGACCTTTTGTGTTATTGGAAAAAGAAGCAAGAGGGTTTTCGCTCTAGTGTAAAGAGTGGGCGGCCATTTTGTGAAAAGGTCTTTTTTCAATGTTCCCCCCGACCCCTCTGTATACACACGCGCACGCACACACAAAAACACACGTACACACGCACACAAGCGCACGCACATCGTGTACACGTCGTCTTCCATGGGTTTTAGGTTCGATTTTTTCTGGACCCCTGCGCCCCGCCCCGTCGCCGTCACCGCACAGCCCCGCGACTCCACCGGCGCCGGTACCGCACCGCCGCGCGTCCCGACCCGATCGTTTTGTTTACTGGCAGCGCCCGTCGGCGGGGAGGGGCGGAGAACCATCAGCCTTGTGCGCGCGTATGTGTGTGTGTGTATAGCGCGCGTCCGTGTGCGTGAGCCAGCGTGTTTGTGTGCGTGCGCGTGCGATGAGTGCGCGGGGTGATGAGGCGGCGGGGCGTCCGTGTTCACACACCGGCGGCTCACAGTCGACGGCTCCTCTTCAGTGCTCCGTTGGTCTTCGTACAGTGTTGTTTACGCGCCGTACCGCACGTAAACGCCGCCGCCGCCGCCGCGAACACGATTCCCGCAATAATTATTAAATATTTTTTTTTCATTATTTTATAATTATTATTATTTTCTTTTATTTTTTTTTTTCTTTTCGTAATATACCGCGACGACGACGACGACTCTCTCTCCGTCCGTCCGTCCGAATACCGCCGGCTTTTTGTGCGCGTTCTCGCGTGTGCGCTCTGTTTTATTAAACATATACATATATATCGTTGTTGTCCCGTCTCGTGGTCGACGGCGTCCGCCACACGCCGGCAGGCAGTGCGTAGTATACCTCGTGCGGCGTGCTTCGCGAGATATCGCGTCGGACTTTCGGGCCGTCACCGTCGTCGTTTCCCGCGATCGTGATACACGAATATCGTCGTATTATCGTTTTTTTTTTTTTTTACCGTCGGTTGTTTTTGATTTTTTTTTTTCCCCCCTCGACTCGCGTGCGCCCAGCACCGTTTTCGACCCGCCGGCACCGTTCACCGTCCCGTCGATTAAACCGAGTGACATTCGATTTTGCGGCCATGAGCTGCTAACACGTCATGTACGCCGCAGCCACAATGAACGCAGCAGCTGTAGCGGCCGCTGCCCGGCACCCGGTAAGCATTGTTTGTTTTTCTCCCGAACGGCACGTAAACGCCTACGACGCGCACGTACCGCGCAGAGACTACCTGTCGGCGAAACGGTCTCCGGCATTGTCGGTATCGATAATAGCGCATACGCCGCGCTTATCGGACGGTCAATTTATTACAATTACGGTACAGGTTACCGACGGTGTTCGGGAAAAATGAAAAAAAAAAAAAACCCCGTTCGTTCACGCGCGCGATCTTTTGCGCCGCCGTTATAAATAATCGTTGCGTTCGCGCGAATAACGATCGGGAATCGCCAACGGTGTATACCTTTGAACTATTGGCACATTTCCACGGCTATTTAGATAACAACCGTGTGTGTGTGTGTGCGTGCGCGCGCCGGGAGCTCTCGCCGACCGGCTCGTTATTCTCGGTAGTCGGTTATATACGACGACGACGACGACGACGACGTACGCATATTAATAAATAATTTTATCGTTCGCGCGCGCGTGCGTGTGTGTGTGTGTGTGTGTGTCTTTTTTTCCCTCCCCCCGCGCTCGTTCCAAGAAAAAATTCCTAACCGTCGTCGTCGTGACGGCCGAAAATTTGGGCATCACTGCCGCCCGGGCCCGGTATACCGGACCGCCCGCTAACCCCTCGGGACCCCACACCGGTTTCTCCGTGCGATCCCGGTGCGCGCACAATGGGCACCCCCCGGAGGTGCATACGTTGAATTTGTAATAAAAACGTGTCCGTATAATATAATAATAATATTATAGGTACGCTCATGGAGCTGGCGGCGGTTGTTACGGCGCGCGGTACAACAATAATGACGCGTCGTTCGGTTCTCCGCTTTCGCGGCGCGCTCGTGAATAATGGTCGGTAATAATAATGGGACGGCGGGAAAAAGAAAAAAAAAATAAAATAAATAATACCCGAAAAAAACCGCGGGCCGACGGGCCGAGGGAGGGGGGCGGACGAAAAATTGACATTTTCGAATATTATCGTGTGCGTACCGCACGCCGCCGTCGTATTATGTATTGTGTATCGTACCTAATACGAGAGATGTTTTTTTTTTTTTTTTTCCTCCCCGTTTCTTCGGTTGTGTTATAAATAATTTGAAAATGGTACTCGACGGCGAGATAATGACTGCGGCGGCGAATTAAACGGCGGCAGCGGTATGCACCGCTCACTCCGTCGCGTATAATCTCCGTGCGTGCCGAGTGTGTTTCGAGTCGTTGCTCTCGCGTTCCGCCGCCGACGCTAATTATAGTCATGACAGTCGCGCGACGTGACGGTTGTGCGTGTGTGTGTGTGTACGTTGGCCGCGCGATACGATAGTAAATCGGGAACGATATCCGTTATAATTTTTTTTCGATCGGCCGGCGGTCCCGAAACGACGGGAAAATTCGCGTTCGGTACGTACTCGACATTCGTCTACCTCCTCTCCCCATCTCCCTGCTGCAAATCTCGCGCCGAGATCCGGTAGCCGGTGTAAAGACATTATCGACGCCCGTGTTCCCTCGTTGTAATAATAATGTGCACGCACACCCGGGCGCGGCCTCTTCTCGTTAACGACAAATCCGGCGGCGGGCGCGTTAATTAATTCGGCACGTCGTCGCGGTCGTGCGCGCTGCGGAAACGCGATTCACGCGCGCCCGACGTACGTGTACGCCGTGTCATCGCCGGCGATCGTGGTCGCCATACGGTCGTGTGTACGCGACGCTATAACACGTAATTTTATCGTGTCCGGGGCGAAAACTGGAACGGGGTCGGGGATCCGGGATTCTTCTCGCCCGGGTGTAATGTTATTACGCGACCGCGGGGGTGCGTGAGGCGGCGGAAACGCGGTGCGCGCGGCGGCGGCGGAATGCCGAATGACCCACAAAAAGCAGTTCTCCTCCGCCCACGGGTGTTCATTACGGCGCGGGCACATTCCGGACGGTTAACCGCACGTCGGCGGCGGCGGCGGTGGTTGCGGCGGTTAAACGCACACATTATCTCGTCGCCGCGGTGTTCTCCTCGCGCGCCCGTGTGTTTTGTTTTTAATTTCTCGCACGCCGCCGACCGACCGGTGAAAGCGCTACGACGGGCGCGCGCGTTTCGCCGTGGTCGTCGCGAATTCTCACGGCGAGAGACCGTAACGCGCGCGCTCCTCATGTCCCGCGTCATCGATGCGAATCCCGTGCGCGGCGCGCGCGACCGCGTCGTATGACAAACGCAAAGTGACGTGTTTGCGCGCGGCGTACTCGACGGCGCGTCCCGGCTATGTCTTTGTTATTGTTGTCGTTGTGTTTTCGTGGTCGGCGATGATGACGACGATGACGATGATGATGATGATGATGATGACGACGACGACACCGCCGGCACCGTGGACGATAAAAACTCGCGTTTTGTTTCCGCGCGTCGGTTACGGGTCCGTGGACTTTCGGCGGGTAATTATACCGTGGATCCGCTACGCCGCCGCCGTCGTCGTCGTTTCGATCCATTGGTCCCGAACACCGTGACAAAGTAGCGTCCGTTCTCGTTTTTCTTTTCCTCTCTCTTCCACCCCTCTCACCCGCTCCTTAAATTCATTATCGAAATTAATGATTCCTCCCCGCCTACCGTTCCATTCCGCCGGCTCCACGCGGTGTGTAAACGGCGGCGTCCGTCTTATACCGTGCCTATTATAATATTATGTACGAGCGCGCCGTTTCTCACGGTGTAATTTATCGGACGGGCGACGGTTCCTAAGAAAGATGGTGTATTATTTTTTTTTATATTTTTTTTTTCCGGAGGGTCACGGTCCCGGAACGCGGGCAAAAAAAAAAAATAAAAACGGAAAAAGAGTACAATAAACTCGGCGGCGTTGCCGTCGTCGTGTCATCCCGACCGCGATACCCTTACCGCGTTTCGCGTGTCAAATCGCGCGCGAACCGGGTACGGTCACACGACATCGGCGAAATAAATCAATCGTAAATCCTCCTCCCCTTTTTTTTTATTATAATACTCGGGCGAACAAAAAAAAAAAAAAAAACCCCCGCGAACCCTGCGCTTCGTCGCCCCGCCGTGGGCTCACCGGCGTACACCGCCACACGCCGACCTACAGAATACGCGTCGGGCTCGTGTTGTTGTTACGCGCGCGCGTGTGTGTGTACATTATGTGCGTACAAGGGCGGGCGGGTTCCTCGCGCGGTCTTTAACGCCCCCGCACCACTACCACCTCGACCCCCCACCCCGTCCGACGATCTGCGTACCGTATTATACACTCGTACGCCGAGTGTAACGCGCTACCCATCACCTGCCCCGCCGCCGCCGGTGTCGTCACGCATCGGCGTGTTCGTCACGCGAACGGTTAGGAATTTTTTTTTTTTTTTGTCCCGTTAACCCATCCGCCGCGGTGAAATCCGTTGACGTGAGATAGATGTCGCGTCTCCCGGACGGGGACCACACACGTACGTCGGCTGGTCGC
This sequence comes from Cinara cedri, assembly GCA_902439185.1. Classification (NCBI taxonomy): domain Eukaryota; kingdom Metazoa; phylum Arthropoda; class Insecta; order Hemiptera; family Aphididae; genus Cinara; species Cinara cedri. The sequence continues at coordinate 224,460 of CABPRJ010002407.1, forward strand.
CCGCCAATCGCGTCGGATGATCGGCCGCGTTGACGTCGTTGGCGCCGAATTCTCAGCAGTGCGTTTTACACACGTATCCGTATCATGCGGTCACGGTAGATTTCGCATTTACGCCGATTTCGCGCGATCGGTTTTGTTTTTCGATCGTGTATTGGCCCGCGCGTAGCCAGACTTGAACGCACCAGAACTCCGCACGTACGGCATCGGTTATTTTTTTCTCGACGGTTTCAAACCGGATTCGTCGATTTTCGTTGAATTCCCCACGCGTGTCCGTGACAGGCCTGAAAATCGAAAAGGAAAAAATGTCACCCAATACATTCCGATAATGGATCTAAACGGCCCGAAATCGGTTTTCGTGTACAAAAAGTGTATGGACGTAACGTAGAGTTTGTTCGGGAATTTTCGGGGCGATGCGTCCGTGTATTGTTATTATTCGTGCTCGTAATTCGGTAAATATACAGCAATTGTCTCGCGGCCGAAACGTGTTTTTTTTTCAAATCCACCCCCGTCAAAGCGGATAACAGTTCGGACAAAAAAAAAAAAAAAAATAATATAATATAAAAATCGACGGGGTGTGTATATAATAGAATCCGGTGACTGCTGCAGGGGCGCCCTTTTTTTCCCCGTCGCGTAAACGTGCGGAACGGGCGTGTAGCGTATATAACAATATAATACATTGCGTTATTATTACGCGGGACATCCCGGCGATGGGGGAACGAAAGAGAATAATCGGTCGTATAAAATCTTTGGAAAAAAAAAAAATAATATAATATAAAAATCGACGGGGTGTGTATATAATAGGAGTGTATGTGTATAATAATAGCAGTCGTCTTCAAAGAACCGAAGAGAGTCGTCGTTGTTGTTCTTTTGCACCCTATTATATAATATAATAAAATACCCGGGGCCCGCAGTCGTTTGTTGCCGACGCAGCCGCAGCAACAGCAGTTAGTGTGTACTTACTCCTCTGGAAAAAAAAAAAAAAAATCCCACCTGCCCGACGAGAAAATAATAATCCCCGAAAGGACGTCCGGATTATTCGGCCGTATTATACGTACTACGTATAATAATAATAATAATAATAATAACAACAATAATAGGTATATTTATAATTATAATTATTATTATTTTTTTATTTTTTTTAATACTCGAAGGGTATCATTAAGTCACGCCCCTTGTTATTATCCTATCGGTCTTTACACAATTACAAGGTATACAAGTTGATTTTACCTTTAGGCTTGCATAACCGGCCTGTGGTTTTTTTTTTTTTTTTTAATGACTATACATAATGCGTATGCGTGTGAGCGGTGTGCGTGTGTGTGTGTGTCAGACTCGTGTTTCACGCTATCGGATATCGAAAGATACGTCGCGCGGTAATAGGCAACTAAATCTACACGGGCGCGTTTTAAAACGTGATATAAAAAAAAATAATAATAATAATAATAAAAAGTACCTAGTTTTTTCCCTCTCTATATCGGCATAGCCGGCACGCGGGCACGCGGCCGTTAAAAAGGAGAAGACAAAAAATAAAAAAAAAAAAACCGAGGGAATTTTTTTTTTTTTCTACAGGTGTGCCCGCAGACATAAACTGCCAACGAAACCGGTTCGGAGTAATAATCGCCGCCGCCGATAGTAATAATAATAATTATTATTATCGAGAGGCATATATAGAGAGGAGAAAAAAAAAAAAAAGCCGACCCGCCGGTCGTCGGCCTTCGGGCCCCGGACAGAGCGGCTACTGTGTGTGCGAGCGCGCGCGCGCGCGCTCGCAAATAGTCTTTACGGTATACGCGCGTGTTGTACGCCGGTAAAGAATATAATGTAAAACGAATGGAGGGGACGCGGAATGGGGGGGGAACGCGTCTAATACCCGGTTTCCCCGTGGGCCCATTATACGCGTGTTGTTATTATTATTATTATATCGTATACGGCGTACGTATTCGGAGAGAGAAATTCCCGGTCGATCGGCGGCCGGCTTCCTCTTTGTCCGACCGGTTCCACCGGGGCGGTAACGTCGTCGTCGTACGTACGCGGCGTACGCACGCGCCGCGCCGCTGAAAACAAAATATCGGTTAGGTATTTGTACGCCGTGTAATACCGTGTACGGGCAAAAAGGAAAGAAATAAAAAAAAATCGGCTTTTTTTTCTCTTCTTCTGCGGACCCGCGACGTCGAGTCAATATTATTACCCCGCCGTCGTCGTCGTAATAAAATCGCGAGAAAACGCGATTCGTACGCGCGAATAAAACGGCCGACATAGTCGTCGGTTTTATTATTTTCAATCGGTCGATCGGTCGTTTCCGAGCGTCGTTCCCCGACGGCGTTGTAACGATACGCGATATTATCGCGCGCGGAGCGCATCGAGCGGGGCCGGCCCACGTTATGAACTCGAAGCTACGAAATATCGGCCCCGCGTCTTCTAACGATAAAAATGAAAACGGAGAGGACTTCTACCGGCGGGAGGGGGGGACCTGTCCGACACGCCCGTCTGTCGTTTTTTTCGGCGGATCTCGCGCGCTCGCGAAACCTCCGGGTTCGTAAATAAACTACGGATTAGACCGGTATAGGCGGCAGCAGTGTAGTGGCGGCGGCGAGAGTAGTCGACAGTGGTGGCGGCCGTTGAGAACGTTCCTTTTTTCCCGCCGTAATAAATCGCGTCCGCGCTATTATTATTCCGGTTCCCGTCGTTGTGTGGGGCACAACCTCGGCTCTTGTTGAACAACAACACAATGCGATGATATTATAATATTATCGTGCCCTCGTACAGTATGCGTTCGCGGACGTGTACGTGTCTGCGTTTGAATATTGTGTAATACACGCATAACACGCGTGCACGATACGTATATTATACGTATATACGTACACGTATAGCCGATACTTAGTAGTCGATTAAAGCACACCGCCCCCGCGCCGCGGCGGTGTACTGGGTACGATGTTTTCGAGAGCCCACTCGAAAACGCGGAGAGCGAGAGCGAGAAGGACGCGCGGCGGCGTGCGCGAGAGAAAAAGGAGAAATCACTCGCGAAGGGTCTCTTCGCGGGCGGCTCTTCACCGGCGGGCGGCGGCGGCACCCTTGGGCGTTCGCTCCGCGTTCTCCGCTCGCGCACACGACACAATCGCCGCCGTATCGTTTATTTATACACGCCGCCCGTCGTTCGTGTCGTCGTGTAACCCTTCTGGCCGCGGGGCCGGGTTGTCGACGACGGTGCCGCCCGCGTACGATATTATCGTCGTCGTCGTCGTCGTCCCCTTCGAGTGGCCCGACGCTCTCGACGCGTTCAGTTGCGTCCCGCGACTTGGGATGTAAAACAGTTAATAGAACGACATGTGAAAGAAAACGAACCCGCGGTTGAACTGCGCGTGACGGCGGCACGATAACGTTCTCGATAATGTTAAATATACCTCTGTGTGTGTTTATGTCAAACGTTTTTGTCGCGGCGTGACGTTCTCCTTCGGCGTCGCGATGATGTTGTTACCGTCGCGTATACTGTCGAATACTGTAAAACGGGCGGCGTATGGAAAACTGGAAGAAAATTTAAAAAAAAAACCCGTAAACGCCGCCGCCGCCGCCGTCGGTACCGTGTGTAACGTATGTTAATAATGTTCGCAATGTCCGCGCGACGATGACGGGACGCCGCGTTCCGTTCTCCGTGACTGCGAACCGCCGACGGTCAGTGTACGTATGCGACGACTAGAACGCGACGAATGGCCGCGTCGTGCGCGCGTATATACATTATTATATACGCGTCGCGTTTTAACGGCGGCGAAACCGAGGAAAAACGGGGAAATTTCTTCGTCACGGCGGAGGAGGTGTGGCCCGCCCCTCGCGCGAGCGGGTTCGCGGCGGTGGGAACGTTTCGGTCGCGCCTGTTGCGGTCGCCGCGGTACTGTCTCCCCGCGGCTACCCACCACCGCCGCTACCGCGAGATTGTTATTCGGCGGCGGCGGCGGCGGCCCCGGGGGCAGTTTTAAGCGGCAATTAGCGCGCCGTCGGCCGTTCGCCGGTGGTGGTGGCGGTGGCGGTGGCGGCAGTCGTAATATTCGCCGTCGTCTGGGTGGGTGGGTATACCGCGCCGGGGAGATTCTGCGCGTACCCGGGATGACGCGCGACGGATATTATTATCGCACTCTGCGCGGCCGTCGTCGCCCGTGCAAACACCCGATCCGCGCCGGCACGCGGGCATTGTGCTGTTGTCTAACGCAGCGTCTCATCGTCAACGGTTACCGGCGCGGTTATACCCTCCGGCATCGGAAACGGCGATTTTCCTCCGTCGGTGTTTGTCCGTACAGAACGACGAACGGCGGTCACGACGTACGACGAAAATGTCCGTTTAGCGGAGCGATGGGAAAATGCGCCGGGAACGGCTTTCGATTCTCGTATATTACAATAATCGTATTTCGCGATCGACTTAACGACTTTAAAGTGTACATGATATTCATCCGCACGCTCCGCTGTCGTCCCGACGATTTTAATGTTAAATTTCGTTTTGTCCGTTGTGTACACGGTGAATTGATCTACTAAACTGAAACGACACGAACTTCGTTGTATGCTGCGAAACGTTGGCGGTTTTTTTTTTTTTTTTGTCGATATTTTTAATTTTCGAACGAGATACGCGAAGTATCGCAATTCAAAAAATGCGCTTTGAAAATGCAACCGTGGTAAAAAAAAAAATCTCCGTCGACGTTGCACAGTTAAAAATATATATTCTTGTCTTCGAGTTTGATAACAAAGTTCAATTCACTCCGGTATCAGACGGGTTTAAATCCGTTTCGACAATACCACGGCGCGTTCTGTAAATCCGCGCATTACGTACGGTTAGGTTGTTTTCGCGCGTGTGACAAAGCCCATAATATTATTGTAGTATAACACGTCGATCGACCCGCGAATTCCGTATATTATGTGATAAAATCGTTTTTTTTTTTTTTTTGACACTAACTCGGATATTTCGTAACCGTCGACCGCCCGCGCGCACGACGTCATAGGTACATTAAAAAAAAAAAATAAAATAAAATAAAATAAAACCAGTGTAAAATATACTCGTACGAGACTGTTGTACCACCGTAAATATCGCACTTCCCGGACGAACACACGCACACACACATACACACACACACACACACACACACACACACACACACACACACACACGTACACGTACATACACGTACATACATACACGATTTATAACGCATAATAATAAAAATAAAAATAAAAAAAAAAAAAAAATACAAGAAAACTGTAATAAAAAGTCGTCGAAAAACAAATAAAATTTACGACGACGACGACGGTTTAATGAGCCTTAAAAACCCTCGTGTCCAATAATATTACGCGAGACATGCGGCCCATTGCCTGCAGTCGTACACGTACGATAATATAATATATGTATACGAAAGTATACTATTATTACTATTGTGTATACGTGTTTGTGGAAAAAAAAAATAATAATAAAAATAATATCACGCACTATATCCCGAGCGAACCGCAAACGAGGGGGGAAACTTGCTGCCGGTCAATCTTCTTTTATTTTTTATTTTTTTTTCCCTCTATTCGGAGTCTGCTCCTTTAAGCTATACGCGTGCTTTTACTTTTATTCCGTGCGGACTAGGGCCGCAGATTAAAATATACGCATTTATAAACGTCAAAATGTATTATTAAACATATTTATTTTCCAAATACACGTACGCGAAAAAGGGGTTGATGTCAATTCGAAATAACCGAAATTTACCGGTAAAATGTACACGAATCGACGTACATTTCGGTGAATTTTTAGAAATAATATATAAAACATATGTAATGCGAATACAAAATAAACGCGAAACATAAGTACAGAAAGAACAGCGTGGAGTTTACAAACGAGTCACAAGGAGTAATAATGAAATATGTTATTAACACGCTCAAAAACGTCTATTCGAAATGAGTTTGCGCGTTCGAAACTTTTAGGCCTTACGAATCGAATTATTTTTTACGACAGAAAAAAAAAACACGATAAGCCGTAAACAAACCCGAGTTCGAACGGTAATAACATATTTGAACAATAATTGTGAATCGCGAAGAAACGAAATAATGCAGTGTTTGGTTTCGGTATCCAAACCGACCCGACCCGACCTAACCTAACCTAACCGCCTGGTTTCGACGGCACTGAGCACATTTCGACACACGTTCGTCGTATTCGTCCCGGACACCGCGAGCACCTGCGATAATGTGGCGGGCTTCGGGAGGTTGGACCGCCTCGAATGGCAATCGAGGCCGATGTCGACTTGAATTCGGGCAGGATAAAATACGATTTTTTTTTTTTTTTTTTTGAAGTAAATCAACATGTAATCTACATGCGCGCAATATATCGTTGTAGGCGTATTTCATTTTCACTCCGTCGCTGCTGCTATTAAAACTTGATGATCTGTTTATCGAACGCGTCTTCTCGCGGGCATTTTCGTCAAAAATATGAAATTTATCGCCGCGCCCTTATCCAGTAGGCGCATGCTCAACCACTAACCACAACCCGGATTCGAAGCGTGTCGCCGATTTCCGAATTCGGCGATAAAACCGCGTTTTGTCTTTACGCCATCGCGTGGACATTTCGTTTCCTGTCTATAAAATTTCCGCGTAAAAATCAAAAATTATACACGTAATATTTGCACGGACAGTTCTAATAATAAATGCGCGTTGACGTAACCCATTTTTTCCCTTCTCTCTTCCACAACAATAATATATTATTATTCCTGAGAATTTACACGCGCGCCGACTAACGATTTTGAAATCGAAGAAATTCGCTTTTAGTTTTCGGGCCGTTTCGCGAGAGGCGGTTTTTAATCACTTTCCGGACAAAATACTCGTTATCCAGTGATTATCAAAACGTCCAATTTTTTTTTTCCGCGACGATTTCACAACTCCCCTTTTTACCACGACGCGTGTGTTAGGTGTCTGATATGTGTCATTATTTTCCATGTCATGGTTACAACATGTCAATTCTGCAACACGCTTTATCCGTATATACATATATATAGGTACTGGCAGTGTGGCGCAGTTATCTAATGGTATAGCGTATAACTTGTAAACTTATAGCGTGTATGGGTATTATAGACGTCTACAATATTGTACTTTGGGTACGACGTTTGACTTTTTATCAGACGTCAAACGCGGTATATTCATATTTTTTTTTTCTATGCGTCCTAAAAACCTATAAACGCGCGCGCGTTACTAAACATATCTATCTATATATATGCCCTTAAAACCAAAGGAAACGCCGCTTGAAAACACCGTCCGAAAACTTACGAAATCCCCTGGAAATTCAAAAACGAACAAAATACGCGGAACGCGGTTGTTTTGCACGTGTATAGAATCTTCGGCCGTTCCGGTGCAAGATAATTGGTCGACTGACTGACGAGAATAGTATGCAAAAGCGTAGGTACGTACAAACGCCGCGGATTGTAAAAGGACACCGTTTTCTCTTCTTTGTCTATGCTCGTTCTTCATTCATTTTTCCTCCGGTATGTACGCGCGAAAACGAAAATCCGAACGTTTACTTTTGGAAATTGTTACGACGACTCTTTCACGCCGTTGAAATCGTACGCATTGGGCATTGTGTGGCATTCCCATTGAGAGTTGCATAGTCGTCCTATACCTAATCAATTTGACGGTAAACATTGTATCTCCGAGAGTGTATAGTAGTGGCGACGACGTTGTATTCATCGGTGTGACACCTCGAAGACCATGTAATTTCGAGTAGAGTATTATACGTTTTCCAGTATTTAAAAAAAAATTATGTAAACTTTTGTACGTTGTACAGTAATTTTGTTTGGAGAAATTCGAAGACAATATAAAAGTAATAGAAGGATAAAAAAAAAAACCAAACAAAAATTGCGTTTTGAAGACATAATAACATTAAAAAGAAATCAAAAGATAATAAGCCTGCACTTTACGTAAGATTAAACAACAATTCAAGAGCTACGGTTTCAACGGGAACTTTAACGAGTAGTGTTTTTTTCTTTTTCTTTTTTACTACCTACACATCATTGTGTAACATTATACGGCGGCACTTATACCCGCGCGTTTCAAAAAATAATCGTCAGGTTTATTTTCATCATTTTTATTCTATATTTTATTATCGTTACTCGCCGTTTTTTTTTTTTTATATATCTTCGACTATATTATAACCGTATCATTTGTTGCCGTACTCGCGTTTCGCAGTTTCGACAAGTCCCCTTACAATACAGCCCCTAATAATAGAGTTAAGTATACACGTACCCGTCACGATAATTTTCGTGTCTGAGCGATAATACCGGGACGAGTCGATATCCGATAATTATTGTATCTTAGCCGGACGGTATAATTTCATACGATTGTAAATATATACTTACGCCTTGGTAGTATTAGACGGTGAAAAAGCGATACGCCGGAAATTAAGCCCTTTTTGTATGACAGTGAACCTTATCACAAAAAAGTATATGGGCCACTAAAATTTTATATCTATAGCAGATAGACCCGGTGATTAATTAAGGCAATAAATTGTCCACTATTAAAATGATATAAAACCATCAGATTTATCAAAATTAATCTGACTAGTTTTTTATTGTATTTTACATTAGGTATTTTAATACATTTAAAATTATACACTTTTGTGTTGTACATTTGTGGCCCAACACCCCGTGTAAATGAAACGTACAAAAATATTTTTTACGGAGCTAGTAGACGAAAATGTGGCCCGAATCTCGAAAACAAATCATAATACGCGAAACAAAAACAAGCGACATAAAAATCCGTATTCGAAGTCTTTTTTTTTTTTTTTTTTTTTTTGTGGTACACGAAACAACAAAACGTGTAAAGCTTGCACCCCGCTATCAATTAATATTGAATCCTCGCCGCCATAATAATAACGATTATATTTGCGATATTGATAACATGTTCGGGCGAGAGTACAGAAGTATAATTGTCCATATACTGGACGCGTTAATTAAAAAAAAAAAAATGTGTCGTCGTTCTGTACGGTCCGTATCGCGACCGTGTGAACACGATTTTGTTTTAAACAAACGGCCGAATTACTGCCAGACCGCCCCGCCGCCGCCGCCGTTTACACCGCGCAATCAATCGAATTATTCGTCTCTTTCGAACCGTTGCGCGCGTTTAATCGGCTCCCGCGCGCAGTTCTTTAACCTCGTCGCGTTCGTTTTCATTAACGTTATTATTTTGTAATTATCGGTTAAATATTATAATCGAAACCCGCAGTAATCGTCGTCCGTTTTATATTATTATTATTGTTGTTATTATTATATTTTCACAACGATTATCCGACGACCGAATCTAATTAAACGGTATTCGAGCGCGGGCCGAAATACACTTTTAATTGTTCGAAATATTCGATTATTTTAATTTTCCGTGCCGCGTTATTATTACTATTATCGTTGTTGCTGTTGTTGTTGTTGCAGTAGTCCCGGTCAGGTTAGGAGGATTAACGTAAACGTCCGATTTCTCGGACCGAACAGTCGCGACTTTTGGCCGATCGAAAATGCCCCGCGGCCGCGTAATCTCGACGATGATAAATAATCGTCGACGGATCCCCGTTTATTTTAAAATCCAATAATTGTCATTACCGTTACATAATCGTATTTGAAATACGTGTGTAATGATATTTATACGGTTATATCGCGAAAATTCCTCCCGTTAATTATCTCACAAAGGTTGGGTTAATAACAATTATTATTACCGTACGGTAATTATATTCCGTGGACGATTATTTTGGCCGCCCGATAATAATAATTGTCGCGTAAAATACTACACGGCGTTCTATAATAGAATAATATTATTAACGATATAATACGAACACCGTACAATCGGTTTAGAGCTTTATCAGTGCTCGGGTTTTATAACATTGAGGAAAGGAAAAAAAAAATAAAATAATAATAACCGAAATACGCGCCACAATTGCAATAAAAAAAGGCGAGAAAGAAAACGTATTTATTTAACTTTACGTAACTCGAAATACACACGACGGAATGTTCTAGGAAAAAACAATATGAATACAACCGATAATAAGAACTTATTATATAAACGTGTACGGTTTGATGGACCAATATGCTGGGTTACTATAAAATACAGATTGCAATGCGAAACGAACATGGGTATTTTTCTTGCGGATTCGTACAGAACAACACATTTTTTTTATTTCGTTTGACGTAAACCTGACTCGCGAAAAATACAAAATCAATCGTTATGTAATGTTAATATCTAAAATGCTTCGAATGTGCAGAAAATAGCGATGCGCCGTTTGATACGACAGGAATGCCCCGGTGCACAAAACAATCGGTTCACTCTGCTGTTTTTATCTGTTTTGTTTTAGCGGCGTACGGGCCACGAACGACAAAAGCCGAATATCCTTCGTCGCCCTGTCCGACCGGTCGGTAGCCGAAGTTTTCTTCCCGGTCGCTTTAATTTTTTTTTTTTTTAATATCCAAAGTATTCGAGATACTTCCCGGCGGCGTCCGCGTTTCCTCCTGTACCCCTGTAATATACACGCCGTCTTTTTATCCGCCCGAAAACGATATTACTATTATTGACAACAACGTTTGAAATTCGTATTCCATAACGTTATACGATATTATACTATCGCCCCGTCGTTACTCAACGCGGTTTTGATATAATTGGAATTGTCGCGTAATAATAATCCGTACGTTAGACGCGATGTATTTTCGTTTTTCTTTATTATAGCACACGGTAGACACCCGCGACATACCGAAACGGAACGTGATATTTCAGGAATTTTCAACATTCGAATTATTTGCGCGGAATAAAATACGATATTAAACTTTTCGTCGTCGTCGTGTGCGTGTACGGTAATAGAGAGCGGATTCAAACGTCCGAACGAAATATTAAACTTAGAACAAATATCGTATTACCCACGAACGGTTAGGGTCGCCAACGAAAACTTTGATTTGAAATAAAATAAATAAATTTAAAAAAAAAAAAAAAACCGATACTGTTGATATTGGATAGGATGGAAATCAGAATGGATAAATATTATAAAATAATTATAATTTATATCCGTGTAGGATAAATGAAAAAAGTAGTATAATATCTTCTCTCGTTTCCGGGGTAACCAAGAAATCGAGAAAAATTATTATACAAAAATAAAAAATTGTCAGTTTTCTACGTTATTTTGCACAAAACTTCGAGGAAAATCTAAAAACGACGTCCCTCGGCGGTACGCCGTTCGCAATACAATTGACCGAAAACGCCCATACGAGAAAGTTTCTATAAAGTTTGTAGCGAGATTTTTCGTAAAAAAGTTGTAATATTACGAATTGTTGAAAATTGTTTAAACGGAGTGATTAAGAATTTATTGACTAAAGACTTATTTCAAAGAGGGATGATATATGGTTTAAAAAAAATATAAAAAGGTGACAAGCATATCATATTTTCTTACAGTTTAATTACGAGACAATTAATTGGTAGATTGTTAATAACGAGCAAATTATACATTTTATAATCACAAATCTACTCTTCTTGGCTTTAGAGCCGTTTCATTAAGTATTCTATACGGACCATTTAACCATTTAACTCTAATGTAACCATTTACATTTCACTATGCATAGTCAATTCATTTAATCGGTTTCAATGGACGAAATAATTACATGTTATGTATACGTTAAGCGTAAAGTGTACCTACCAAGTAATTTTTTACGGTGTAACTGTAAGCTGCACGGTTCGTGGTATTAATACTTCGGTTTAATAATCGGAAACAGTTAAATTCAACATCCCGAATTTAATTTCAAAGTTGTGAAAAAATTAAAAAAAAAACGGCCCGGGGGCGATGATAGACGGGATGATTTTGACGCTCGGATGCGCTGTCCCACGATAACGCCTCCGGTCGCTCAGAATCCAAAACTTGATTCGACCGCGATTGTTTTCGATTTATATTGTTTTCACGTCGTCGTCGCGGAACGGGTGAGGTATTTGTATTTCGCGTATATTAAATATTTGCGCTTTGTATTAAAGTTTGCGGCGGCGGCGGCGGTGGCGTGCGGAGAAGTTTTAAAGTCGAAACGTATACGCTCGTTCGTCGGGGTTCGGTATACACGCATTATAATACCTAATAACAATAATATTTAACAAGCGCGACTGGTGCAAGTGTTGAAAATTTATCATTATTATTATTATTATTCCGTGTCCGACCTAGTGAATTCCCGCGGACGACCTTGCAATGTTCGTTTTATTGCATTCGGGTTTTTTTTTTTTTTTTTTTGCTAACCGGGCTAGCCGTGTACAACGAATTAATATAACACCGTGCGTGTGTACCGGGGTCTCGACGCGGTGTCGTATGGTACGCGGTTTTTACGCGGCCGATATCAGCTACAGGGTACACCCCCGTCTCTGACCTGTCGCAGCAGCGGTACGCCTAATTGGCCGCGTAGTATACCGCGGTCGTGGTCGCGGTGGTCGTCACCGCCGTCGTCGCCGTCATCGTGTGTCGAGGGGGTTGCGAAAACCGCTTCACGGGCTATTTGCGCGGCGTATACCTATACGCGTTGTGTATTTCGAACGTGTCAACGTTTTTCTATTGTGCCGACCGTTTATTATTATTGTTGTATACGCGCGCGCGTGTGTGTGTGTGTGTATACTACGTCGATATACACGCACTGTCTGTTTTACCTGATTTTTTTTTTTATTATTATTATTTTTTTTTTTTTAATTTTTTCTGTGCCGTACCCGAGTTGTGACGAATCGCGCCGACGACCGCTGCGCGCGTAGTACACGCCGCCCGTGGAGGTCGACCATTATTATCGTAACCTTACGTCGTTGGAGTAAAAATCGAGAGAGAAAGATATAGAGAAAAAAAAAAAAAAAATGGAAAATGTATGTGAAAAATGATTTTCCGCCCGCGCGAGGCCGTCCGAGGCCGCGGCTCGCGACGCGTTTCGAAACACCGCGCCGCTACCGTGAAAGGTACCCGAATACCTGTGCACGCGAACGGCGGAGGTAGTGGGATCGGCCGCGGCGGTGGTGGTGGAGTTTTACCCGCTTTTCCGGGCACATTTTCCCACCAGCGAGGCATTTGCGTTTCATATATAAACGCCGGTCGGCCGCTGTAACGGTACACTATCACAGTTCGCTTCGTTTAATCACAATATTATTTCAACGATAATAACAAATTTTTCGTGCCAATATCGACCGAAAACAACAGTGATACAACATGGGTTCCATAGCTCCTCTGGTAAGTACGATTTTGTGATGTATTTTTTTTTTTCCGTTTCGATACCAAACCTGTATCTGCATCCACCCGCCTATTATAATATTGTGTTTTCGTTCGCGAATAATAATTTCACTACCGCACTACAACTCGCGTATCAACAGTTATCAACGAAAATATTACTATTTATTCAACAACACTTTACTCGTTTTTTCTACTTTGCTATTCGTTTCCGGCGCAATACGATATTTCATTTTTCTCCGTCGAGTACATTGAAAGCTAATTTTTTTTACGAGTCAAATCGCACTTTTCAAGCGAATACCGTCGTCGTACAAAACACAGTGTTCATAAACGTTCGGTTTTTTATTACAGTTCCGATAAATTTTTATTAGACTAAAAAAAAAAAAAAAACGCCCGTAAAACTCGCTCGTTTCCCCGTGTATAAATTCCCGACGACCGACCCGCAGCGGATTCGTTCCGTGTAAACACACAGAGAACGCGAGTTTTCGCTCGGCTTTTTTTTTTTCTTTCTCCGGTTTCTTCTCAGTTCGGGGTCCCGCATAAAAACGCACCGGGGTTAACCGGGGAAAAAAGGACGGCGCGCTTCGTTACGGATCGTAAAGTACTGGGTCTATACGTCGCGATCGTAAAACCGGAGGGGAAAAAAAAAACAGCGCCGTTTTCCCGCATTCATGTACATATATTATATATATATATATACATACGCGTACGAAACGAGTCGTAAAATTTTATGAAACATAAGTACAGTTAGCTTTTTAATGTTTTCCGAATAATTTGTTTGAGGTTTTTACGGCTTTTCGGGGGGGGGGCGCTTTTACTGCCGCTGCCGCCCCGCCGATTTTCCGTTCGCGTTAACTTTCCGGTGCCCGCGGCGGTAGTGTCGCCAACGCACCGCACCCGACGCGTTCACCGCTACTACTCGTACGCACAAACACGCGCCGATAACCGGAAACGAAACACATCAGTGCAACGAAAATAAACAAAAAAAAAAAACCGAAAAAAACAACGAAACACCGTTTAAAATGTTTTTTTCCAGATCACCATCGCGTGTTTGATCGGCTTGACGTCTTACGGTGCGGCCAAATTGAGCGACAATGAAGTAGCAGAAGGGTAAGGGTCTCCGTCGCCCGGCGCATTAATATTTGTCGTGCACGCGCGCGCGGCACGCACATCGAATCGCCCGGTCGACGTCGTTGGCGGTTATTCGTCAACGGCGGAGGCGGCGGCGGCGATGCAACAATAACGATATCATTTTTTTTTCTCCCCGTATTTTTCCAGAGTCATAAAGCACACGCATTACCACACCGGTGACGTGGAACACGCGCACAAGCACGACGGCGAGGCGCACCACGAGCACCACCACAAGGGATCCGCCGACCACGCCCATCATCACGGCGGCGAGTTCGGCCACGGTCACCATCACGGCGGCGAGTTCGGACACGGACATCAACACCACGGCAGCGCCGAGCACAAACATCACCACGGCGGAGAATTCGGACACGGGCACAAGCATCACGGTAGCGCCGAGCACAAGCATCACCACGGCGGAGAATTCGGACACGGACACTCTCACGGTGGTAAATTCGGACACGGACATCAACACCACGGTTCCGCCGAACACAAGCACCACCATCACGGTACCGCGGCCCACAAACACGCCCACGGCGGTGAATTCGGACACGGACACGAACATCACGGTGCCGCCGAACACAAACATCACCACGGCGGAGACTTCGGACACGGACACAGCCACGGCGGAGAGTTCGGACACGGACACAAGCATCACGGTGCCGCCGAGCACAAACATCACCACGGCGGAGAATTCGGACACGGACACTCTCACGGCGGCAAATTCGGACACGGACACGAACATCACGGTACCGCAGCCCACAAACACGCTCACGGCGGTGAATTCGGACACGGACACAAGCACCACGGTGCCGCCGAACACAAGCATCACCACGGCGGAGACTTCGGACACGGACACAGCCACGGCGGCAAATTCGGACACGGACATCAACACCACGGATCCGCGGAACACAAGCACCACCACGGCGGCAAGTTCGGACACGGACACCACCACGGAGGAGAATTCGGTCACGGACACAAGCACCACGGTAGCGCCGAACACAAACACGCGCACGGCGGAGAATTCGGACACGGACACGCTCACGGCGGCAAGTTCGGGCACGGACACCAACATCACGGTGCCGCCGACCACAAGCACCACCACGGCGGTAAGTTCGGTCACGGTCACGAGCATAACGGAGGCGCCGAACACGCTCACCAACACCACGGCAAGGCCCAGCACGGTCACCACCACGCCGGCCACTCGAAACACCACCACAAGCACACCGTTTAAGGCGGCCCGCCCAAACGACTAGTACCATTATAATATAATAATAATTAACGCTATCCATATTATATTATATCCCCGGACCAAGACGAAGACGAAGACGACAACGACGACGGCACGCTCATTCTCCTCGCTACATTCGGTATTGACTTTATGAACACGGTGAAGGTTATCGGGTTCTTCGATTACTCGTTTCTCCCAAAGTTTCTCACTTCTCCTCCTAGTCATTTCGTTGATTTCGTTCTCGGCGATATTCTCGCATCATCCGCCCCTGTATTATTATTTCAGGCGCCGCCGTCTTTCCGACGGTGTCCGCCGACCGTTTTCCGTACCATTCGTCCTCTACCACCTATACCACCACTACTCGTTTATTCGCGACTCTTCGTTCCTGCCGTTTCTTCTGCTCCTCCTCCTCCTCCTCCTCCGGTGTTTTACGGTGTTTCCATTACGTTGTACGGCACACACACACACACACACACACACACGCGCTCGCGGTAATTCGTTAACCACGTTTGTGTTGCCGTACTCGTACAACTATGTATTTGTTCTGTGATAATTTTAAGTGCTCATTCATAATATTGATTTGTTATTTTTTTATCACTTGTTGTAATCGGGTCTTCGACACACACACACACGCGCGCGCGCGTACACACACGTCTACGTGTCTGTATTGTTTTTTGTGTTGTTATTTTTTTTTTTATATATATATATATATACTATTCTATAATTATAATACGTAAATATGTTATTGTTTCAGTTTTAGGATAGTCTAATCAAAATTTGGCGGTATTTAAAACTTCCGGTTTCTTGTTATTTAGACATTTGTATCTTATCGCGTACAATATATATATATATATATACATATATACATAATAAATAATATTGTAATATTTTATTTGTTACCAATGTCGAATTTTGTTATATTAAAAATATGTTATTTGGTTATAAAATATTGTGTATTATTATTATTATTATTATTATTTTTTTTTTTTGTCGTTTGTAATTCTGGTTTTCGCGCGTCCGACGTACAACGCTCTCGCGTATACATACCATGCGTATACGCACCTATACATCGCCCGTTATAATAATATCATACTGCAATACGTATCGCAACACATACAGTCATACATAATATCATAATAATGCACGTTGTAAAATAATACGACCAATTTCGGTGCCTTTACCAATACCAATATAATAGCGGCAATGACAATAATAGTAAGAAAGAATAAATAAAAACGCGGTGTACACAGTGGCGCGTTTCACATTATTCGCAATAAATCGTAAATACAGCTTTTATGTAACAGAAACACCCCCCCCCCCCCCCCCCCCTTCCTCCTCTTCCAAAAAAAAGTGTTTATCTTTCCACGTACGTGTTATAGAAACAAAAAAAATAAATAAAATACAATATATATATGTATATATTATTATTATACATATTATATTCATATATTATAATATACGTATATGCGCCCATAATATATCGGATATGTGTAGTAACACTAGTAACCCATTGCCGAGGTTATTGGACCGTTTAGGCTCGTGTATTGCTGCGCACACACACACACACACAATATTGCCGCCCGTGTATACCCACGTGTAATAATTTCCGTGTCGAATGATTTTTCACATTTTTTTTTTCATTATCTACATTATCCCCCCTCCCCTCCCAGTCCAATCCGCTCATATTATACGCGCTCCCATAATAATACACGCAATCTTATGAAATTCAATATATTTACACACGCACGCACCTACCTATATATAATAATATACCGATTTATAATATTTCGTATTTATTTTTTTTTTCTGTTCCCATGCTTAGGGCCCACCGCAACCGGGGCAGCCGTTCAAGTTTACCATCGGTGAATCGTGCGACCGGATCAAGGAAGAGTTCAATTTCCTACAAGCTCAATACCACACGTAAGTATTATATACTGTACACCTAGTAGGCACACCTACTATATGAATTATATATCACGTAAAAAAAAAAAAAAAACAAAGTTTGTCCCTTAATAAAAAAAAAATTAAATAAACTAAAATCCCCCCGGTCTCTCAACCGACGTGTGTGTTCGTTCGCACCGGACGGTGTGTGAGACCTCCGAAAATCTCGTTTAGGCGTTTAAAAAAAAAAATAAATAAATAAATAAATAAATAAATGAATAAAAAAAAAAATAATAATTCGGACGCTATTAATCTAGTTCCTCCCCGTTTTCTTTTCCGAGGGGGTTCGGGTGGTGCCTTGTAACGCGGGGCGCGTACGTTTTATTATCGACGATATCGCAATAACGTGTGTCCGTGTCGGAACGGCGGGTCGGCGACAATCGCAGACAGACGGCATAAAAACGTGTCGCGCCGCGTATTGTGCGCGCGTCACAATAAAAACATTAAAAAAAAAAATATATATATTATTATTATTATGCGTACGCGCACGGCGATAACGTTATCGCGCGGATAATCGGGTTGCGCACGCACAAACACACACACACACACGTATATGTATCACGTACGGTTTGGTTTTCAGCCTGAAAATGGAATGCGAAAAATTGGCCAGCGAGAAAATCGAAATACAAAGGCATTACGTAATGGTGAGTGAGCGTGAAGGTCCCGGACAATTAATTATGTAGCATGAACAACCGCTGTACGCAATACGCTTAAGAGCCATTGATATTGCCGTCGGCATTAACGACAACAACAACAGCAACAACGGCACAACGACAACGACAACCATCCCCTTATTATTATTATTATTATTATTAATATTATTATTATTAAACGCCTGTGAAGTCCCTCGAAACGTTTTCTCGCCCGACGCGGTTTTTAGCGTGTAACAAACATCGTAATGACGACAATCAGTTTAACGGCAATGCGCGTGCTGCGTCGTACGCGTGTCTCTATTTATTATTGTTATTTATTTATTTTTATTTTTTTTTTTTTATTAACGTTTCGTTTTTGTTTTCTCTCCTCCCCCCCTCCCCCCTCGCGGTCCCCCGTGTGTTCCTCGTCGTCGTCTCGGAAATTATCGGATTCAATTTTGGACATTTCGACGGACGAACGAAACGACGTTCGTTTGATTACCCCTGATCGTTTTTCGTCGGTCTTGAATTTTTCGGACGAGCATCAACCCCCCCCCCCGCGCCGCACCATTCCGACTTTCGATTCTCGCGGGACATTTTTCTATCGAAAATTCCGTAAACAGACAAATTATTGTATACTGACGTAGGCCTGGATTTTGAATTGAGCGTTTCGGGCTCGACACTTCGTTGTTTATCACCGTAGGTACGAGCGATTTCCAACATTCGACTCTCTCCCTCCCCCAAACAAAAAAATTTACAAACGTGTTTTCATCAAAAACGAATCTAGATTATCGCATTGCGTATAAAACGTCTTGGCACATCTCTGTTACTGAATATTTATAAACCCCTCTGACAGCTGCATGCCTCTTGGCGAATTATATAATTTGCATTAATAAAATGTCTTCTCTTATACTTATACTCTGGCTATCCGCGGAGTCTCATTTTCCAAAATAGTGTTAAATACGGTTATCGTAAATGAAATTTTAAAACCGTGTTTTTTTTTAGAAGCTAAAAAAACATAATGTGCATTATTGGATTTCAGATATCAATGATCACGTCATCAAATCGTATTATAATATTCACATAGAAACCTAGGCTCGTGTGGGACTCTACTCTCTTTAGCCACCTCTTGGTTACTTCTCCGAAGTCGTAGTTTAAATACGTTTCGTTGTTTATGTTTTTATTTCCGTCGACGAGATGTTCCACTTGAAAGTTTGCCGTTTTGTGGTTAGGGGAGAAAAGTTACGGACCATCATTTGCAGTGAGGCGGAGTAGCACACGACAAGTTCACTTTTTGAAATCGTTTACGAGAAAGACGGGGGATAAACTATCAGTCTTTATCATTGTTTTTTTACCGTATGTCTACGGTAGACAGACTTGCTACGTTATTGTTACACCAAATTGTAGAGCATATTTTTATCGCTTTACTCGAAGCTTTCAAAAAGTCGTTCCGGACTTGGCTAGTTTTCGCATAGAGCCCTTTAATATTGTCAATACTCTGTTTCATAAAATCGAATTTTTTATTTCTTTTATACCTGTATCGATCCGGCGGTGACTTCACAAGCAACTTACCATACACATAGATGAAATACTCTAAAATAATATCATTTTTAACGAGGAACACACGGTTTTTCATCTTTCATTATCATTATCATTATCATCATCATCATCATCATCATCATAGTCATTGCCATCGTTGTTATTATTATTGCCTATACATAATGATAATTATAATATATTCGTTGTGATAACATCATTGCGGTTAGCGCGTTTTGCTCACTTAATGTATTTTTAATATAATATAATATGTGTAATGCGTTTGATATTATAAACACTTTTTTTTATATCCATAGAGCGATTGATTAAAATCGTTAAAACGCCGTATACGTAATGCACTCTGCCGACACTAAATAATATTATTATAATAATACAGGCGTACCTAATTACTAACAAAATAAACATTCATATAATATAATAACAATAATCATTATATTAATCTATTATTGTGCAGTCTAAAAATCTATTAATAATATTTTGGGGAAAGAAAAAAAAAACAAGGGTTAAATTTAGCGATTGGGTAAAGGGAGAGGGGGGGAACGTCTGATTGGAGAAGTATGTTTCCAATTTTTTGGACGACGAATTCGATAAACGTGATTTTCTGTACGATATACACTATTGTCCACCTCTTATTATATTATATACTTACGTGTATAAATATATATACTTTTTTTTGCCCCCATTGTATTTAATTTTTATTTTATTATGTTTTTGTTTGTTTTTTTTTTTTTTTTTTTTTTTTTTTTCGGGTTTGTTTTTGTTTGTCCCTCGCCATCAAAAAAAAAAAAATAAATAAAAAAAACAGTACCAAAATGGAAGTCGAAAAAATCGTCCAAGAAAAAACGGAAATGCAAAGGCATTACGTGATGGTGAGTAAAGGTTTACCTGCACAGTGTTCACACCAGCAGCTTATTATTTTTTTATTATTATATTATTACGTGTGTCGGGTATGCGTAGCTTTCAGCCAGCTTTTGCATGTCTCTGTGTCGATTGTTTTTGCACGATTAACGTGATTATTATTATTATATTTTTTTATTTTTATTAACAATTAAAAAATAAAAAAACGCGGTGATATGCAAAAAAAAAAAATCAACAAATTGTAGTGGAGAACGACGACGGAAAGTTTGCTCGCAAAATATTGTTAAGTTGAATGCGACCGGTTTTTAATAACGCAGGGAAAAAAAATTATAACAATAACGCCGCAGCTCTGGGGCGTGCGTATTGTCCAACCTTTATATGTCCTAACATTGAAACAACATTATAATAATTTTCAAAAAAAATCGTTCGGGTTAATAAGTATTTTTCTTTGTTTTTAGTTCAGGGCGATAATTACACGGAACCCCGCACTACGATTTCTTAATTTTCTACAATATTTTCCGAAGTTCGTCGTTAAAGTATTTCTTATCTCGAACATTCGGTTTCAAAACGTGTAATCACTGAACGGCTGCTTTGGATTTAATATAAAAAAAATGTCATTATAAATTTAAATGTTCGGTCTTAAAACATAAAATACCGAATGGAACAGAGTCATTTCAGGTGTCTTCGTGTTATACGCCCCGCACCGAGACAATATCGATTAACGATTCCAATTTACCATTTTTACAATTTTTTTTTTGAATATTTTATCTTAATCGTCGATAACTGGAACGGCTCAACGGTATTTTGCGAACAGACCCGTCGTATTGTGTATAATAAACATTTTTTTTTTTTTTTTTTTATTGATTATATATAAAAAAAAATTGTCGTCGAGTGTGTGTACACAATACACGCCTCCCCGACCGTGTACTAATATATAATTGTTTTGTTACAGTACTACGAGATGTCCTACGGCCTCAACGTGGAAATGCACAAACAGGCGAGTTTTTAATTATAATACTTAAGTTTTTTTTTTTTTACTCTCCCTTCTGCCCTCCACCACCCGTAATAACGTCGAGAAATCTCGAAACATTTCGCCCTCGGTTCGTGTACTGTTTTTTTTTTTTTTTTTTTCCACTTCTTTTAATCCCGTTACGACCGACGCAAATTTCTGCAGGAAAAGGGTCGTTAAAACCGTCATCCCACCGAATTAATAATTCGTTTCGTACAAAACGCCCATGCAGGGGAGACGGCGGAAAGACCGGGGCAGAAAGAGCTGTTATAATATAAATATATATGAGCGCGCGGAAACGGGAGGATTCTCTCTTTCTTTTTCTTTTTTTTTTTTTCCACCCCGTCGTCCGCCGTTGTAAATTCATTTCGGCGGAGTAATCGCCCGGACTATTTTTCCGCCCCAGCGTATATATGTATTTGTTCCCCTTCTTTTTCAACGCGACGTCGTATAATCTTTCCGACCCCTCCGGGTTTTTTTTTTTTTTTTTTTAACGAGTCCCCGATTAACTCGGCCGTCGCCGAAATATCGTCGCTCCCGTATAATAATAATAATAATAATAATAACAATAACAATAAGTGCCCCGGAGGTATAGTATCGCCCGCCGCCGTCGAAAATCCATTTCGGCCGAGCGCCGTTTTTAGTCGGGCGGGCGGGGGAGTGGGGCGGAGGGGCGGAATGAAACCGAGAAAGGGCCCGGGGAAGTTTGAGGAAGCGCGGGGAACAGCGAGCGAGTGATTTCTCAACGTGACAGAAACAGCGGCGGCGCGCTGTAATTAATAATCGCGGTGTTCGGTGCGCCGCCTAATACCCGCCGCCGTCCGCGCTACACATTAATCGCGCCACGCGGACTACGAGAGTGTAACGTTACAATACGGCCGGCGCTATAATATTGTTATTGTCGTTGTTGTCGTCGCCGCGTAATGTAAACGGTAAACAACGCGATGAAGTTTCTTTTCTTTTTTTTCTCTCTTTACTTTTATTTCAATCAAACACGCCTGTACGATCGAAACGCACGCAAAAAGACGCGAAACGATTTGCATACCCGACCGCCTCGCGACTTTACCGGCGCGTGTAACGAGTTCGTCAGAAACTCGACGATAGGTAGCTAATTAATACTGTACGCGTGAACGGCGGTAACACGCGGATCCCGATGGGAGAGGAATAAAAAGTGGTGAGGGGGAGAACACGTTACGAACCGCCGTCGGGTATGCCCGGCCAAGTGAAAATTATACGACACGGTCTGTTAATTAAAGACGGAACGTCAATGACTTTTGCGCGTTTCACCCCCCCTCCCCGTCCCTATACGATGCGGTGCCGCCTGAACGCTGTAAATCCGTTTCGCGCGACACAAATCCAAAATAATATACGCGTTTTATTTCGCCATTCGTTACATCTCGCCTTGTCGTTGTTCTTAAATTTCGTGTTTCGGCGAGGATATTCGTTCGGCCATTATCGGTATTTATTCGCGATTGAATTCGCGGCGCGTATACAGAACGTGCGTGGTACAACGGCTTTCAGAGGATACAACACGCGCGCTTTATCGTACGGTGTTTTTTATTTTATTTTTTAATCCCCTCGGCATTTAGTTGTAATACCGACGACAATGCAAGATAATAACATGCGTGCGCGCGTAACAATCGTATATTACGAGCCAACGGTCCCGGCGCCGACTGTAACGACGACGATAACAATAATGGCGTAACGTGTATACGTATAAATAGCTGTTGTGTGGCGGTTCGGGCGCAGTGTTTGACGACGTGTGTAATGTTATGTGTGCGGAAGAGAGAGAAAATACGCGGCGGCCGCCGCCGTTCGATCGGCGTGCGGTTTTCGCGCGGTCCCGGAAAGTGTATTATTATTATTATTATTATTATACCGGGCGTTCTTATGTATAACGGGCGCGCCGCGTTTACGAGAGGGGCGATGTAGATAATGTATACGTATACGCGTATAATGACACGGGGACCGTGAAAGAAGTCGAAGAAATGTGTACGTATAAAATATCGCGGCGAGAGGGCGCGGATAAATGCGAGACGCGACGGGACTACTCCGCGGGCGGGACGAGGGAAAGAAAGGGAGGCGCGGATATTGTATGTGGCGGCGTAAAAGAGAAGAGGGGCGCGACGTATACGCGTAAAGCCCGTCGCGGCACAAAAGGAGTCGCGCGGGGACAGAGAGAGAGAGAGAGAGAGAGAGAGGGGCAGAGACAGAGACCGAGACCCGGGAAGCGGCTTATTTATATAACGGGCGGCGCGGAGGACTCGCCCCCGTATATACGCGGCTATTAAAACTCGGGGAGTTGGCACATATTACAAGGGTCGTTTGCGCGTTCCGCGCCGGGCGGGAGGGTCGGCGACGGCGGCGCTGGCTGCCCCGCGCCACTCGTGTCGAGTGGCAAAGCCCGAAGGAAAACATTATATCCCGCGCGCGCGAAACACTCGAGCCTTGACGGTTTTCCGTTCCGCCCGCCCGCCCGCCGCCCGACCCGACCGGCGTTACTGCCGCGCGAGGGGGGGGAGTGAGAGGGTCGGGAGCTTCTGCTCGGCGGGCGCGCGCGAAACCGGAGGGCGATAACGCGAAACCGTCTCTACCCCCCCCCCCCCCCCNCCCCCCCCGACAAACGGCTAATGCGCCCGCTCGGTTGTCGTGTACACGTATACGCGCGCGAATAAATGTACGCGTAATTTAGCGGGCGCGATACACGCGCGCTCGCATAAACGTCGTCCGTTAGTCCCCTCGCGCGCGCGTACGTGTTGAAGAATAATAATAGAAAAAAAAAAAAAAAACGGTCGTAAAAACCCGCGCGCGACCCCTCCCCGGTCCGGTCTAATTAATTTCGCGCCGCGTTACGCCGTTAACGACGTGTCGCGGCGCGCGCGTCCCGTCGGAGACGAGGCGCGACGACAAAGACGACAACATAAATATCGTTTACGCCCCTCCCCCCCCCCGGTATTTTATCGGATATTTATAATGCGTATTGTGCGTGTAACGGCAACATAATATATTGACTTTTTCTTTTTTTTTATTTAGACGGAAATTGCGAAGCGTCTGAACGCCATCATCGCGCAGATAATGCCGTTTCTCTCGCAAGAGGTGAGTGATAAACGCCCGGTGTCACCGTGTGTTGATTTTGTTTCTCTCCCGACCCGTGCAATGCAAACACCCCCCCCCCTACCACCCGCCGCCCACCTCTTACCGCGTATTAATATCCGGGTTTTTTTTCCCGTCACGTTGTGTTTTGCAGCACCAACAGCAAGTGGCCACGGCGGTGGAAAGGGCGAAACAAGTGACCATGACCGAACTCAACGCCATCATCGGGGTAAGCGCAACACTACTACACTATACTATTTGCGGTACAGTAAATTATGTGGCGTGCACTCATCGTTGCAATATTATTGTTATGCGATGTACGTACCGGATAAGAACATCGGCGCGGCGTCGCGTATCGGTCGTATTCATGCGTGTGATTATAATATATACGTATGGTCGAAATATAAAAAGAACGAGAGAAAACCGTGGTGTTTGTATCGTTTCCGTTCTGCTCCCCCGCCCCGTATATTATTTACGTGTCGTATATAAATATTACAAGGGGCGTCGCGTCGTCCCAGAAGCAATTAAGTGGCGGCGGCGGCGGCGGCAATAGTCTCGTCGGGTTTTTATACGCGTATACATTATGTCGCGCGTGCTACTAGCGCCGGGACGGTCGCCGCGGGTCCCGGTGCGACCGCGACGACTGCGTGAAGAGATCCGTCGGGCCGAAGTCGCGCGTTTGTTGCCCAGTCCGGTCACGTTCGCGTCGAAAGTTCGGGACGCGGCGGCGGCGGTAACGCACGTTGAATATTGTATGAACCTCTATTTTAGCCGCGTGTATGTACTTCGTATATATATATATATATATATATATATATATATATATATGTACACGCTGTGAGGCGCGTTGCGAATAAAAACGGCGTGCGGGCGGCACGGCCGAGGAATATATACACGACGCGCAGAAGAGGAGGAGGAGGCGGCGGCGGCGGCGTGCGACGCGCGAGAGATCGTCGGCCGGCGAAACGACGGTGTACGAGAGGAGGTAGAGGAGGAGTAGGTGCGAGATCGCAGTCGCGGCGGAAGTTCGCGCGTAACGAGCTCTCCGGCTCAATATTGTCCCGGAGAACGTGAGCTCGTCGGCAGCGGCGGCTTTGCCCTTCGTCTCCGCGTGTACTATACGTATACACGTCGCGGTCGTGTGCGCGTACGGGTGAGCTATACGCGCGCGACCGCTCCGCCGCCGTATAATTTCCGCGTTATACGCCCGGGTCGGTGCGATTTTTTTTTTTTTTTCTGATTTTTTTTCTGCGTCGCCTCCCGGCCTCGCTATAATGGCCCGGTCGGGTTATTGTTTGATTTGTTCCGGTTTTCCGCGATGCCGTTCGACCGCTTCGCCGCCGGGTCGAGGCGTATAATTAATTTCGAGAGACGAAAAAAAAATCACCGTACAATAATAATTGACGTACACGAATTCGCACATTTCGGCGACGACGCCGACGCGTATCCGTTACACCGGAGGAGAATATTCCGCCGGATAGTCGTGTAGTCACGGCTCGGCGTCGGCGTGTATAGAACGTAATTATCGTGTTTACTCTACCGGGTGTGTGTGCGCGCGCAAATTACATTATTATTATTATTATTATTATTATAATATACACCCGGCGAACGAGCCGGTAAAAGAGGGGAGATTTTCGATTAATGTTCTCTGCCCGGCGCGTCGTGTCTATCCGCGAGAGAGGAACCTCTCAACGTTTAATAATGACGGCGGCGCGGCTGCGAGTCTACACGGTGGCGGGGAGAGGGAACCGCGCTCGGAGGGCGGCGGCGGCGGCGGCCCTTCTGCCGACGGAGAGAAGCTTCCGCTAATTGCGCTCTCCTCTCTCTCGCTCCCGCCCGCCGGCGTCCTTTCTCCGTCGCAGCTCCTCCGTCCCACAAAACACTACTAACACTACAAATGTTCCGGACGTGCGGTTTTTCTCTACGCACTTCGTTAGTCGGCAGCCGGTAATTATTATCGCCGCCCTTCGCGCCCGTTCGGTCTTTCCCCTTATATATATATATGTATATATACACGAGTTTGTACGCGGCTTCCGGTTCCGTTTTCTTATGTATATACTTTCGGGCGTGCGGCGCGCCAGAAGAGGGTTCGCGAAAGTTTTACCGCACACCATTATTGTAATGTATATACATATTTATTTGTATACAGACCGTCGTTCTTTGTATCCAACAATAATAATTATTGCTGTCGGGCCAGATAGTAAAAAGAGATGGAAAACAAAAAAAAATAAAAAAATGTAATATTTTTTACGGTTATTAAAATAAATTCGCAAAAAAAAAAAAATAAACCCGCGCAAGCAAACAAAACTCCCCGTATACCTTTATTTATTTATTTTTTTTTTTTTTCTTCTTGCTGCCCCGGGGAAATATTACACAGTCAATCGCTCTCGAGTCCGTCTATAGCTTCTTTTTCTGCGGTGCGACCCCTCGCTCCGTACAAGGCGCAGGTGTCGAGTTCAGAGAAAAAACTTCCCCCCCCCCATTCGATATTCGTTCTTTGTGTCTTTCGTAATAATACCTCGATCCGTGATCCGAAAACGGGGTTTTAAAGCATAAGTTTTGGGCGTTGCATGGTTGACGACGAACCGTTGAGCGTCCACGATATACTTGTATAATTGACAAAAATCATCGACCAAACATCTCGCGCGGAAAAACCGGCTAATCGATAGGCATTATTCAGTACAGCGGAAACGGAAACGACAATTTTTAGTAATTTATTATTCGCGGTGCGAGGAGAGAGGAGAAAAAAAAACAAATTCAATCTGACGTAACAATATAACATTATATTGTAATCGTTACGTACGTTGTTGTCGGACACTCCGCGGGACGACACTCCGGACATCGTAATAATGTTCTCCGGGTCTTCTATACCCTCGGTCAACAATATTAACGGCCGTGTAGTCGGTCGCTCAGTAAACATAAACGTATTGGGGTTTTTTTTTTTTTTGTAGAGTCGTCGCGCGTTTACCGCCGCCGCGTCTATCGCATAAATCACACGCGACGCGAACTTCTCCGAGCGCAAACACACTTAAAGGAATACACAGCCCGCGTGTGTATTTACGTGGAAGATTTTTTTTTTTTTTAATGTTTTTTACATAATATATAAACGCATACGCGTACGCGCGCGCGTGTGTGTGTGTGTGTGTGTGTGTTCTCGCGGCGAATCTTTACAAATAATTCGTCGTCGTAGATATTGTGTATAGAGTCGTACCGCACACACACACGCTCGACGGTAAATTATTCGCGTTATCTTTTTGTTATACCGCGATATCGATTGGAAACGATCGCCTCGCAATAATAATACGCGTACGTAGAAACGTTTTTTTTTTTTTCCCCCCGCAACGAAAATTTATATTGTTACCGTCGTCGTCGCGTTATTTTGGGAAAAGCCGTCTCCGTTTCACGTAATATCATGTACGCGTATTTTTACGACGACGCGGTGGCGGGGAATTATCGCGGCGCGTTCGGCGGGCGCGACGCTTCGCGTCGCCGGTTCTCAACGTTTGCGCGCGGATTGCCGGGGGTCGGACCGGATAAGCGCGCGACGTCGACGCCGTTTTGTTCCCCCCCACCCCCCGAAGTAATAATTTCCCGGCCGCGGTCGTTAATATTGTTACTCCGCGCAACCGTATCTCCCGTGTATTGGTGTTGATACGTCGGGAAAAATAGCGCCGACGTTGAGTCTCGACTGTTGAGTGTGTTCAAGTTCGATAACAGGCCGGCTTACGTGTAACGTTTGAAAACTAACGGCGCAAAGAGGCCGTTCGCGCCGGACTCCGACCGAGACAGACACGTTACGCGCGGCTATATGACGTGTCTTCTCTCACTCTTTTTCTCTCTCTCTCTCTCTGTCTGTCTCTTTCTCTTAATGTCCGACGATTACACGGTTTCCATCCGCGACACGGATAATATGCAACGACGTTTTTCTAACGCGTTTGTTTTCGTTTTCGAATGCCGAGCGTATTCCGAGCTGTTAGTTTTATATCCAGACGGAAACCACTTGTTCGGTTAACGGTTAATAAAAAAACGCACTCCGCGTTTGTCACGCGGTACCTCTGTTTCTACCCCTTCGGCGGTATTCGAAACGTTTTATCGAAGTTTTCGGCCGTTATTCATCATCCGGGTATTATTTTTTTTTTTTGTCGTTTTAAACGATACGTCATAAACTGTCGCGCACGGTATAAACTAAACACGACACCCGCCCTCCTTCCCTCCCCCCACGTATGTTTATTGTACCGCGCGTCGTCGCAGTACCCTCGATAAACAATAATATACTCGACTATTATTACACCCGACGTGGTGATACTACTAGGTCCGACAATAGTGGTGAACCTGTTTCGTTTACGATGGGACGTGCTCGCCTAAAATACTCTATTTATAATAGTACCCGTGATCAGTGGCGTGTTGGCCGTGATTTTAAGGGGCAATTGCCCGATAATTTTAAGTGGTGGGCGGGTGGGTGACTGGTGGTTGAGTACTGGAGTCTGTGGAGAAATTGTAGTACGAGATTAACTTCATCAGAATATGTCATATGATATTAAATAAGAATAATAAAATTAATAATAAGTGTTCTAGGAAAAGCAATCAGCCCAGAATACTGTACATTTATTCATGGGTAATGATAATGATCAATAGACCTAAGAGTCGAGGGGTGGTGGTAGGTCATTAAAAAAAAAAAAAATGAATTGCCCGATAAAATAATGCACTTCGCCACGCCACTGCCCGTGATATGCCAATAGATCGTTATATCCGATCCCTCGCGCGTACGCATAACGGTGCGGTGTAGACGTGTTGATGTAATATAATATAAAGAGAGAGAGAGAGAAAAAAACCAGATCTCGTAATATATATTGATAATACATGTATTTTCCCCTCGTTCTTGCGCGCGCGCGGTGAAAAGAAAATCCGTTCGCACAGTCAAGTCCATTGTTATTAGGTCGCCGCCGCCGTCCCGTTTTTCGCGCTCGTCAAAAGACTTCCGTTGTGTGTACGCGCGTATATATCGACAGGACGACGGTGTGTGTGAGTGTGTATATATATACACACACGTATACGTACTTGTAGAGGAGAGGGGAAAGGTTTTTCTGTTTCCGCACTCGATAAGAAAAACCTCCCGCGGGCGTTAATGCCACTCGAGCGGTTTTTTTTTTTTTCCTCTGAGTGTTTGAACAAAACGGTTTGTTTGGGGGAATATAATATACGACGCCTGAACGGCTGCGGCTCCTCTAAACGCGGGGCGAAAAAGGCGTACAATATTGTACCGCCGCCGTTTTGTCAAAACAACCGTCGCCGCTGCCGCGCGTTAAAATGCTTACGACGTTGCATTATAAAATGCAAAAGAGCCGCGTTGACGTTAAAACCGTACTGGCAATCGAAACTTGAAGGCGCGCTCGTCCGCCGGTTTTTCCGATTTTTCCTTGCTCAGGATTTCAAGAGTAGTAGCTTCTCGTGTCTTTTTTATGCGCGCAAGAAAGTATATAATATAGTCGATTGGTTTTACGTGGATTTTTCTCCGATAATACCGGAAAGTTAACCGCGCTAACGTTTTCATTATTTTCGATTTTGTTTTTTTTGTTGGTGTAATTCGGTTAGCATTTTCTAGATGTGATAAATTTTCAAACCAATTTGGCCATCAGTAAGCGATTTATAGGCGTTTTACATTTTCAAGTTTTTTTTCGTAGTAGTTTACTTGAAGTTTATTTATTACATACATATATATATATATATATATGTGTGTGTAATAAGCGTGTTTTAAGGCCTGATTTTGGACAAAAATCATAAAAATTGCGGCATTTTAAAAATATACACAGACAAAGCGAATATATAACCTGTATATTGTATAATATTTTCTCATTTTTTTTTTTTTCAATTCTCATACCCCCCTCAGCAATATTATAATTTTAATGTACAGAAGGGGTTAAAACTTCGACCGAGAACGACGACGCCCCGAAATTATCGTGATAATAACAATAATATATTAAACTCGCGAATGTGCGAATCTCCGCGTGGAAATAAATATATTCCGCATTTTAAGTACAGTTACGACTCGGGGGAATATTATTCATAATGTATGCTTCCGTGTTTTTTTTTAGGCCCAAAACGTTTGTTTATTACATGTCGTGTTTTTTTTTTCTTTTTTAGCAACAACGTCCAGATCTGCCCAGGTTATTGGTAAGAATGACTTTCAGATTTTTATGTATATGTACAACCTCGCAAACGAAACGTACACTCGTTACGCGCCCGCGATTCACACGCCGCGCGATAATTAACACGCGCCCGCGTGACGCGTGTACGGTTTTTTGTAGTGTGTGTTTTTTTTTTTTTTTTATATATATATATAAATTAATTTTTCTACCCGAATGAACGTTTTGATGGCTCCTACGATGCGTACTATTTTATATATATATATATATATGACGTACTGCAATTAATAATAATATTATTTATAACCGCTAAACGGCCACTGTGCAAACACACAGCGATACGTATATAAATACGCGCGTCTCGCGCCATACGACGAGACGCGCGATCGTTGTTTTTTTTTTTTTTTCTCTCTATTTCCTCCTCTTTATTTCCGTTCCAAGCGTCGCGTTTGTATGTGTATATATATATATTTATATATATATATATATACATATAATTTTAAAAATAAACAAACGCCCGCCCCCGCAGAGCACCGAGCGTCACGCGACGCGTTCGAAACATACGACGACGACGACGACAATAATAATAACGCGTTGCGTTTCTGTTCACAGCAACAAATGCACGCGCAGCAGCTACCGCACGCGGCCCACGCGCCGCCCATACCGATGATGCCCCATCCCGGACTGCCGGGACCGCCGGTGACCGCGGCCGCCAGCCTGTTGGGCCTGGCCGGAGCGGCCGGCTCCGCGGCCCATCCGCTGTCCATGTTGGGCGCCAAACCGACTGACATGCACAGGGGCGCCGATTCGGACAACAAACCGTCGTCGGCCATCGGTAAGTAATACTCGACCTACTCGCACGTTACATCGTCATTATTATTATTATTATTATTATTATTATTATTATTATTATCATCGTCATCATGTTTACGTCGACCGCGTTGTATAATGTCCTCTGGGCAAAAAGTTCCCGTTCGGTTTGGAGGGGGACGGGAGAAGGTTAAACGGGACGACATCGGAGACGTGATAAAAAAAAAATGATGACCGTGTGACTGAAGTGTTAATACGATGCTAATGTGTACCGAAGTACTCGAGACCGTGCGATAGAGTCGGTCGTCAAAGGGATCGACTACGATCATCGCTCGCGAGGGGTATTGTATAGTGAGTTTCGAGGGCGGCGTGGTGTGTACTGCACACGGTCCTCCATTGAGTGGCCTTTACCGCCCCGTGTAAAAGGGTTTTAATCATTTCCGCCCGTATGCGCCCCCCTCCCCCGTACTTCGCAACCGGCCCCGTCGCCGCCGTCCGCGTGCGTATCGGTCCAAGCGTCGCATATTTATCGTACGCGCAATAACGGCCGAGTACGCCTCTCGGGGCAGGGGGCGGGAAAGTCACTCGGGACGGCGTCGTCCCGCATATATAAATACATAAAAGTGCGTATTATACGAGTGTAGGGATCGAGCCGGACTGCAATATATAACACATATATAGCATTGCATACGTGTGTATCCCTCTTTAGTAGTTTTCTTTTCTTTTCTTTTTTTTTCCCCGCCCCGAGCCACTTATCACGCGTAATCGATGCGGCGCAGCGCTGTCCTGTATATTTTATACAGCGCGATAAAATGTATAACCCGGGCGGTTTATTATAGGCCGACGGCGATGAGATATTTCAATAAATCTGTCACGAATGTCGAATTCGGTTCTGGATTAGTAGCATATAGTTTGCGGAACATTTCAGATCCCGGTTTGTTTTCGAAATCTGATTTTTACCTTCATAACGTGCTAACTCGATACGGTCTAAAAATTTAAAAAAAAATTAATAATAATGGTTCGTCAGTTAAACTAGACTTAATGTAAACGACGATTGTTAATTATATTTAAACACGGGCGTATTATTTCGTAGACAAATCTCGAATTTTTAAAAAAAAAATCGTCCGAAATTCCACTTTATATCGGTTTTGTCCGGACACACGTCGCGCACTTTTCAAGTACACACGAGAATATCGAAAATTTTCAATTATTCTGGAGAGCATTTTCTAAGTGTACGTATGACGGTGTTTATTTCACTAACGGTCCGCGAGTTTGTTAATGCGTTTTAACTCTAGTAGGCCGTACTGCGTTTTACGAGCTATCTGTCCGATCCGTTTCGGTACAATCACTGTCAATTTATAATAATATAAAGATCTACAAAACAAAAAAACCAAAACATAACATCAGTGACAACCGAATTTTCAACATCGAAAAAGTTCGTTGTGTGGCGAGTTTATAGTGCGATTTGTTGTTCGTTGAAAATAAACAATAATAATTGCGCGTCACAATTCGCTTGGTCTTATCGGTTTGTGGCGTGCGTTTCGAAAGTACGCGCTCTGCTCGTAAAACGACTAAATAATATTATTATGAAAGGTTAACGCGGTTCTAATAAATAATTTCGCAAAACCCTACACAGTTCTCGTTCGGACATATAGTGAAAAAACCGATGAACGTATCATAATATTCGGCCTTTTTTTAAAGCCCCGTAAACAGTTGCTAATGCGAGCGCGATGGACACGTATACTGGCCTTAAGAAATTATGTAAAAAAAAAAAAAAAAATAAAACACAAATTTTCTGTATCGAACGCGTTAAGAGTGCAATTTTTTTTGTCTTTCTATTATTATTTTTTTCCACGTCTCTCGCGTTTTCAGGTCAAGGGTGCCGCTGTCGCATTTTCTTTCACACATGTTTCGCCCGAATCCGACATTATATTATAATAAAAATTCCCGATTTGATACGATTTAATACACCTGCAGTGTACGGTTACGCATTGTTACCGATCGGCTGGAACATTGTTGTAATTTTCTATCGCCGCCGTCTCCCTTTCTACATCATAAAACACATCATTATTATCCATTATTGTTTCGATATATTGTCAAATTTTTTTTTTTTTTTTTATTATTATTATTATTATTTTTTTCGATTTTTTATACGTGTCTATATATCGTCGCCGCAGCCGTTTCCGTTATATATATATAAATGCTAACCCCGTTATCTTGCATATTATATTATCGTTTTATATAAGTTATGTCATAATAATTATTATTACGATTTATATAGCGTTTTTCATATAATATAATGTAGGTACCTATAATAACACAATTTACGAGATTTTTTTTTTTTTTTTCTGTCTAGAATATTTTTTGCAATTTCCATGTGTTATATATATATATATAATGTACCTATATTATGATGCGATTGTTTCTATATAAAAAAAAAAAATCTATCTGTGTCATACACGCAGTTTCATTCAACTCGTAATAATAATCTAGTCTTCGATAATTTAAGTCCTAAATTTGTAGTGCATAATAGTGTGTGTGTATGTATATATGTATATAGTGGCGTATTGGTAAATTAATTTTTGTGGGCGTATGCACTTTTGGATGATATTTTATGATTATAAAAAAAAAAATGTCTCGCTACGCCCTAAACATGAAAATATTATATGACGTTTTTACGCTGCATTCCAAAATATTTACTTTTATCATTAATCAACTTTTACTTTAACCACATTCTTTTAGTTTTTTCTAAATACTCACCTAATAAATACAAATTATATAACTTCATATTTATACAATACTTATAAAACTTAAAGTGGGTATTTTATAATTTTCGCAGCAAACACATTGCGTTCCGAAATCCCTTTTTCTTACGAATTGCTTCCCGTTAATATTTATCTTTAAAGGTATGATATCTTTTTTTTAATATGTTTTTGGCGACGGACACAACAATGATGAAAATATATTATTATCAATAATTCAGTCTGGTGAAATTACATTTCTATAACGCAGACAGTAAATTAATTAAAACGTTGAATGTTTTAAAAAAAAAAAGTCGAGCATTATTTCCTCGTGAAACTCGGCCACGCGATACACTATTTTAAAATTAAATTATTAAAAATTAAAAACAAATACTACTCGTAGTCGTTATATTTTTAAGCCGACGGGACGCCAACCCCTTAACCCCATCCTCTGTGCACGCTACCGATAATATTACGACTTTATTATAACGTTAACTCGTTCAATTCAACACGATATATTAAAATAGTTTCGGAATCTGAAAGTATTTTTTCTTTTTGCGGAATCCGTTCGTAAACTGTTATCGTTAACCGCGTATAGTGTTTTTATAGTGTTTTTTTTTTTTTTTTTATCGCCCGTCGAATCATAACGAACGTCACGCGGTTAGTCCGATTAAAAAGCCGACTCGGCATAATATATTACGGTGTAATAACAGTACAGATCAGGGGCGGCCAAACGTCGATCGACCGGTAGATCGCGGACGATGTCAATGTCGATCTCCTTTAGTTAGAATTTAATTTCGTACGATTTGTTGATAAATCACGATCGCCAATTGATTTCCATCTCAATAGATCGTTGTTTCGTCGTCAGTTCAATCGAGGAGAAAAAACGGTGTTTTTACCTAAATTTTGGTTTTATTCGGGTGTATTATGCAGAATATCTATTGGTGGGTTATTAATAATTGCGATTTTTTTTTTCTTATGAAAATCCATCATCAAACGAAAAAAATGTGTATTCTCAGTAGAGAAAAAAAAACGTTTGTCCACCCTCGTCATAGCCATAGGATATCCAAAATATATAGCCATTGTCGGACCGATAAAGCGACGAAATCGTTCGGGAGGATTTCCCCCCCCCCCCCACACACACCCACCCGGGTATAAGCGTAATAACAAAATCGATAAGACGGAATATCGTTCGTTATTATTGTGTAATCTGTTTTCGCGTATATCATAATACCGGGGGATTGAGGGGGCACGGGCTCTTCGGGACCGATAGTAAAATAATATTTCTCCGCGGAAACTTTTCGACGGGGTTATTGTACTGTTGTGTTTTTCCTCGTGGTTAATGAAGGGGAATAATTTTCGTTTTTATGATTTCAGGACTGAGTTCGGCTGAAGAAAGACACGTGAGTAATAATAATAATAATTATTATTTTAATACAGTATATTATATATTACGATAGACACCCCGCAGTATAATGTTATTATATATTTTAACGTTATATCGAATATCTCGGCGTTTACATTGTATATTATGATGGGTGCGTGCGTATAATTATACGAGATAAATATAACGTTATGTGTGCGGCGTGCGCGCGTGACGCCGTCGTATATTACAACAAAAGCGCGGCGTGAGGTTTTCGCGTGTAATCCGCCGGTTTCGCCCCGTTGTCGCCGCCGCCGCATTCACCAGCCACTTTCCGGGGATAAATCTTTGAGCCGCCAACCATAACAAATTTCCCATCCGGACGGCGACGGCGGCGGCTTGGTGCGCGGAACGAGGGGTTGAAATTAAATTAATGCACCCAGGATAGCACTTAATGAAGGGACGCCTTGTTACTCCGGTTGCTCGCCGCCGTGATGGGGTTGCCGGCTCTCTCTACCTCGTCCCGCCGCCGCGTTACCCGGCTGCCGTCGTCGTCGTCAAACAAACACTGTGTGTGTGTGTGTGTGTGTGTGTGTGCGTGTGACTGTATACGCGTATATATATACAATAGGGGTCGTGTTCCCCGCTCGCGCATCTCGTCGACGGATAAGGGTCGGCCGGCGACGGCATGTGTACACTGCCGCCGCCGCCGCCGCCGCCGGTGTGTAATGTTTGAACGAACCTCATCCATATGTATACGTCATCTGGCCGCACTCCCCACGAATTTAAATGCGTGTCAAATTCGATAGGGATCGGCTGCCGTCCCTGCTCGCGTTTACCCTCGATTTCCTATTACAAAAGAACCCGCCGCCGTTATATACCGTCGCACTTACACCGTTCCGCCCCGTCTCCGCGCATAATATAAATTTACATTATACACATTATTATTCCGGCGTCGCCTCCTCCTCCTCCTCCCCCCCACCCTCCTTCGCGCGGCCGCGTTTTCGACGTGGCCGTCCGCGTGATTTCCGAACGGCGGTGTGTTTTATATTAATAATTCCTCGTCCCCGCGAAACGCGTTTCGCGCGTCGTTTATTTCCTCCATTTTTTTTTTTTTTTTTTTTTTTTTCATCATCTCTCCCCGTTCCCGTGACGGTAATTCATCGCGGATTATTGTTTACGCGCGTCCGTCGTCGGTAATCCAATGCGGGTCGCCGCCGCCGTTCGCGCGTAGGGTTCGCCGTTCGCCACAATAGTTTTTTTCCGAAACGTCCGCGTCGTCCCGACAGGTCGCGCGTAACCCGTGCGATACCGCGGCGACACCGTGCGTGTATATTGTACGGCCCGCACACGTCGCTTTCGACGGGGCTACGGGCGATTTGTGCGTCTCGCGTACAGAACGAGAACTCCTGTGCGGTGTAAAACGAGGGGGAGGGAAAAAAACGCGGGGCGCATCGCCCACCAGTGTGTGTATACACGGGGAGATAACGTCGAGTGACGGCGTTTACTATACGGATGTCTCGTACGCGCGCGTGCCTTATATTTATTTGTGTATTATAAGAACTATACTAGGGGGAGGGACGGAGTGAAAAAAAAAAATAAAATAAAAATACGCCAGAGAGAAAATCCGTGGAAATCCGCCGTAATCGGGGATTAGTTTTTTTTTTCCGCTCGAGATATTTCTCCTTGCCAACAATCCGTTTCGTCTCGGTCGGTCCTTTTTTCAAACGACGACGACGACGGTGGCCCCCCATGGGGCCGGGAAACGTGGAAAAATCGAGGTTATTTCTTTTTCCCTCTTTCTTTCCCATCCCCTTTCGTTCATATATATGTACGAATACTCGATCGGCAAAGCGGTGTTACAAGAGGGTGAACTCGTTTAAGGGCTCGCGACGATGGCGATAAAGCGGGGAGGGAAGAGCAGCGCGACCGATGCGGTAACGTTATTTTCCGGTCCGTTTCATCAACCAGTCGGCTCTTTCTGGGGGAATAACCCGGCGGGCTTTATGCGCGTGTGAGTGTATGTATAAAGTACCCTCGTATAGCAGCGGTTGTGGGGTGGAAAAATCAAATAATGGTATAAAACAAGACTTTGACGGAATGGATTACGAGGTCGACATATAGTAATAATAATAATAATAAAAAAAAAAACAACACATCCCCTCACTACTGTTTTGCCTTTTATTTTTTATTTTTTCTACCGACGTTTTCGTACCCCTCGTATAATACGCGTAACGTATATAATAATAAATATTATACCTATATACGGTGACGAATCGAATGTGGGGGGAGGGGGAGAACGCTGTGAATTCCGACGAATTGTAATCTGTTCGAAATTGAAACGCGGGATCGATTATACAGAGAGAGAGAGAGAGAGAGAGAACGAGACAGACGATAGAACGGCGACGTTTCAATCAAAGCGACTGGAAAATTATCGTGTTTGCGGGCCTCGCGATCCGACCCTCGTTTTATTTCGCGGTGTAACGTGTATTGGGTATATTATACCGACGGCGGCCATTCGCAAAGGTTGTGCGTGATGCGTGAACGATTTTTCACACGACGAGAAGCGATATTTCGATTGCCTTTACCGCAAATTAATAAATAATGCGTCCGGTTTTCCTATTCGAAATGACAGTTTTTTGTTTTGTTTTTTTTTATAGAAACAATATTTCTTGAAGCGAAGTCGTGAGTGACATGTAAGGGGATGGGAGGGGAAGCGCACAAGCGGCGGACGTATGCGTCGTAACAGAACATTTGTACGAACAATTATTGTACGTGAATGAAAAACATTTTAACCGTTTGATTAGATTTAATTGGTCACTGAATTTCCCGTAAATTAGTCCCCCCTTCGGAGTTTTTCCCACCTTGACGGCAAGAAAACCGAGACAATTCGAAATAGACCGCCGAAAGGTCCGCTCTAACGACAAAATAAAATCTGAAATCTAATTGGATAATAAAGTTTAAATTAAATAAGTACGCAATAATATTATGTATTCGTTTTTTCCCTCTTTCTCCCGCGGATAACCGCTGAATCGAATAATTTGCTATACTATTGCATTGGAAAAGAGACGCTTTGTACGTTTTTAACTGCTCTCCTGAACAATAATATTGCTGCAACACGCGAGTTTTATACTTATCTCCGTGGATACTTGCGGCCTTTACCGTACATACACCCCGTTCCGCACCGGCGACGTTCCCGTTCGCGGTTAATAAAAAAAGTGCGCATATATGTGACACCCGAATAATAATAATACGCAATCGTTTTTACTAGTTTTTTTCTTCTCGTTTTTGTTATTCCGCCTGTACGATATATGTGTCGGGCGCGATATTTACGGATACGTTTTTCCATTTATACGCGTGTACCACACGATTACCGCGGTCCGGGTTCGAACCGGTCGCGGTCGTATTGTGCAATAAGCCGGCGTTTCAAGGGCACGAATTTATTAATTTTTTATTATTTTACGGTCTTTCTCATTTCGAAAAGTCTGCGAATTATCTACGTACGATAATAATATTATCGCGCCCGACAAGTGATAACGAATTATTCTAATTAACCCGTCGACCTATCGCATATACGAGTATATAATATTATAGTAATACGGCAAAACAGGGATCGTTAATCTAA
The DNA here is from genome assembly GCA_902439185.1 of Cinara cedri. Lineage (NCBI taxonomy): Eukaryota > Metazoa > Arthropoda > Insecta > Hemiptera > Aphididae > Cinara > Cinara cedri. Next base: position 263,789 of record CABPRJ010002407.1, read on the forward strand.
TTATATTTCGTACATTTTTTTTTTTTTTTTGCTCTTTTCTGTTCGCAGCGGCATTTTATACTTTAGATTATTAGTATTCGATCGATTTTATTATTATTTTTTTGTTGTTATAAAATTATACCCGGTTAAACGATGATGGTTTATATTTTTTTAATGATTGCAATTAATATTTCACACTACGAGCACATCAAACATTTATTATACAGATTGTAGTGTATATTATAGTACACGTTTAACTTGTTTAATTACATTGTACGTATACAATAATTATTACTATGCAATTACGGCGTATACTTGTGCGTTCTAGAAAACAGTCGATGACGTCCGCGTTTTCTATTGTTAATCTTTCCTCGTCGGGTTAGAATTTCCGGAATTGAAACGCGAAACAACAAATATTAAATATTATTGCTGTATAAAATTCGAAAAAAAAAAAAAAAAGATCGAAAAGTCCGTCTGCTGTGTAAACCGAAACGGCGTCCAAGTTCGCGTTTCCGCGACGCATCATTGTACATCGCTACCATATAATGCGTATCAGTAACGACCAGTCGGATTCAACCACTCCCACACGCGGATATGGGTTAGGCTTAAGATTCTCTCGTCTTGGAAGCTAATGCGTCCATCTCCTCTTTATTTATATAATTTCGCACGTCGTTTGAAAGGACTATTCCAATTTTTTATCGAACTTCATTGAAACGTCGAAAATGCTTATTGGTGTTTTTCTTTTATGCTTTTAAAATAATCAACGACTTATTTATTAATTCGAATTGTTCGTTATACTCGTGATAAAACCGACGTTAAAAGTTCCGTTCTCGTCCGACTTGGCTTTATTTTCTGAGACCGTGGAATAAACGGCAAAAATTCGATTTCGCATTACCGGTCGCAGTTCTTAACCGTTTCATTGTTATCGGTTTTTGGGTGCGGCCGGCCGGAATATATCAGAAGTTCGCGATCGCAGTGAAAACAATGTATACGCCCCAAAGGTTCTTTATGTACATCGTGTATCATTTTTTATACTGCGACCTCTCCGTCGTCGTCGGAAATCACTTATTTACGTACCGGATTTATAGTGCAAGAACCCGTAACGAGATGCGGCATAATAATGATAATTGATCTCGAACGATAAACCCCATTGTCGTCCGATTTACATAAATACTTTCATCTTATTGTACTGGTGTACCGAGTGTATTATTGTGTCATTGGTATACAACACAGGCGTGTATAATATATACGACGACCACGACGTTTGTTTATTTGTTTTTGACTTTTTTTTTTATTTTTTTTAGATACCAAATTAATAAAGTTACTTCAAGGTTAGGCAGTCGGGTCCCATACTTTTATTTATCTCCTCGGTGTCGATGGTTTTACATTACTTGCATCATTATAATAATACGTACGATTATTATGCTTATTTCGATTGTGACATACGACGTGGACAACATGGATGGGATATCAGTATTTATGAGGTACGCGGTGTTTTTTCCATGCTCTAAGAGTATGTATTATGCCAGGGAGGGAGGGAGGGTCCTTTTTGAAGTTATGTTATTCTGTTTTTCCCGTCGGCGATTTATGGTCTATGCTGTTGTCTATTATTCTCGTGGCTACGTAAACATGACTAATAATAATATATTATCATGATTGTTTTATGCCATGGTATTATTATGAATTAAAACCGTTGTTGTTATTTAATTCTCTATACAACAGGTATACGATTAAATTGGAAGTTCGTGGCCTTATCGTGAATATATACCTTTTTTTTTTTTTTATTGAGACGACTGTTTTATCTGTCTTTTTACTGCAGTTATCATAACATAATAGAGGAGAATGATTGTAGACCCTCGAATTAATTGGCTGATTGGAGAAACTCGTTATCGCCGGCTAGCAATTTCATATAGTTTGTCGTTTGTATGTGTGTTGTGATTGCGGAACGATAACGGCGTTGAGGTCGTCGCGAATTCGGCTGTTCCTACCCAATGAGCGTTCCGAAATTGATTCGTTAAGTGTGGAAGGCGGATTTTTTTTTTTTCATCTTTATAGCTTTTTTATCTAAGGCCGACGGCCGATAAATCGCCCCGGTTTCCCGCCCTCCTTTTATTATCGCCCTCCTCCCGGGAACATCCGAGCCTATTACGTGCGATATTGCCTTTGAGTACTGCTGTGCAGGGGCGACTTATCCGTCTTATCGCGCTCCGGTCGCGGTACGACGCGCGTAATTATTCATACTCCCCGTGTGTATTATTGTCGGGTGTATTATTATTGCGGCGAGCAAAAGGCTAATCGTCATCGTCGTTATTATTTTTTTTATCGCGACCGCTACCGATACGCTATTATAATAATTAATAACGGATCGGCGGTGCGGTTTGTTCCGGGGATAACCGGGGTTAAAAGGACCGGGCGTGTATATAATTATTGTAATCGGAACCATTAACACGAGGGCGGCAGCCGAAAGGGTTAATTTCAGACGTGCGACGACTAATCTCCGCGGCAATACCAGGGGATTCCGCCGCCCCGTCGACCGTATGGCCCGCGGCCGAATCGATAAACCGCACACACGCACCGTCGCCGGACTATACAGGGCGTCCCGCGCGAATATTTGCTTCCCTCCCCGCCCGCGTCGCCAAATACGGATAGTTGGTATTTAAGCCGGCTTTTCCGGAATGTCGCGTTATTTCGTCGTCTCCCCGTTGTTTTCTCGCCGTGAGAGCAGCGGTGATGCGCCGTTTTCAAAACGCGTGCACGGTAATCGAACGTTTCAGACACCGGAAACGCGTATATTTAAACGACTATTCCGTGCGAATATCTAAACAGTAAAGTCGTGTTGTGAACACCCCCCAAAAAAGCGTGACCAAAAATAACGGTAATGTAACATTCCTTCTACACATAGGAGCGCGGGGCTCGTTTGATTAAATCGTCGAAAATAAATAGAAAAAATTACCGACGGAAAATATCGTAACGCGCATATCTGTACACGAAACACCCTGTATAAATACGCATACTAATACTGCGATGGGCGGTGTATAATATGTATTATTATTATTATTATTATTATTATTATGTACCGGAGAGAAATATTGAGTTTCCGAAAACATCTATACCGCGCCAACCGCCCCTATTACCTTAACCCTTTGCGCGCCGCCACGTGTACGTATTTATTATCGTTGTTACACTGTGAAACAATACCCCGTGGCAGTGGCGTATTTACGATTTTTCCAAGAAGGGATATATTGAACGTGGAAATCGTGTTATAATAATAATATATTGTGTGCAACGTGTGTTGTACCCGGGCTAAAAATGATCAAATGTTAATTTACATATTTTCGAACGGCAATTCGTAACATTATTGTATTCGATCTGCCATAAAATTATCATCGGAATCGAATAATCACTGCGTATAAGTAATTTGTTCACTTTATTCGCACCATTCTAATATCTATCTATATAACCTAAAAGCGATGTGAGTAAAATAGCTATATTCTGGTATATGCGAAAACGGTATATAGCGACGTCTATATCCACACCTTTACCGCGTTAAATAATACACTCAAAGTCGAAAGGGATATCCCCTCCCCCCTCTTCCCCGTAAATATATGCCGCTGCATACCGAAGTGGTGGTTTATTTTCAGAAAAAAAAAAAAACCGCCAATATCGAGCCCTTCGTCGTCAAAACCACCGCACGCCGAAATCGAATAATATTTAATTTGGAATCTTAAGGCCTTGTTGGCGATAATTAATAATGTAATAATAATAATAATAATATAACCGCGATCAGAGGACGTGAAATGAGGTGATAACACAAACGTCGTCGTCATATTATTATTATTATTATTATTATTATTATTGTCATGTGTACCTAATAATAATAATATACACGTGTGTTTTCGTATTGTGCATAATAAATATTTGCGGTGCGGTAGTCGTGGCGGCGGAGTCAGTCTCGTGTGAAAAATTACATAAATCGTCCGTAACAAAGACATTTTTTTTAAAAGAGTTGTAAACGACGACGTTGTGCCCGCCCCTCCGCCGCCACCCCGTCACCCGTCCGTCCGAATGTCAACACGAACGTCGCCGCCGCCGTGTTCCCCGTTAAATTGAATTATTTTTCGCGCATTTACATTTACATTCATTTTTTTTTTTTTATTCTCCGTTTTTTACAAACGCACACAATTTATTATTTTGCAGTATATTTGTCCTCCGCGCGCTGCCGTTGACGAATGATTTCAAAACGGATTTTTTTTTTTTTTTTTATTAGTATTATTGTTTGCTACTACAACAACGTTCGGTCAATTATACGGTTTATTTAGCCGCAGTTACTAAATATATGTATGCAGACGTATATAGAGAGAGAAAAAAAGGACAAGGTAAATTAACAATATACTGGCGCATGACGCGCGTACCGCCATAAAAAACCGTTGGGGTTTTTTTTTCCCATTATTATTATTATTTGCTCTTCGAAACTAATTATTATTCGTTTAAAAACTTACGCAAGGGCTGTCGAGGGATGGGGGCCATGATGTTTGGATTAGACAATCGAGTATTTACTTGGGGGCTAATCTCTCCCTCTTTGACACCGAGGGTAACTATTAAAACCGTATTATAATAATTATATAGGGGCTAGGCGATTCGATACACTGGCACTCAAAATAATATCGAAATCGAGTTAAGCAATTACAATGGAAACGTGTGATAACCACGTCGTGATTAAATATATTATATTACATAAATTTGTAATTTTTTTTTTTTTTTTAATTTTATAAATGTCGTTTTTACATTTAAATAGTGTTTTGTTTCAAAGCCCTAAACGTCCGACACTAAAATTGAGATAATTCACGTGATTCGATTTTAAAAATGTACGAGTTTTATATATCAAAAAAAAAAAGTTTACTCTGCGTCGGTCGATTTTGATATTAAAATTATTTTATTTAATTATTTACCATTGGAAATGGACAAAATCTGTAAAAGTTTCAAACATTTTCGTTTAAAAACTACTTTACATGTACGTGTAAATAACGTGAGAACGGCTGTACCTACGAGTCCCGCCGGACAGTAGATTAGGGGAAAAGTCTTATCGTCAGAACGCGGGCGTGGTCATTGAAACAATTCGAATTTTACAATTTTGAAAACCTACTCCGAACCCCGTTGTAACAAAATATTAATGTGTTGCGTTTTGAACAAAGGCCCATCTCTTCTGGTCGGTCCGATTATGAAATATTTCGCATAAAATACACGTGTTGTGGTAATCATTTTTGTGTAATATTCAGAGCGTCGCGTTTTGACGTGTTGTCAATACCTGCAATGTCGTGCGACGATATAGAGAATTTACCGAGTTTACCTCACAATAGACGAAATAACACACGCGTAGTATTGCGGGTATATACGTGATTATAACACGTATACACACGTTATTATTATATTATATTGGGTGTGCGTATTATAACCGATCGCGTTCCAATATCTTTTGTTCGGTAAATATCGGTTTTCGACACCGGTCGTGTGCGTAAAATACGGGGATTGTGTATATTATTGTTGCGCGCCTCGCTAATTTTTTTTTTTTTTCCGTCCGATATCACGAGATTTAATATTATTATTATCGTGACCGAGTTTTATACCGACGACTCTCGAACGGCCCAACGAATCGACCGAGTAACGCGTACGAGACGACGACTCCCGCGTAGTATTTCCGTGTGAGTAAGGCCGTCGCGAATTGCGCATCGTTATCAAACGTCTGGAAAAACATTGTCAGCGCTGTTTTGCTCGAGAGAGTACGCGAAATATCGCGATTTGATATACGCGCCGCTTGTGTCTCGCTTGCGCCGTGGATAAAACCCCCGCCTTGTCCCGTAAGTTCGGGGCGGTAAGTTTGATACAAGACGAGGACCGAACTCCGTTGGGTAGCCTCGACCTGTCATCAGACTCGCCAAGTCATGAACATTAACCGCACGACTTTTTTTTTTTTTTTCTACGACGTTCCCGATTTGTAGTACGTTTAAAGTATTGTCGTTTGATAAAAAAAAAAACCGCTCCGAATGTCGCGAAAATAGCGCCAACTTTGCCGCGGCAATATTTTTTTACGTTCGCGCCCGTCCCTGGCCGATTCGCCGCAATATTAAAATCCGGCCGAACACGAAGTCGCCGCAAAATGAACTATCGCGCGCGGTAAGACGGCCCGGGTATCGTCCTGTGCGTAATTAAACGGCGACGGCGACGAGACGCGGCGCGTTGTTAACGGAAACGGACCGCCGCCGCCGTCGCGGTCACCTTCGCGTAGGGCGCACCGGCCGGCGGCGCGTGTTCGATAAACTATCGGGCGGCCCGTGGATTAATTACACACACGTATTATGTGCGGAACGGTTTCGCGCGCGTTCGGTGTGATGGAGGGGGGCGGGGGTCCTCTTTACAAGCGCGCCGCGTACACGCGGTCGTTTAACCGTACCCGTTATACTATTATTAGTATTATCATTATTGTACGGTAGGGTACGTATGTACGTACGGACAAAACACGAATATTCGTGTTGACATTTCGCGAACACGACGTTCGTATAATGTGTGTTGTGCCGGGCGGGCTGTGTGTACAGCGCGTGCAGTATAAAACGGCGGCGGCGGCGCGCGCGCGCGCACACACACGTACGACCGGCGGCAACAAACACGCGGCCGTAATATAGGTACATATTATATTGTAATTATTATACGGTAATGATTTTTAAGTACGCCGGCCGGTGTGTTTTAATGTACCGTGTAGAGAACGTTATATTATATTAAAACGTACCTCTACTTTTACACGAATGGCAGTAACGATATTATTATTATTATTATCATGCTCTTAACGCGCGTGTATATTATATTGTGTATTTATTGCGCGTGTACGCTCCGACGACGACGAAAGCGGACCGCCGCCGCCGCCCGCCCGCCCCTGCGGTGGTAGCAGCGCACAGTAGTCGTTGTTGTCTAGTGCCCCCGCGGTACTCGTGTACTCGCGGTTTAATAACGCTCGAGCATTATTATTATTATTATTATTATTATTATTGTATTAATGCGTATTACTGCCGCCGAGTTAAAAACCCCGTTTCCCTCTCGTCCGGGGTTTTATATTTCATTGTGTTTAACGGGGCAAGAGATAGAGAGAGAGAGAGAAAAAAATGGGGTGGGAAACCTCGCGCTTATATACTATAAGAAAAAACACGACCGTCGTCGCGTCGTTTTAACGACTCGGGTCAATTGTTGTTAAATTCGGCTTTTATTATGTATACGTGCCGCGAGGGGGCCCCGGCGGAATTTTTTGCGGTCGCGCGGGCATTATCTCTCCCATCGCGCGTTTTATTGTTTAGGTTTAATACAAGGGGAGAGGGAGAGTTTGCTGAATACTGAGTATTTTTTTTTCCTTTTTATTTTTTTGCTCGTTTGTCGTCTCCCTTTTGCTTTATCATTATCATTATTATTATTATTATTATTATTATTATCATCGCGGAACACGACAACAATGAAGGTATATAATATTATAAACCCACGGGTCCGAGAGAGAGAGAGAGAGAGTGAATGAGACGGCGGCGTCTGAGAGAGACAGACCGTGCACAATATCATCTGTCAGACTGCACGGGGGCTTCTGTGTGTGTGTGTGTGTGTGTGTGCGCGCGCGCGTGTATTTTACGCGAACGGCGGCGGAGAGCGGGTGAAGCGGGAGAAAAAGCCGAGGAGATCGTTATCAAAACAGCGGCAGCGCCGAGGGGACGCGTCGGCGGCGGAGGATACGTGATTGGATTCCGGAGGGGCGTGTTATTAATCCCCGGGCGAAATACGCGAAAATCCCAGCCGGCAAATTCATCACGCGGCGGCGTCGGCGGAGCGAGGAGGTTTCCGTCCGCCGCCGCCGCCTCCTCCCGAGCCGTATACAAGAAAGAACACGCGCGCACACACACAACGCCGTTTGAAGCAATATATATATATATATATACAGATATAGTAGCGGTATAAAAGGGTCCCCTTTTCGTTCCCTCCGCGCCGCGTCTTTTACCCGCAAAACTCCTACGCCGCCGCAGGTGGCACGGTATATACGTACAATGTGTACGTATATATATACGTATACGCACGAATATTCGTATTATATACGGCGGCGGCGGCGACGACTACGACGCCGGCGACGACGTGAGCCGATTACAAGTTTGCAAATGAATGAATTAAAGCCGCCGTCGCCCCTTTCGCCCGTGCGACCCTCCTCGCCGCCGTGTGCGCCCGTGTATATATTATATTCACGAGCAGTCTACTTACCCTCCGCCGTGACGACGGACGGGGCGGGGACGGCCGCCGTGCGGTGCGCGGTACGCGACGGACGGACGGGGGGAGGAGGAGGCGCGCGCGCGTTACACACGGCCGATTAGTTCTCGATGAAGTTTAAACCGTGAACCGCCGCCGTCTACGCGACCGCCGCCGACAACAACTACCGCGAGCCCTCCCCGACGGCCGCCCGGCGGGCACACCCTTTACGCGTTTTCACTCGCACCGAACGGTAAAAGCTTTCCCCGCCGCCGCCGCCGCAGAAGAGCTTCCCCGCGCGCACAGTCAATTGTCTCGGAAGTTATATTACACGCACACGCACACGCGCCGCGCCCGCCACCACAAAACACCGATGACGCCTCCGTCCCGTCGCCGCCGCAGCCGCCGCCGCCGTTCCGCGAGGCTCGCGGGCGTTTTCGTTATATTTATACATCTCTCGCCTCGCCGCCGTGTAATAGACCGCCGCCAAACGCATATGCGTCCCTTTCGCAACCCGATCGTTTTCGATAAGTTTATTATTTTATTTTATTTTTTTTCCCCCTTTACCGTTTTATTATTCGTCCGTAATCGAAAAGTCACGTATTAAATCGGCGGGGGGAGGGGGTTCTGACGGATTTTTTTTTCCCCCGTCCGTCGCCGTCGTTTGTATGATAATTAAATTCGTCGACCGGACGCGCGCGCATGTAATAAAGTGAAACGTTACACTCTGTGTATTATAAAAAAAAAATTATATTTATGAGTTTTTTTTTTTTTTCCTTTCCCGTTCGATAATTATAATTAAATCTGGCTCGCGATACTCAAAAGTCAACGTTGTATATATATATCACGAATACTAGCTCTAGGTATATAGCGCGGAAAGGCGAGCGACTTAAAAAGGATAATATATACTTTTCGATTAAAATTAAATTTTCATTAGCACTCTGCGTCTCCTTTGCCGCCGTCGTCATTAGCGAACCCCGGATAATTTGTAAAACTATGTTCATAATTAAAATTTATTAAAACACGGCGAACTTTCGTGCGTTTAATTGACTGTGACGAGAACCGTCTAGAAAGTTAAGCGCGAGTGTTGTGTGTATACACGTGCACACGGGTATAATAATAACGATGTCTTTTAAAATTGTAAAACGTATACTGCAGTGTATTATGCATACTCGAATAAACCGTGTAAACCGTATTTTTCAGCTTACAAATAATTTATACGTCGTTTCTCGTGATTTTCTTGGTAAATAATATTAAAAAAAAAAAAAAAAAAAAAAAAAACTTCACCAAATAATTTACCTTGTCCCCACGGTAACAGTATCGAAAATAATCCGATTGCATTTTTCGCCCGTTCGTTTTTTTTTTTTTTAATTTTTTTTAATCAGGGCGGTGCAGTTTGTTAAAAACGATTTCACGCGTTTGAATAATGTTTGAAACTACCCCTCCGGGATAGGCGTGAAAATATTACAAGATCCGGTTAAACGGACGTGTCTGACTATGTCCGCGTAAATATTTAAGGGGTCGAAGGAAATTAAATTTTACTTCGTCGATGATATTCGTTTTCATGGAAAACCAGACGAAACAAAAAGAACCACTTTCGATATGACTTTAGACCTTTTAGACTCTGTATGAAAATTAAAAGCAGCAAAATTTTCTGTATAGTGCAATATAAGTTACGTCTAATCGATTTTCGATCCTCGATAAACCATTGCTTAAAAAAAAAAAAAAAAAACGATTCTGAGCAGAGTATTATTAGTCGTATTTTTTTCCCGTTTATTCGGGAAACTACAAAGAAAAACAAAAAATGATCTTCTCAACGCGTCAACTAGTTACAAAAAGCTTCGAGATAGTTTCCGACGGGAATACGGTTTTTTCTAGTAGAAAAATTGTTTCCAGACAAAACCATAAAACTCAGCATGAAAATTCCCTTTAGTGCTAAAGTGTAGTGCTGAAGGGAAAATTGGCGCTCAAGGTTTTCGTCCGCTAAATTCGCGGGCCTAACTTTTTTTTTGTTTTTTTCATAATAATATTATAAATATACAACTCTTTGAACGATCATTCCGTACGGATAAAAAATCGCGTTTCGTAAATTATATTGTGATCAAATTATCGTATTGGGCTGTGCCCGATAAATCGCAGTGCCCAGTTTCGACACGAGAGTTTTCGGTACGTTCAAAAACGGCGGGGCCCGGGCGCGAAAATGTGTTTCAATTTAATGCGGCCGCGTCTCGAATAATTTAACTCTGTCGTCGTCATCCAGAGACCGCCCGGAGAAATATTCACGTCGGGATCCGCGCGGTCGGCGAGCAATTAACACCGCGAGCGCACGCACCGTCGGCGACCGACCCCTCTCTCCCCGGGGAATCTACACTGTATGCGTTATATTGTATTTCCCGGGGCATCCGCCGGCAAACAGTTTATTTTGTTTCGCGCTCCCGTCGTCAAAGTCGCATTATCCCATATATATAATAACCTATTATATATTTATACACAAGTATTATGTACGGCGCATACGTTATATTACATACGTGTGTTATGTACATGTGTGTGTGTGTGTGTGTGTGTGTGCGCGTGTGTATACGACTGAGGTTATGGCTTTCGGGAATTGGATTAACTGTCTTGTACGTGTGTGGGAGGGGCGGACCGGGAGGGAAATGTTTTTATTGGGTCCTTGGGGTACGCGCGCTCGATACACGAGCACGGCGCGCGCGGGGGTGGGGGGTCCGGGGCGAAAAACGACCGGTGCGCCACATGTTTTTTTTTCTCCCCCCGAGTCCTTTTTTTTTTCTGTATAACACACGCGTTATTTATTTCCCGCCGTCCTCACGCAGGATCCCCGTTGCTCTCGACAAATGTTATATTTTTTCCCCGCCTCCCTCCCGTACACGTAATAATAATATTACACACAAACACACACGTGGTACAGCTCTGCGCGTCATGTCCCACCCTCGCGCGACACGCACGACGAAATAATACAAAAAACAAAAGTGTTACACACACATAATATTATAATGTGTGTATATATTATATACAGGGTGGTTTTTGTTTTCCAATGGTTTATACACCGATCTTGTCAACGATAATATTTTATACAAAAGTAGTATTTGAACCTGTTATCCCATTATATATAAAGTGTTACGTTTAAAAAAAAAAAAAATAAAAAAAAAGAAATAATACAAAATACACGTTATTCTGTTCAAATCCGTGGAAAATGTTAAAACGTTTAAACGTACGCGATTAAGGTGGTCGTATGAAATTTGTTAACAAAATGTTTTCAATTGTTCACGAAATCCGAAAAAGCCGTGCGAAATAATTTCCGTATAAACGATTTACTTGAAATCTTCAGACAAAAAAAAAACCGAGGATTCCGATAACAGAATCGCACTGTTTATGTACGGGTTATGTACAAATATTTGGTTATACCGGGATTTTTTTTTTTTTTTTTTAACAAGCGGCCAAAATCCGTATACGAATATATATATATATACGTCGAACCTATCCCTCTCCGAGATGTTCGATTAACGTTTTTTTTTCTTTTCTCAAATTATTATTATATATTTGTCTTACGTGTTTTTTTGTTATCTGTTTATTTATACACAGCGGAGTTCCATATCGCCAGCGGAAAGGGAAAAATTTCGCGTCAGAAGCTCGCCGGATATCGAACCGCACAAAAAAGTGAAAAAAGAAGAAAAAGATTGTCACGTAAGTTTTTTTACGCATAGTACACACGTATAAAACTCGACGAATATTGTATGGCTTTTCGGTGAAAAGTTTTATACGCACTGCAAGTGCAATGGAAACAATAAAAAGTGAATTTTCGAGAATTTAAAATTTTTCATATATTTTTTTCTATATCGGACAATAAAATTAACTTGGTATAGTAGGTATCACGTTTTATGGTCATTATACATGACATACGCATACGTATTTGGGGCGGGGAAAGTGATTACATTTTTTTTTTGTTTTGTTTTTAATGAATTATATGATTTTTAATGTTTTTCTGCAGTTGTATCTAATTATTATATTAGGTACATTCCTGTATGTGTAACAGATACTGCAGTAGTATACAGCAGCACAAACCTAATTAAATTTCGATTTACTAGGTAATAAACGCGCATTAAACAGTATCAACTAATTGCGTAGTCGCAATATTTTAAAATCAACTGTCGAGGTAGAATGACATTTTTGCCCCTGTAATAAAATACGCAAAATATCTGCAAATTAATAATAACTACAGTATAATCTTATTTTTGACAATTTACACTTTCCACCTCGAGGGCAGTACACGTATATACAATATGTACGCCAATATACGCATCACTCGCGCTCCCTTCGAAAGTTTTATTAAATCTTTTTTTTTTTATCGTTTACAGGCGAGCGACGGTGAAAAAAGCGATCAAGACCTGGTCGTTGACGACGCCAGCGAGGTACGTGTCATACCTAATAATATCGTTATCATCGTTTTTGCTATACTTGTGATCTATACGTTAGTTCGTATAATATTATTAAGCCATCAATAAGCGTACTGCATTTTAAACACGTTAAACGGATGTACGGGTATGTAAACGCTTAGAGCGTTTGAAGGGGAAGAAAAAAAAAATTAAACGATTTTTTAATAACGCCTCGAAACGAAATATCGTATTTATATAGAGTCTATACAAGTATATACAGTTTACGACGGTCGTTATAAAAAATAAAAACTATAAAACGCATTGATTTGATTTTTATTTTCTTATGTTAATGATTGCTCATAAGTTATTAAAAAAATAATATCGCTCCATCAATGACGGTGTCGTTCATTATTATCATTATTATTATTATTATTGTATAGTTCAAGTGTTCCCCGGCGTGTGTACAGTGTATACGTATATTCGATCGCGTTAAATCGCACATATTATTATTTATAATACCTTTCGACTCTCGAACGAATAATAGTTGACATATTTTTTAATGAATCCGAAAAATGCCTAGGGAAAAACGTCCCGGACCAAGAGCACCGATACCAATATTATATTCAGCGTATCGTGTAACATTTTTAAGTTTGGACCTAACCTAACCCGCCCGTTATACGTGCAACAATACATATTAACATAAATCGTGTGTGACGTATTATTTATAATGTGTGTTCCGTTTCACAGGACCCCGTATCGCCGCTAAACGGCACGGCTTCACCCAGAGAAAACGGAATTGACAAATTACAACCCAAAAAGGAACACATCGGGCCACACAGGTATATTATTGTCGTTTTAGTTTTTATCGAAATTGATTTTTATTTAAGCGATGATAATATAACGCATTACTTTTATTTTTTTTTTTTTTTTGCCCGCCTTTCTTTTTATGCGTTTACAGTCCGCGGAGTGGGACCTCGTCAAACGCCAGCACCCCGTCCACCAAGAAATTAGAAGACAAACCCAGCACGCCAATATCAAAGTCGATCACGCCGACAAGTGGCGGCAGCGGTTGCAGCGGAGCCGCCGGCTCATCGATGAAACCCATGGTCAAGGGACCGTCACTAGCCGGTAAGCTATTGTTTACTGATAAAATTTCTTTTTTTAAATTCGACTTTTCGTTTATTTTATTTGTCGTTTTCTGTCCGCTTAGCGCAATACCCGCACTACCTAGCAGGCGGAGCGAATCCACATGATCTTCAGGCTGCCGCAGGAGCTTACGGCGCCCTGCACAATAACTTGCCGCCAGCGGCTGCGTTAAACAGTTACCCCAGGCCAGCACTGGTGAGTTTTACAAACTATAATCTCATATCGTGGCCAACCATTTTGACATGGGTGATTTATTTTTAAAACAGCTGTAAAAGCCTTTTACAAAAAAAAAATCTGGTTTTATTTCTTTCTCGTTATCTGTGTAATTAATGCGACGCTGTTATTTCTATAGGTCGGTTACGATCCTCACGCACAGATGAGAGCGCCCCTCGGACCTGGACTGGGCATTCCCGGCGGGAAACCGTAAGTCTTGGCATCTCGTCAATATGATCGACTATTTTTTCATAACTTATATCCTTTGGTTTTTCGTAGAGCTTATTCGTTTCATGTGAGCGCCGAAGGTCAAATGCAACCGGTGCCCTTTCCGCCCGATGCACTGATGGGCCCTGGAATCCCGAGGCACGCTCGTCAGATAAACACACTCGGGCACGGTGAAGTCGTGTGTGCAGTGACCATCAGCAACCCCACCAAATACGTTTACACCGGTGGCAAAGGCTGCGTCAAGGTGTGGGACATTAGTCAACCTGGTTCCAAGTCACCCGTATCTCAACTAGATTGTTTGGTATGTACTAAAAGAGATTCTTTTGAGTCCAATTATTTAATTATAATATTACCTCGTATATAATATTATTAATACGCTGACGATTTTATTTCGTGAATGCAGCAACGTGATAACTATATAAGATCTGTAAAACTTTTGCCTGACGGCCGGACGCTCATTGTTGGCGGGGAAGCGAGTAATTTGAGCATATGGGACCTGGCCTCTCCCACGCCAAGAATAAAAGCCGAGTTGACGTCCAGTGCGCCAGCATGTTACGCGTTAGCCATTAGCCCTGATTCTAAGGTATGTGTTTGTTTTATCATTTGTAATAACCATGAACAAAGTATATTATATAATGTGCATTCTTTTGTTTTATGTGCAGGTGTGCTTTAGCTGTTGTTCAGATGGCAACATAGCCGTATGGGATTTGCACAACCAGACGTTAGTGAGACAGTTCCAAGGGCACACGGACGGTGCATCATGCATAGACATTTCTTCTGACGGTTCAAAACTGTGGACAGGTGGTCTGGACAATACAGTACGCTCTTGGGATCTGAGGGAAGGCCGACAATTACAACAGCACGATTTCTCGTCTCAGGTACCTTTTTAACCAATATCAAATTTTCATCATGATTTTTAGCTTTTTTGTCAATATTAAAATTAATAACATTGTCTGTTTATTATAGATATTCTCCTTGGGCTATTGTCCGACTGGTGAATGGTTGGCTGTTGGTATGGAAAACTCCAATGTCGAAGTATTACACGCCTTGAAACCGGACAAATACCAATTGCACCTACATGAATCATGTGTGTTGTCACTTCGCTTTGCAACATGTGGCAAATGGTTTGTGTCCACTGGCAAAGACAATTTGCTAAATGCATGGCGTACACCATATGGTGCTTCTATATTCCAAGTAAATGGCATTTTCATTATTCTCATTGTTTGTTATTTGACATTATTTTTATGTTTCTTTGTTTTTTATTAGTCTAAAGAATCTTCTTCAGTATTGAGCTGTGACATATCAGCCGATGACAAATATATTGTTACTGGTTCTGGAGATAAGAAAGCAACTGTTTACGAAGTTATATACTAGTGAATAATGCAAAATGAGAATTTCATCGTTTTGGTGTTCATTAGATGTAGAAGAAAAACTTCAGATGTTTATCTAGCGTTTATTGAACATTTTTTTGTGATAATTATTTTTCCAATCTAATATTATATGACTATTATGACTTAGTCTGTAAACATTAATACATGCATAGCGTATTATATAAATATTAAACTAAACAGAATCTACTATTAAAACATTTTTTTATTAAAAATTGTATGTAATATAAACATTATTAATAAATAATTAAGATCAATTGTTTAAAATATTTGAGGCCTGTTTTAAAACTGATAATCATGGTCAATACTTCAAAAAAGGGTCATTATTTTTGCTAAATTGATTCTTTGATTATTTAGAAAGAAAAGATCACCGTGAGTAACAGCATTTTTGACAGTTTTCAATACTATTTTGTGAATACTATTAAAAAAAAAAATGTATAACTTTATTATTAATGTTCCCATGTAAGTCCCCACAAAAAAGATCTTTCGAATGCATAAATATTTTTTATTATTATTATTATTATTATTATTATTATTATTATTATTATTATTATTATTATTATTATTATAATTATTATTATTATTATTATTATTATTATTATTACATTTTAAGTATTGTATTTACTTTATTATTTCCTTAAGTGTTAACTTTGTTTTTTTCTATTTTGTACAAAATGATAGTTAGAAAAAATACCCTATAAGTTTTGTTAATTTTTTTTTTCATTAGGATCTAATAGGTAAATCAATAATAATGATGATTATCTCTAGATATCTTTTATACCTAAATAGATAGAGAACCCTTTGAAAAAAAAATTGAAATTTGATTGTTATTTAATAATTATTTATGTTTATTTAAAATTATTACATTTCCCCTGATATTTTATATTATTGTGCTATGTAGTACCGAATATTTTGTTTAATAATTTATAATGTATAGTGTTCAATATAGAATTCTGGACAGTTCATTATTTATACATAAAATCAGAAAATAAAAGAACCAATTTATTATTAAATGCTTTAACTCTCTTTACTCATAACATTAATTTATAATATGTAACAACTGTTAAGAAAACATCTCATTATTGTTTTAATTAGCTACAATGAATAATGTTGATTGGCTAGCCTGGTATATATGAGAAACATTTATAAAATTATAACAATGATTTGACTTAAATTAATTGATTGGCTATATAAAGATTTAGAGAAGAAAATATTATTATTAAATAGAGGTCAATAAATTATTTGCTTTTTATAAACCTGGTAAAATTTCGAAAATATTTGTATCATTTTTAAACTACCTATTTGTAGACATTTTAATTTTACGAGTTTTTTTTTTTTTTTTGCGTCATTTTCATTTGGTAGATACTATATGGATAAATACTATTTAGGACTCCGGGTTTTTTAAATTTGGTTATAGTGGTAGGGAGCAATTATTCGAAAATGATAAATGATTTTTTTAAACAAATGCCACGGGCTAAGACGTAAGCAACCGTGATACAAAATGTATACATATAGAATACATTGTGTACAAAAATGAAAAATATTTTTCCATGCAGTTTATTTTACCAAACTATGTGAATAAAAATAAAAATCTGAACAAAAATTTCGAACGTGCTGATTGTTGTATCTGTTCTAAGAAAACGAAATAAGTATTAGTTATAAGTTTACTATCCAATACCTACAGATGAAAAATATACGCAAATCTGTTGAATTTTAAATTTTACTTAATTATAATTTTTTTTTTTTAAATATGTAACTAAATAATTGCGCTACGTTCATGATCCTCCTCCCCCCCCCCCCGGTAATGTTAAACCCTAAAGACGACACTGACCGAGGCGCGAATAATTACAATTTATACGAATCTTTCTAAACAGCAGATTGATTTTGTTTTTTTCCAAGTTGGAATCTACTTGAACATTTCGTATAAACGAAATCAATACGTCATCATAATAAACTCTTCCCGGTAAAAATAATAATCGCAATTCACGGGCGCGTGCGTACGGTGTTAGGTAACGGAGAAACGGACGGAAAACAAATAACACGGATACGTCGAAAAAACCGCAACGTGAGGAGTCATCGCGTTATCAATTCAGTTTTATGATCGCGATGCGCCGCTGGACGGCCGACTTGTTTGCGGCGGCCTGGTTCGTGGCCGTGTGCGCCGCCGCCGCCGCCGTCGACGAGGACTACGAGTATACGCCGGGCAACGAGTTCTTTCCCGAACTGGCCAACCCGTCGCAGCCGGACTCGGACGCCGACGAGAATCACGAACGCCGGTGCGCGGACATAAAAGACGCGGGCGAACGGGCGGCGCGACGCGTCGACGTTGCGTCGGAACGAAGCGGCGGAACGCGGGCCGACGACACACCGATTACCGGTAAGGCACATCGAATTCGCGTACGTTTCGAACGCGATAATTAAACGCGTGCGTTTATCATGGTGAAATGGCGTTGCGAACGTTTTAGGGAAACTTATTGCCGACGCCGAAAAACGACATATTTTGCTCGTGTTTGTTCGATATCATAGGTAACTCGGTTGTTGTAACCACAACGAGATTGACATCGGTTGTTGCTAGTTTTTTTTTTGTTTTCATCATTTAATTCTCCATATTACGATAATAATATTATTAACGATTGAAACGGATCAAACGATTAACATTATTTGGATTCTGAGTGAAGCGAGAAATCTATTGGTTTTACTACGATGTGTTTTTTTCACTGTCATCTGTAAACGACTTTTCTTCCAGAAATCTTGCTTCAATCAAAACACGACGAGAGACCTATTTTCGTTACGTCTCGGCTCTATAGTTGGTACATTTTTTTTAAGCTATTTTTTGAAATTTTCATTAATGTTCGAGATAATTGAGGTAAAACTAATTCTTTAGGTTAAAAAATGATCAAAAATAAGGTAGCCATTGGCAACTGTTTTTGTTATTATTAAATTTGTATTTATATAATCTTTTAATCTGTTTTAAACAATCGTTGTCGTCGGGAAAACGTACATCATTGATATTGTAATTATTACCTATATTGACCGAACCTCACCCAGAATCATTTTTCGTTAGCAATGATTAATCGTCGCGTACAGATTTTAATTAAATTCCCCTCTATGCGTCCCACCTTCCCAATTTCTCACTTACAACAGTGGCTGCACCCGTCCCCAGTATCAATTCTTTGGTTTTTTTTTTTTTTTATGTATATCATAGAATGACCTTTAAGATCAGTTTTACCGCGGTAACGATCACTTTCGACTTTTCAAACGGTAACTATATCGGACGTTCATAGAACGTTTGTCGCTCGTGTTTATTTCATGCGAGACCGTGTCTTTGTTAATATGCGCAGTTGCAGCACCGGGCACCGCGAAAAGTGCAGGACCCGTAGCCGTTGTCCAGGCCGTCTCGGATCCGTCCGCCCAACGGCCAACGGCCACGACCGTAGGCATTTTTCATTTCAAGTGGCGTGACGTGATCAAACGGACCACGAGAACTCGTCCGCCGCCGAACATCGCGATCCGGAATACCACGGCCGCCGCGAAAAGATCGCGCTCTTATGAAGTATACCGCTAATGTCTTTTCCGGCCCCCGTACCTGTGTTGTATGATATTGTTACTGTTAAATTTTTTTTTTTTTTTTACTATTTTGTTTTTGAATTTTTAAATTAAATTAAAATTTAAAATCTAAAATTTCAAAGCAAACAAAATGATCCAAATTAAAAATCGTTTCTGTACAAAAATGATATTTGTTTTTTGAGGATTCTAATAAAATATTATCAAATTTAACAGAGTACTTGCCTTATTTACCTTAGAAGTACTTATAAATCTCTAAATTCAAAAATATTTATAAGTACGTATTGTTCAAGAATTAATGTATATACAAATGTATGAATAAATATGTTCACCAATTACTTGTATTAGCCCTTTCTAGAATACATTCTGGCGTTATTTTAGTTATTTATAGTCATTTAAAATTATTAAGATATTGTAGTTTTGGCCATTAAACATTTTTTGAAAATTTAATTTTAACGCACGGGGTTCACCATAATTAATTTATCAATTATTGATCATTAATATATTATGGTACCTACCTATTATGCCACCTATCGATATTATATAATTTATTATGGAATTTGAATGGTAGAATTATAACAAAAATAAATAGTTCTCTAATTGATAGCATAGCATTCATGGTTTGATAATTCCAAGGTTAGCACATAATTTCATATTCTTTACCCATTATATATATCTATCCCATTTAAACAAACATTATAAACTATTACTTTTAATAACGATATAAGTAATTTCTTTAATAGTTAGCAATGCCATATTTACTTAGTAATGTCAGTTCAATAAAATCAGTAAATTTATTGAACTAATTAAAAACAATGCATAATTATGATGCTCAATCTTAACAGCCGTAATTTACATTTTATAGCACAGTATCAACAAAGTTTAGTAAGTAGATACCATAATAATAATGTAATAATACGAGGTCTGACCAATAAGTAATGAGACTGTTTTTTTTTGCTACGCTTGTGGTAACACTGCGAATCTGAAACTTCGGTTAATCTCTCATCCCTCCTCTATCGATACATGTGCTCGCGATTTTCGTACAATAATTAGTTTTCCAGTTGTGTTATGTTTTCGACAACGGGTTTGTAAGACGTGTCACAAATATCAGCGGTACGCGATTAAATTTTGCGTTAAACTCGGCGATTCCGTTATGGAAACGTACGATAAATTGGTGAAAGTGTTCGGTGATNAAGCCCTGAGTCGTGCTCAGGTGTTTCGATGGCATACAAATTTTAAAAATGGTCGTGAAAGCGTCGGGGATGAACCGCGAAGTGGGAGACCGGTTGAAGCTCGAACTGACAACAATGTTCAGCGTGTGCGCACTCTCGTGCATCAAGATCGGCGTTCAACCGTTCGAATATTGGCTGATGAACTTAATTCGAAACGAGAAACCGTCAGAAAAATTTTAACTGATGATTTGTCCATGAAAAAGCTGTGTGCAAAGATGGTACCTTCGTCATGACAATGCTCCATGCCATCGTGCCTTCAGTGTGTCGCGATTTTTAACCTCTAAGAACATCGCAGTGTTGCCACAAGCGCCCTATTCGCCGGATATGTCACCCTGCGACTTCTTTTTGTTCCCTCAAACAAAATTGGCCGTGAAAGGAACGCATTTTGAGTCCATAACTGACATCCAGAAAGTCATACATCATTGTGGGAGTACAAATAAATACTTCATTAATACTTAGGTTACATCTATGAAGACGAATGATATCTCTAGTTATATAGTAACTACTATTATATCATAAAACTAGTTTAAAAATCACTTACTTCATCGATGAAGTAAGCGAATAACAAACGTTGGACTTGCTATGCAAAAAAATCTGAAAAGAAAAATATTGGTATATAATTGTATAAATAACGGTTACAATTTAGTATCTTTCAAAAGGCATTTATTATTCAACTAATAGGTATTTACATAATGTAATATAAATTGGAAGCGAAGTTCAATTGTATGTAAAGTTATGGTTTAATACAATGTTTTAAAAAAAAAATCTTAAGCTATTAATATGGACAATGGACATTACTACAGTAGACATCAAGAACATTGATTTGTCATCATACAATCCTAATAATATTACAGTTTCTACTATGTAGGTATAGTGCACTATAATAACTTCCATAAGGTTTTATTGTAGGTAGTGATCATAACTCTCTCAATAATGTTGCCATATAATAAAATCATTACACCTAAGGATTTAATTTATATATAAATTATAATTAATATTTAAAATGATTTTCTATGAGTGAATAATATATATTTCACTGGTATGGAGGTAAAAAACACTAAAAGCTATTTAATTGAAAGGACATCACAACACTAAAAACAAGTTTGCTTAGATCTAAAATATGTCATTATCTAAAAATTATGATGTGGGTCTCACACTTAAACACTAATTATTCAATGAGATACAGGCATTTGAAAATATACGTGTGACGTCATAAAGCTGAAGTCAGAATGGCGGCGTATGTTTTACGTGCAAAAATGTCTAGATTAACACAACGATTTCAATCGTTGAAGATAATATTATTAAATTTTATTGATGTAACCTTAAGTGTTTTTTTATGTTTATGACACTGGTGTGATTATAATTTTGATATCCTTTCCAGTTTTTTAATAGTTAATAATAGTCTAATAGATAAAACTATTAGAGTTAATTTCGTAAAATTTGGTCTGTGCCACTGCGATATGCCGCGCAGCAATACGACGCGAGTCGCGAACTCAATAATTTTACTAAATTATAATTTATAATACGTATGCAACAACAAGATATATTAAATTTTAAACTACATCATCGTTTTAAGCATGTAAATATACTTGGGATTATGAAAAAAAAATTCCGAAATATTATTTCAAGTTATTAAAACCATTGTGTAAATCATACTATTTGTATACGTAAAACATTGGCGGTTGCTTAGTCGTCGGCTTTATGACGTCACGCGGCTATTCATCAACTGTCATTTTTTCGTTAAATAATCATTTTTTGAACTTCAAAAAAAAAAAATCAGTGTTGTGATGTCCTTTAAGAATAAATATTCATACAAATCTTTATATTTATAGCCGTGCTTATACATCTAGACCACGACCAAAGATTTTTAATCGTGATCTAGACGGAATATTCAGCAAGAAAACACGTTCCAGTGGGTGGAGTTTCGAGGACAGAAACCCGTGAGATAATAAACGAAATGTTTTAATTGGCTGTCCTCGAAATGAAATTTGTTCTCTCCCACACTAAACTTTATTTCAACCTTCATTTCAGTTCGACCGACCACGTCTCCCAGTCCTCGGAATGAATGTTACATCTGGATGTATAAGTTTGTGCATTTGGTCCTAACTATACATGTTAATTCGTGATCTGTGGTATTTTCATTATTAGTTTTCAAATGTCAATTGTTGACGATATGATGTTATCAGCTATCAATGTTATATCTAAATTATTACCAAGGAGTATTGAACAATTGAATATTACCAAGGTGGATTAATAACATGACCTTATTGAAAAAGTCTACTTTAACTATAACTTTTCATAGTTCGTATCTCTCGTATATCTATGTTATTGTGGCGGGTTTTCGCGCCACATCTCTTCTTCCCGCTGCGCGGCGTACGTCGGCCACGCCCCTCGCCGTCGGCGTTTAGCGGTCATCGTCCACAGCTCCGCTCGTCTCGACGTCACCACCGCTCCGCTCTCTCATCGCACCAACGCCGTACGCGAAGCATTGTTTCCGACTCCGAATAATTATTATGTATAATTGTTTTTCTTAACTAATGTTGTTTTAATTGTTGCGTGGTCGCCTTTTCTCCGTCAAAAGCCAGCAGACGCTGGCGATCACTGGTATTATGTCTATGTTGTAAATAAACGTTTCTTTATTACCTTATCATAAACCTCGTGTCTCGGTGTAACCCGCCAAATTATCAACCGTGTCTACCATTTCTAGGGTTTTTATCATTTATTATATTAGGTATTTTTTTATAGGTTTATGGTTTCTACCGTGTAGTTAACATAACCGTGGTATACGACTATCAAAACAATAATGGGCGGTCTATAAATGTCATGATAATAATAGTTGATTAAAACAAACAAAATTGTATTGTGAATTGTGATTATCCGATCCTGGAAATAAATGTCTTGTTGGTTAATTTACAATTTACTACTGCGGTAAATCAATTATTTAACTCTGTTATCAAATTATATAATGTATATACTGAGCTTACTGACCTACGGGTAAGTTGGCATAAACAAGGTTGATGTTATCTTATATTCATTACTATATACTTGGCGTAATATTTGTTTAACCCTACAATTTATTGACCTAATACAGGGGCCGGCAACATTTTTACTTGCGTGGACCATATTTTTCATCAGCCTTTTATTTAAGGTCGCTTACAAAATTAAAATAAACGTTTTAAAAATACAATTTTAACATCTAATTCTAGTATATGTATGGATATCAACAATTATATTATGAGTTCCTTTGCTTGGCCGTCCTTACTATCCGATTTTGATTAAATAACATTAGTAGAGAAAAAAAATATTATTACCTTTATTATAATTGCGTTGAATAAACAAAATTAATTCTTGAGTGAAAAAAGAATATAAATATTTAGTTTCTGGTGGGATTTTTTATATTGAATATTTCCCTGCTAATTCGTTTATATTCGCTTTCATATAGGTTATTGATATTCTTAAAACTACATTCAGGTGCTTGTCGCTTAATAGAAAAAACAATATTTAACTAGCGAAAATATCTGCTCATAGATATAAGTGCTACCAAAAGTAATAATAATTTTTTTAGCAAAACTTTTAATACCTTTAAAATCCATTTTGAAGATTTAAATAAAATATTTTAAATTTATTATTGTCTTTAAAAGTAGTTTTAAGAACATTGTTGTTTTGCAATTCAATGACTTCCATCTGTAAATTAGATTCAACATCGTCAATACTCAATGTTAACAGAAAAAGGGTTATTGATGATTTGATTTTTTTTTCTTGTATTTAGAAAGTAATAAAATTGTTTCAAAAATTCTTTTTAAAGTTTTCCATTATATTTAAAAAAAATTTTTTTCTCTGGGCATATTTCATCTACAAAGGTTAATCCTTGGCTATCCTTTCAGCAACTATAAAACTAGAATGTACTCCTAATTTGTTTTGATTATGTAATTTAAAATTATTTTGTTGATTATTTAATTAACTTTTTTAATTATTTATTTCAGTTTGGCTAAGACCATCAGTAAGACTGTTATTTTTTAATTTTTGCTATATTTTTTAGTGACTTTTAACATTATATTCTTTTACATATGTATTTTTTTTTTTTTGGTAAATTAAACATTATAGTTTTCTTATATTTTCAATAAAAAAACAAATCCGTTCATGATTCATTGAATCTATGACGTTCATCACAAATTTAACGGTTTTGCTTTTTACACTGTATTGATAATTATAAAACACTTCGAGTGGTTTAAATTTTAACTTTAAGATTGTTATACAATGTCTGCGTGTTGGTATGTTTCAAAACAAACTATACTTAAACCATACCTGATACCTATTTGTCGTAATCTAATTGTATCTAATGTATATTCTATTTATACTATGGTCATATAGATTATACTCGTATTTTGTTTAGAAACTTGAGAATAATATGAGATAAGCTGATAGCTTATATTAGTAAAGGTATAATAGTCACAATTCAAAAGCATAAAATTAATACCTTTAATTATTACAATTTAAGATATAGAATTAAAATTTTAAATACTATGATATATATTTAGAGGGCCACAGAAAAAAGTTATGTGGGCCACAGGTTACCAGTGCCTGATCATCATAAATATGTATATAATGATAATAAAAATAATGCGTACAAATAACTTTTTCTATATTTTAGGACAATTATGCCAAGAAATTATCAAAGAAAGAGGTGCAAAAAGTGGACGATTCAGGATATAAAAAATGCAATTAATGATCATAATATAAATAAAAAATCTTGCATAGTTTTAGAAAAAGAATATGGTATCCCTGTAGCTACATTGAGGCGTTATTTGAAACGAAAAGTAGAAGTAAGTAGTTTTAAATTTGTATAGATTTGTCACTTTTAACAGCGTTAATAATTTTCATTCTGTGCCTGCAAAATGTGCCAACAAAAATACCTAGTGGGCATTATGATAAATTAATTAGTAATCAAATTTGCTTATTTGGTAGTTATATTTATTTATTTAATTTATAATATTTTGTACGATTACATTAGGTATGTGATATATTGTATTTCTCTATTAATACCTACTTAAATTTATATTTCACGTTCTATTTTAATATTACAATGTGTTTACCAAGTACATTGTGTCACCTATAATTTGTATTGTTTGCTAAACTTTTGATATAATTTATATCTATATAGAGTTTTTTATTTACTAAATAGGATTATCCAGTTAATGGTGGCAGATTTAAAAATATATTTTCCCATGAACAACTATTACAACTTAAAGTCTACCTTACTGAAATTGACCGTCAATCACAAGTTGGTCTCAAAAAAGTTGAATACCAAAAATTAATATATGACTTTGCAGTTAATAATAATATTCCACACCGCTTCAGTAATATTACCAAATTGGCTGGTAAAGATTGGATGATGAATTTTATGAAGAAATATAATTTTAGTTTAAAAAAACCAAAAGCTACAATTATACGTAAGATTATTGTTTTAGTTAATAACAAAGTGTGTATTAGTTTATTTTGTTTCATTAATTATGATATATAAGTATATGTGTTATCTTTAAAATATAAAAACTATTACAAAACTAAAAATATCAAAATAATTATAGGCAAATCAGACCATTATTTATTATTATATTAATTAATTATTATACTTTCATTTTGAAATCATAAGTATATGGTCGTTTCATGCTCAAAAATAAGGATGACAAAAAATAATGAAAATGTAAAATTTTTGAGCTTAAATTGTAAAAATATATTTTTTTTAAAAGTCAATACTTTGTGATATTATTAGTGTTACATTTAAATTTATCAATGTATATCCTACTATTTTTTTATGCTTACAATAGTGGTCTACCTATTTTCTTTTAATTGACATAATAGTGCGACATAAATGTTGAACTCTTAAACAATATTTTAATTTACGGTACTTTTTTTTTTTTAGGACAAATATCATCTCCTTGTGTTTTGACCGAAGAGGATAAAAAGCAAATGAGAAAAAACATTATACTACACAGGAGAAAAGTTCTCTCCTTTTTGGAGAATGTTTACGATACAGATTTGAAGGAGAAAGTAGAATTGGACCAGAGTGAGTTGTTAAAGGTGGATATGTTTTTCAAAAGTAATGGACAAGAGCCCATTCCGGAAAATATCAAGGTGAAGGATGAATTCCAAGTGAAAAAAGAATTAGATTATATTAATAATTATGAATCATAACTATTGTCTGTTGGAACATTTTACAACTAACATGGCCATTAAAAAGGAATCAAAAAGGGATTTGGGAGAAGATAAATTTTAAAGATAAGTAAGAACAATTCTAATAACAAACCACGGAGTTAATCATTTTGGGTACAATTATTTTTATTATTGATGTAAATTGTTTACTTAATTTGAAAATAGACAGTTAAATTATATATATATATATATATATATTGATGCTGATGATATCAAGTAATCCATTTAAGTGGATACCCTCATTATCTCAGAAAGTATTAATGTTTTTCAGAATTTGTTTTCTAGAACATTAGAACATTTAAGAAACAAGCTACTCTACAATTGTATATTTATGTTATTTTTTGTTACCCTTATTATTGGGGTTACTTATATTAACTAGGTGTCTTTGACTTTATTTCCAAAGATGTATTTAACACAGCAAATTTACCAATTTATTTAATAATAAACAAAAGTCTTCCAATTTATTACATAAACTAAACTACTCACTACTTAGTTTTCGGAATCTTTATCACATCATTGCAGAAACTCAAAACAATACTTACTATCAAAGGTATGTAATAAACCAAATGATCAAAATATGTGTGTGATAAACTGCCGAGAAAACAGTCAAGAATTAGTATTAAAAATAATGTTGTTCACTCGAGTTAATTGATCAAAAACATACCATTATAATAAATTGTATTATTTGCAAAACTAATTTGAGTTTTTCTATTATTAAAATTAATACTATATTATGTAAAAATTAAATAATTCATCCCCATAAATTGTAAGTATAGTTTGGTTAGATAGTAAGGCTGTAATATTTATGACATTCATTAAAATTTGATCATTTGATACAATCGAACGATTATAAAAAACTTATTACATTAGGCTCAACTTTTTTTTATCACTAGATACAACTTATAATGAATATTGTGTTAATTTTTTAAGCATTTCTATTTGATTAGGTTAGGTAATTATCCATATAGTACCTACCAACTTACCTAACAAAAAAATCTATAAATGTTACATAAGATAAACAACTTATGTATAAATTGTATTTAATAGTTCTAAAATATTCTCAACATATTACTACGTCTAGAAAAGAATAATAAAAATTTCAAATTTCTATAAATATTTTTAACTGAATTATAACAAAACAACAAAATTTAAAATAATAAAATTGTTATTTCTAAGTTTTGCTTGGTTTTGCTCAATCATTAAGAAAACTGAACGAAAATCTAAAAAAAATGACTTTTATACTCAACAATTGGATCCAAAGTGCAACAAAAAAAAGGTATGTTATATTTTGGAGATTAAGTTATCTAATTAGACTTTAACACAATTGTTTATTTGTATTGTCATTGAAACTAATAAAGAGAAAAGATTAGTTTGTAATAGATAAACTAAAAAACTACAGTTAAAACGATAAACATTAACATCATAGTCATTTCTTGTTAATTATTAATTTGTGCACCATCTCGAGCCGCCACTGGGTATTAGTATATTACGAAAAACTGTAATTTGAAAAATTTTATATTTTCGGATTTTGCATAAGTTAACACCACAAACTAGATGAAAACATGAAATTTACAAAAAAAAATTCCAAACATTATTTTAGATAGGTAGTTATCGATCCTCAGACCGCAATTTCTACAACTCACGAAATTAGCCACAGTCAAACGCGAGAAATGTTGGAAAAACAAATAGGTATTTTAAGGCAACAGCCTCATAACGACAATCAACAAACTTGAAATTTCCAATTTATTGAAGTGTACCAGTTTTCCTCCGATAATAGATTTAGTGCATTGATGAGCGTGGTGGGGTATGAAATTTTGATATTCATAGTACTTATTAATGGAGATAAAAACCTTTACTATTCCTAAACAGAATTTCTTTTAAGGACAAGGTTTATTATAAGTTGTACTTAGTGGTCAAAAAAGGTATATTGAGTTTTAATTTATTAGTGTTTTCTTTTATAACTGTTTAAAGATAAAATAGCACCTATTAGAAAAATCGTATTTCTCGGTATTGTTCGTCGGGTTTTATGTGAATATATTTTTTTGACCAATCTAAAATATTTGAAAATTGAACACAAATATAAGTTAACTAATATCGTGTTGTAACTTATTATACGTTTTAGTTAATGGTAAAACATAAATAAATTGTGTGTAATGTATTAATGTATTATTTTTATAAGCGTTTAAATATCAAACTTTGGTTTGACGGAAATCGTAAAAATAACGACATTTTTTATCTTTTCTATTTGGTAGGTATACGTGGATAAAACGGTTTGGTTTAACACAAGAATAATTTTAAGTTGTACTTAGTTGCCGAAAAACGGTAATTTTAGTGGAATACTTTAATATTTTTTTGATAGGCGATTTAAGATCAAATAACAGCATTTTAAAATTTGTCTTACTGAATTTTACTCCGAATCGTTTTACGTAGGCAACGGTTTATCGTGGCGTACCAATTTAAATTAAATAGCTTTATGTGTCATACATTAGCAAAATCCCAATTTCCCACCAATAACGGTGGCTGCACCTGTACCCAGTTTCATCTCTTTTTTTAAAAAATGTAATAATTTCTATTAAGAAAAAAAAGTCCGTCGGACAAATTGTTTCGGCGAAATATCCTAGACCCAAAAAGCACACAACTCCATATGTGGTGACTTATATTTTATTCGAAAATATTACGTTGGAAAATAATTCGGCAGAAAATATGTTTATGAAAATTATTCGAGCAGAAAAATATTTGACTAGAAAAGTATTTTAGTCAAAAAAACATTTATACCAAAATATAATGCTAGACAAATATTTTATTGGAAAAGTTTTTGTCCGAAAATATTGTATAAGAAAATAGATTTGTCGAAAAATAATTTATCAGAACCGTATTTAGTTAGAAAATCTTTCTTATAATTTTTCAAACAAGTGTCACTCACTTAGATAATAAATGTTATTATCCGTGCATTTAATATAAACATATTTTTATCATAACATTAAAAAAGGTAAGTTACCGTCTGTGTCTCTTGCACGATTTAAGATCTATCTAGTTTTCAGAAAACCGATAAGAGGCCGGTCACGATATTTCAACGTTGCCAATCTATACAAAACATTTTTTTTTTTAAATTTTACGATTTAATCGTTACTGTCCGCCGATCTCTCTTGAAGTATAACCACGAATTAAGAACGTGTACTGGATACACGAGACTCCGTTATCAGAAAACTATTGATTCCGACGTTTTCTATGGTGCGTTGCCTAAACGGCCGATCCACAGCCAATATGGTACCGGTCACGTATTTCGCCGCACGCGTTACCTGGACGGCTATTGTGTGCATCGTAGCCGTCGCCAAATCGGCCATCCCGTCGAGCAGAATCGTCGCCGATAAGGTAATAAATTCTTTGATAATAGCATAGTTTTTTCGAAAATAAAATTATTCTCCTTGGATATTGATATTAAACTATTAAGATCCACGGCCATATTTATCGACCATCCCGAATTGCCGACAAGCAACCAAATCCCTGTAGGCCAAATGGCCCTATTTACCGTCTACGAGTACACTTACAGGCGAATGTGTGATAATTGATAAATCGCTGATGGCGGTTTTTGCGTTGCCCGGCCAGCTCAGTCGGTAGAGCACGAGACTCTTAATCTCGGGGTCGTGGGTTCGAGCGCCACTTTGTAATAAAGTGAACAACGGGGTACAAAGCAACTGAATGTACACCCACTAACCACTTAGATTACTTATTACAGCCTACAACGGTAGGAAACAATTAATGTAAAATATAAACTATGACGTGTAACAATAATATTTTTGCCTATCCTGAACGGAATACGGTCAACAATGTTGATTTTGAACACAGGTATAATTGCGTTTATTTATTATGTTGATGAGAATAGGTAGTAGGAATGATAAAATAAACACTCGATTGATGATGTCAGAATGTTAGACGCCGGAACAACACGCACTCGCGGGAAGACGACTAAGATGACGAGTCGCCAAGGCAGGATCCGGTGGCCGAATGAGCCGAGTTGTCTTTTATGAGAAAGAAAGGGAGGAATAGTCGAGTGCTGTTGTCCGGTTCTCCTTATCGTGTCTTATTATTGTGTTGAAATATTTGACTGTTACACATGCTATTTTGTATTTATCTAAATTGACTTACACACTGATAAAAATAAAGTGATATCCATTATAATAAAATGTACTGCAGATAATACTAATGTTATATAATATTTTATTGTGATATAGCTAGTTGACCAATATTAATATTATGATATATACCATAATGTATGTATCATTACACTTCCAACAGTCAAACATTTGGCCGCATGTCGTTATCAAAATCAGATAATCCGAACGGGCCGTCTTCAGTCTGGCCGTACAGGCTACGCGCTTTTATTTATCGAATAGACATAGAACGCTAATAGTTATTAAACTAATAGCGGCTACAAGGGGTTTTACTGTATTTAGAAATAAGAGAGAAAAAAACTTCAAAATTAAAAGCTTATAAGGAAACTATGATAGAAAATGGTCGATGGGATATTGATACCCACACACCACTTATATATCTAGTGGTTTTACTGTGGATGTAATTTTCAGATATCCATAGTATTCATTATTAAATATTTATGACTTCCAGTGGATATCTAAAAGATATCCAAATGTCCTCTATTTCAATACCCATTGGTTATTTGTTGAAGTTATTCATGAGATATATTATACATGGATGGATAATTTTTAATTTGTTTTTTTACTATGACAACAAAAAATTTAAACAATATCGGCATTTATTTTTTCTAATAATAATTAGATTAATTAAACATTCATGTTATAAGAAATGCAGGTATTAAATAAATGATTGTTAATTAGTAAAATAAAATAAAATTGTACTCGCACGGTTTTTCTGGTAACGCCAACAACGGAAAATGGAAAATGAAGTCGTAATAATCGAATAATCAAATTTCATATAGACAAAACCTAAATTTTATCTCTACTATCGACTATTGCGTTCTATGTAAGGAGAGGGTATTTACGTATATAAATAAAATCGAACGGAATAAAAACGACACGAAAACTTTACTATAATAATAATAGTAATAAACATAATATTAATACCTAATATTCAATACACGACATATTTCTCCACGTTGATCAATTTTTTTGCTGTTTGCCGGGGGCCCCCATTTTAACGATTAATTATATCATATGAAAAATTTTAAAGCTTGCTGTAGTTTTTTCAATTCGAAAAAACATTCCGGAACTCAAAATATCAAAATAAATTTTTAAAAAAAGGGTTTTTCCAAAAAATTTTTTCGTAAAAACCTCCTGGCAATTACGAACAATTAAAAACAATTCGAGCCAAATCGACCCAGTCATTCTCAATTGATGAATTGTTATACATTTTCGGTTCAATTTTTATATATATATAGATTATTTAAAAGCTATCTAAACAACTGAACATTAATAACATTATTTTACTAATGATTATCTTAAACAGTTATAAATATGCTAAAGGTTTTTTCCCTTTGTTTCAGTCCAATTGTATGACACAGCAAATTGATCGGTAAAAGTTTTCTTATGCCATGACATCTTTCATGAACATAAAAATCTAAAAGTTTTTTGATTTAATCTGAAAACAATTTTTTTATATTTATTAGACAAATTTATTGAGATGTCATTTTCCAAACATGCTAATAGTCAAAATGTATTCGAAGTCATTGGTGACTATTTGATTCTATTTTCGTGTTTTTAACACAAAATTGATATGGTTGAGTATATATATCCACTACTTATATTACAATGAGAATAGACGACATATCTATTTTTTTAACCATTAACTAAAAAGCAAAATAACTATTAAAATTAGTTACTAATTAATCTACTAGGAATACCTACAATATAAATACATATATTATTTATTATTTTATATAAGAATACTACTTATACATGTTTCCTATATTGAAAAATATAATAACAATAAAATTATTATACCTATTATCTAATTTGTATAAATCCCAATTTCGGAATTTCATGTTACGATTTTTTTGATAATGAATATCGTGTTATTAGTCCAAAACTCGGCAATGCCATCTTTAAGCGTTACCTGTCAGTTCAAGAACGAAGAAAGTTCCCATAACAATTGATAAGTGCTCGTTGTGTACCCTGTATATCTTAATTCGTGAGTATAATAGTGCCGTATTTTATTATTTCGTATTTTCGCGATGACCGTTAAGTACCTAATTCTAATACGGCTATTCACGATTGAAAGGAACTATAAGCAGCGCTCTGGTCGACACTAATGATTCGGCTAACGGGGTGATGAAAGCTGTAATTGCATTAAAATATTTAGAATAATAGTAATTTAGCTAATGTAATCTTTTTATAACTAGTTTTTTTTAAAAAATTCCTTATTAAAACTTATTTCGTTTACAATTTTTTAGTAATAAAAGTATATAATGTTTAATTCTGTAACAGAAATCTCCGACATAATTCAATGTATTGTTGATTTTAAAAGACCTTTTGTCGAAGGTTTAGAAATAGTTAAATGCAACCATATCATTGAAATAGTTTTAAGAAAAAAAAAAGACGTCCTAGTATAATAGGGACAGGTGCAGCCACTGTTATAGGTAATTTAATGCATACCTGTAAGAAACGTTAAACCATTGTTAACAAAAAAAAAGGATTCTGAGCGGAGTTTAGATAGCAGTGATGCTTTGTCAACAATATACAGGTCATATTATGGTAGAATAATTAAATAAGCTTTATATATTTTCTTTAATAATATTTGTTTAATGTTGTACCGATTTTCCCTTGTTTTTTTTCCCCGTTTTTCACATTTCTTGAGAAGACTCCAGGGAAAATCGAAAAATTACCTCTTTAAGGTACCTCCGCAGTCAAATTTATTTTTAGAAAAAATGCCGTCACTGTAAATCGGAGCAAAATTGCTGGTAGAATAGTTGCGCACAGATAAAAAATAATAATAATAATACAACATTTTTGTAAAACCATAAGCTTCTTCGCTCCACTTAGAATCTAAAATGATATATTTATTAAGATTTTAAGAGTGTGTTTAGAAATCAGTGATCTTCACGGGAAACCTCACGAAGTAGCTAGGTACATTTTAAACACTATACTTATTGTATATTATATATTATAAATTTCAATACAAGTTTGTATTTAATTTATTCATTTTTATTATCCATTTAGTTAGAATAATAATTATGGTCATCCATAATATCAACAAATAAAGCTATGTTTATGATTATGATAAAGAAATTCAGAAGTCAGTACTCGGTACTCAATTTCTCAATATAATATTATAAATTATAAACTAATCAAACGCACATCTTTCCCTGTTTGAGCAGTTCTAATAAATTCTACCAGGTAGCGTTTCTCTTTCATTTTCAATAATCGATCATAAATATCAATAAGTATATCAATTAAAGGTACTTTCACCTATAATATATTTAAAATTTTAAAATTGTTGTTCTTTTTTACCGATTACCCCATACAATTAATAATTCCGATAATGACGCATGGTACAATCAATATCCTTTAAATCTGGGGCGGGGGGCTTCTCCTTTGGGTATCCCCTCAGCACGGCCCTAGTTGTCCAAACTAAAAGTATTGTGCACGTTTTTCACACGATACTGCGCGTTTCACGAAATTAGAGAGACTCGACTGTTGCGCGACCGGTGGCCAAAAATTTGGATTTCAGTGTCGTTCAAACTTTGCAACACTTTGTATACTGAACGCCGTATACGGCAGTTCAGTTTAAGCGCGCTTTTTGGTGCGCACATTGAGTAGCCTTGCCGATTATTGATCGCCAGTCGCGCTGCAGTCGGGTCTTTAATTTCGTGAAACGCACTGTAGTGCCGTCCCACTGATAGGCGATATGCTGCCAGTGTGATTTCATAACAGACACGTAATTTCACACGGGTTAGAATATTCTGTGTAGGTACTACAATTTTATAGTAATGCGAGAGTACCAAGTGTCTACTACCGATACACGCTAAACACGCAGACGATAAATTACGGAAAATATATTACGAACAATACGATCACGACACTAAACCGGTTTGGATTGCGATGGTAACAATTTATCGCGGGGCCGATGTTTGTTATTGTTTCATATATCGTTTTATCTTGATAATTTTCCATTAAAATTGTAGTGTAGTGATTTTTAACAATATTGATTACGTAGTGGTTGGAAGTGGTTTTCCACGAGTGGTTAATTATAGAAATTATGTTTTTTGTTATTATTAATTTATGTACTTTTCCACCAATCTACTGCCGTTTGCCCGACACTCGTTTAAAGGAAGGGATTGCAGTGGTATTAAAACTAATGTGACCTTTTTTAGGTCAACAATCCCAATGATCGATTTCAATTTTTAAAATAAAAACAAGGTCATTCAAGCTCTTTCGTTACAGTCAAATTGTAGTATTAGTTGTCAACAAGTTGACATTTTTCATTTCCGTCAATCCGTCAACTAGATATTCTACTATTAAGCTTGGGTACGGGTGGCAGGGCAGCAGCATCATTTTGTGTGGCTGCGCAGCGCGCGATGCATGAATACCGTTCCGCCATATTCCCCCAACCCAAAACTTAAAAGTAGAGTACCTCGTCAACAGACTGACAGAAATCGTAAATTCCAAAATGTATTTAAACCAACACTCCGTCTGTTTTGTCGATTTTTTCACTGTAGATTGCTATTTGAGAATCGGAAAAAAAAAACAATAGCTAACCGTTTCAGAGGTTAGACGTTCGAGGTCTTTTGAAATTGCGATTAGAGACAAACGGACGCGGCCACTTGGACGTCGAAAAATGTAAAAAAGTTTAAAGTGTGGCGATTAAATAATAACAACACGCATAATATTAACTAAGCGAAATATTTTGAGGGGAAAATAACAATTTAATACCAAATACCACGTACGAACTACGTTTTCATAATTGTTTATTTATAAATTGTAAAATCAATAATGTGTACCTACAGAATATAACTAACCTTATCGTGCGAACCTTATCGTTTATTGTTATAGTTTCATTACGGTATTGTGGACAGTAGGTACTTGTTAATAACCTGTTGATTTTTACAACCGTTTATACTTCACCTTTTCACATTTATTATTTTTAAAAAAATCGTTTCGGCGTGTTATAATAAATAGATACAACAATATTTTGATGTTATATAATGTATTCATTTTTTTTTCCAACATTTCTATTTATTTATTTTATTATTTTTTTAATATTTGACGTCCAAACGGCCACGATCGTCAAAACTGAAATATTGAACAAACTCGTCGGAGGATTTGATATTTCAATTTTCGACGAAATCGTTACGGTCCGGATATAAATTGTCAATTCGCCATTACGAGGCGTTCGGCAACAATCGTCGGCGTCGTCTCGGGCGCAAGGAGGCCGATCGTTTTTTATCTTCAGGGGACCGACGGGGAGCACGTAAAAAAGCCAAACATATTATTTCAGCGGAATCGTAATACAGCCGACGAATAATATTTACCTTATAAATATTTAATGCGAACCGTGTTTCAGCCGGAACTCCGATTATAATGGATCTCGTTGACACGGCCTTAGCAGATAAGGTCGACCACTTCCTCACCGCCGGCCAAATGCCAACGTCCCGCTTATTATTTGTCGTCTAAAATACGGTTCGGCTAAAATATTTTAGCCCGTCCACCGTCATTGTATATTAATTTATTGTATCGCAATGTTTAACGAAAAAAAAAAAAAAGACCCGCCGTACGCCATGTGTCGTTAACACCTCCGTGTACGGACAGACCGAACAATGTTGGCGGCGAGGTTTCGATTTGGGAAGAGGGGGATTATCATGGGTCGATCCCATGTTGTTTTTTCCACCATTTTTCCGTGTTATTGTTAATAAATTATAATATGATGTGCAGTGGCGTATTCGATTTAGTTTTACGGGGGGGGGGGGAGGCCAGCGCCGCTCCTCATTCAAATACGTCAAAGATGACGAATGAAACACGTTTATCGATATTTTTTTTTTACTGTCCGGACGTTTTGACAACCGGGATAACACGCAACACGTTCCATCCTCACGTCCATGTATTCAACTCCCACTCCCCCCCCCATCATCCACCAATGAAATTCTACTAAATTCGTATTCAAATATTTTGTACGTCATTTGTATGGATTTGTTTGATAGTTTTCAGAATTCGTTCCGACACTGTCGTATTTCCGATGTCACTTGGGTACCAGAACGAATTCTATAAACCGTCTGTCCAAGACCATATTCAGCGCCGCGTTACACTGCCGAGACGTTGCTCTCTACGGGCCGCGGTCGAACAACACGTTATCGACGCGGCGGCGTGCGGCGAGCGGCGAGGCGAAATAGAACGACGAACGCGGTTCGCTCGGCCTCCGTAATATTGTCTTTTTGTTTTCGCCGTTCTGGCGTCGAGGCGTTCTCCGTACCGCGGTTAGCGTACAGGCAGTGCGCAGGTAGTGCACGGCGTCCAGGTATCCACGACCGTTCGCTAACGCGTTTCCCGATTGGCCGACCGTTGGCCCGATGACCGCACGGCGGGCCGGACGGTCGGGACACATCAACCGGCTGACAGGCGAGCACCAGTTTGTCGCAAGAATGTACAATAGCAGCCCCTTACATAATAATTAATAATATTATTATCGTTGTTAGCCGACGTTTAGACCGGGTGTAAAACGGTCACGCGACCACGTGCGATCGAAATTCATTGTTCGCCTTCAACCGCGCAGTGCGACCAACCTTGTCGCACCTTGAAGCCCATGACACTGTTTTGCGTCGTCAACACGACTTTCGTTTTTTAACCGAGTGCCTAATGGACAATAATGATAACTGACGAAAAAGACAAAAAAAAAAAAACCATTTTGTGCTGCAATTAGGTTGCGTGCTTGTTTGAAATCATTGTACTCGTACACAATGTTATAGACAAAAAAACCATTTTGTGCTGCAATTAGGTTATGTGCTTGTTTGAAATTATTGTACTCGCACAATATTATACGTCTGTATTTTGATCGTATTCTATTAAAATATTATACACGAACCGACGCGATGGTGCTCTTGTGTTGTGTCAAAAATTGTCGAAATTCAAAAATTTCAACCAAAGAAAAAAAATGTAAAATGTTTCGGATCACTAACAACGCAATCAGGTAAATATCGTAATAATAATAGAAATAATCGAGAATTAGCGTGATGAGTCATTCCGAAGTATTTTCTATATTATTACGGTTTTGATGTGGTATTTCAGTTGTAAACAGTGGTTGTCGAACTGTGGAAGGTTGGACTTGTGCGACAGACCGATCGAGTCGCTTTATAACAATTATAGGATTTGCGTGAACCACTTCAAAGACAATATGTTTTCCCATTCCGATAAAAACAGACTGCTACCGAGCGCTGTGCCCACCGTGTTCGACAAGGGCGGTAAGTGTCTTGTTTTCGTGCGGTAAAACGAGAGCCCTAGATCGGCGACTGCGTGGTGCCGGGTGGCCGCGGTACGGACAGACAAGAACGGACGTGTACGGGGCCCGGACGGCGGTCGCGTGTGGGCAGGCCGAGGCGCGACGCGCGACGCCGGCCACGCGTTCCGTTTCGCTCCGTAGACGGGCATTATTCCGTTCGGCGCGGGCGACCGCTAACGTTCTCCGTACCGCGTGCACGTAAAAACCGTGTTTTGTCGTTGATAACGCGCCGCCCGACCGCAACTACTCTTCCACGTCATTGCGGACCGTCCCGGCCGCTCGTCCGCTGCGTTCCGCGGAGAGTTCCCCTCCTTCGCGCCGCCGACCGACTGCCTTCCACCCGTCGCCGCCGCCGAAGCCGCGACACAACGGTACAACGTGCTTGGGCCGATATTGTTTTTGTCGCCCGATTATCGCGCGCGTGTCGGCGTGTCGTTCCATCGGAGACGGCCGGGACCAGCCGCGCGCGCGCGCGCGGCTCAAAAGAACGCGATACGGCGTTGGTGTCGTCGCAATAAGGCAGCGGTCGGGCGCCGACGACGTCGCAACCGTCGCACGGGTAAATGCGTTTTTCGTACGAACATTGTAATAAAAATATCGTCGTTCGCGAAACGCGCCGCCGCGTAAAACCGACGGCCGACTATTATTGTCAACGGCCGCCAGCGCCGCGACGGCGGACGCGGTTTTATTAATATACCCGCGTCCGCGTTGTCCGTCACGTTGCTGGGACGCTCGGCGTGCTTTTCGCTCGTTCGCGAATCGCGTGCTCCGCGGCTCTTGTCGCGCGATAGAATCGTTTTGGTTTTTTTTTTTTTTCTATACTTCCTCTCACCGCTGTCATTCACTCGCTCTTTCTTACGGTTTCGCGCACGCGACCGCCCGGGCAATGGTATTGCGCAATTTTCTCCTCCGCCATAGCCGCGCCGCGCCGCCCAAAAAGTAGGTAATAATAACCGCGCGTAACTCGCGGCGGCTCTCGTCGTCCGTGTCCGCCCATGCGATCGCGTCTCGCTCCCCTCTCTCCCACCCGTTTCGAATATTTCCCCACGTTTGTTGTTGTTATGGTTGGCCGGTGTTTTTTTTTTTTTCTCGCCGTCCTTTCTTTCGAACGCGTTATCGGTCCCGACCGTTGCGGCCGCGCACTGGGAAACACGTCCGGTCGCGTTTTTCCCAATCTTTCCTTTCCAGTAAAAACGCGCGAGTACGTACGCGAAATCGCAATAACACACGGTCATAACAACGTAACAACCAAAACTATTGGGTATTCCTTTTAACGAAACCGTAACGTGCACGTTGTTTGTACGCAATTTTCTGTGCTGACGCGACAGAGCGACGATCTCGGTTTAGGACGCGTCATTTCTTTTCGTGGCCATTTGTTAATTACGAATTTTTTTCCTATTTATGTTTTTTTAGCAAACATGTCGCCAAAGTTATTGTCGAACGAAGAGGAAAAAAACGAGATGAGAAGGAACATTATACTGCACAGGAGAAAAGTCGTCTCATTTTTGGAGAACGTTTACAATGTTAGTTTGAAACCGATTGTGCAATCGCACCCTTTCGAGTTGCTGGAGTTGGACATGTTTGTCAAAAACAAAGTACAAAATTCCAATTCGTGTACAACAAAGGAGGTGGACGAGGAGGAGGAGGTAGTGGAAGAATACCCAGTGAAACAAGAAATTATCGAAACGGATAGTTTGAATGATTGCGAATCTGACGTGTCTGTTGGATCTACCGAACCTTGGAACGGCATTTGTCAAACGCCCAACTTCGAAACTGACGAATATTCCAACAGGAGGTCATCGAGAATTTTAATAAATGTAAACTCCAAGCACCATAGAAAATATAACAAATTAAAATCGGATTGTAAGTATAGATTGAAATATTTATCATTGATTTATCTATGCATTAACTAGATATGTTTTTTTCAAAGGTTCAGATGATTCTGAGGTAATTGATAGTAAAAAGAAGCAGTCAAAAATTCTTACACAGCATGAATTGAATAAACTACGATTTAAAAAGCCCCTACTTAGAAAAGAACACAATGCCAAAGAACGGTTGTGTCGATCGATTATAGCAAAATCATTTATTGAACTGAGCAAATGTTGTAGTTACCTGGACACTAAAAGACGTGTCCCTTCCAAGTACAGTATACTGGTGGCCGCCAAAAGAGAATGTGATTCATTGAAGCTGTATGAAAAAAAATTGCTTGTTGAAAAAGAATATTGGAAGACGGCAAACGAGCAACTAAAGAGAAGATTGAAGGCTGGTTCCGTTCCAAGTGATGTAATTTTAATTGACGACTGAATATTGATAGAAAAAAAAAAATGATAGGAGGGAAAGGAAATAACTGAGGTAATATTTAATTTTTTATACAATTTGTGTTCTTCTTAAATATAATTATTTGAATAATGATTTCTACATCATATGCACTAGGTTTGCAAAACAATTTAATAATTAAAATCAATTCATTTTCTTTTTTTGTAAAAATATAATCACACATAATTATCAACATTTATTGTATGTAACATAAAACTATGTTCATTGGATCTCTGGTCAGATTAAAAACAATTTTTTTTATTATTATTAATTTCATTATCGTTACTTTTATGCCATGATTTGTGTGTGCTCATATTTTCTTTAGTCATAATATTTTCAAGCACAGATGGTGTAAATATTATGAATACTTAATATTTGTAAATTTGTGTATACTATAATATTTTTTTAAATATGGATTATTGATTTTAATTTTTTGCCCTTAATGGTACTTTAAAACTGCTGTGGTGCAAATCCGGTGGATGTGATAAAATAAATCATCAATAGTATAATTTGTTATAATATATTACATCAAATATGTTAAAATATTTTGCCATTGCTCAACTCTTATTTTTATATAGTCTTAAGTATTGTATGTATTTTATTAAAATCAATATATATATTGTTTTTTATTTTATCCATTGTGTCTCATAAGGATTCATATTGATAAAAACCATAGGTAATGATAATTTGCAGAAAAATAAAGTATCTGAACATTCTAAACCACTTGTGGATCTCTGTTTAATTTTATCAGTACTTGTCACAGGCCTGTGCCTTTGTGTTGAAAACAAAATTGTCTCATTCTGGATTTTATTTAATCAAATGCTAACTAAATTAGTTGGATATGCATGAAAAATTATCTTAGTAAATTATGATGATCATAGTGGTTGCTGGTATCAACCAGCAACCATTTACCTTGATATTACTTACCAATGCCTTAGGTTCAGGGCTTATTGTAATTCTGATGATTTTTTTTTTTTAATTTTAAACAATGTTATAATNAAAACAAATATATATATAGGTTTATCTCATTTAGTCGCTTTGGATAATTTCATCGTATTTGAATTTATTATTAAAGATATGTTGAGATTTATAGTAATATAGTACTATTTAGGTGAACAATATGAGTTAATGAATCAATATTTTGTAATCACCCTATTCTTTGTTTAGTGGGGAGGATGCAAGGCCAAGGAATAACAGCCCGTTGTCTTTATGGCATATTTTGTGATGCATAATAAAATANCATTTAGTCGCTTTGGATAATTTCATCGTATTTGAATTTATTATTAAAGATATGTTGAGATTTATTATAATATAGTACTATTTAGGTGAACAATATGAGTTAATGAATCAATATTTTGTAATCACTATATTCTTTGTTTAGTGGGGAGGATGCAAGGCCAAGGAATAACAGCCCATTGTCTTTATGGCATATTTTGTGATGCATAATAAGATAACATCCCGGTGATTCATTTAAGTGGATATACTCTTCCATTT
Source organism: Cinara cedri (assembly GCA_902439185.1). Lineage (NCBI taxonomy): Eukaryota > Metazoa > Arthropoda > Insecta > Hemiptera > Aphididae > Cinara > Cinara cedri. Next base: position 305,672 of record CABPRJ010002407.1, read on the forward strand.
TAGAGGCGAAAAAAGTACCTACTTTTGATTCTCAAGTAGGAACTTATATTAAAAATTCCCAAAGAACAAGTCTGTACACATACTTGATTGAAACCATTACCATAATTGTAATAACAGCACTTTATGCACTATAAAGGCCAGAGTTTTTTTGCTGTTAAATGTTTTTTTTTTGTTTTTAAATGAAGGTGATTATTTATTTTAATGGTTTTTTTTATTTTTATAAGTTAGGCATAATATATTGTATGATTAGAGCTTGGAATTATACTATGTAATTGAATTATGGTTTTTAAAAATGGTTTTTAAAACATGTTGATCAAGTTGATATCAATTATAAAAACATATTATAAAAAC
>CABPRJ010002407.1:306282-324429 GCA_902439185.1 Cinara cedri
ACTTGATTGAAACCATTACCATAATTGTAATAACAGCACTTTTTGCACTATAAAGGCCAGAGTTTTTTTGCTGTTAAATGTTTTTTTTTGTTTTTAAATAAAGGTGATTATTTATTTTAATGGTTTTTTTTATTTTTATAAGTTAGGCATAATATATTGTATGATTAGAGCTTGGAATTATACTATGTAATTGAATTATGGTTTTTAAAACATGTTGATCAAGTTGATATCAATTATAAAAACATATATATATATATATAGGTTTATCTCATTTAGTCGCTTTGGATAATTTCATCATATTTGAATTTATTATTAAAGATATGTTGAGATTTATTATAATATAGTACTATTTAGGTGAACAATATGAGTTAATGAATCAATATTTTGTAATCACTATATTCTTTGTTTAGTGGGGAGGATGCAAGGCCAAGGAATAACAGCCCGTTGTCTTTATGGCATATTTTGTGATGCATAATAAAATAACATCCCGGTGATTCATTTAAGTAGATATTCTCTCCCATTTTAGATTCGAAAAAACTACCTACTTTTGATTCTCAAGTAGGAACTTATATTAAAAATTCCCAAAGAACAAGTCTGTACACATACTTGATTGAAACCATTACCATAATTGTAATAACAGCACTTTTTGCACTATAAAGGCCAGAGTTTTTTTGCTGTTAAATGTTTTTTTTTGTTTTTAAATAAAGGTGATTATTTATTTTAATGGTTTTTTTTATTTTTATAAGTTAGGCATAATATATTGTATGATTAGAGCTTGGAATTATAATATGTAATTGAATTATGGTTTTTAAAACATTTTGATCAAGTTGATATCAATTATAAAAACAAATATATATATAGGTTTATCTCATTTAGTCGCTTTGGATAATTTCATCGTATTTGAATTTATTATTAAAGATATGTTGAGATTTATTATAATATAGTACTATTTAGGTGAACAATATGAGTTAATGAATCAATAGTTTGTAATCACTATATTCTTTGTTTAGTGGGGAGGATGCAAGGCCAAGGAATAACAGCCCGTTGTCTTTATGGCATATTTTGTGATGCATAATAAAATAACATCCCGGTGATTCATTTAAGTGGATATACTCTTCCATTTTAGAGGCGAAAAAAGTACCTACTTTTGATTCTCAAGTAGGAACTTATATTAAAAATTCCCAAAGAACAAGTCTGTACACATACTTGATTGAAACCATTACCATAATTGTAATAACAGCACTTTTTGCACTATAAAGGCCAGAGTTATTTTTGCTGTTAAATGTTTTTTTTTTTTTAAATGAAGGTGATTTTTTATTTGTATAGGTTAGGCATAATATATTGTATCATTAGAGCATGGAATTATAATATGTAATTGCATTATGGTTTTTAAAACATTTTGATCAAGTTGATATGAATTATAAAAACTAATATATATAAGTATATCCCATTTAGTCACTTTGTATAATTGTATCATATTTGAATTCTTTAAATGTTTATAATTTAAAAGAATTTAATAAAAGAAATGCACTATTATTTTCATGTGCATATAAATAACTTAAAAAATATTATGTTCATAATGTATTATAGGATAGGATTTAATAAATATCATGTTACAATGTTAAAACTAATTTTGAAATTTTTTGAGCAAGTCTTTGGTCATTTTAATGATTGTAAGCAAATATCATTCTGGTTTCAATGTAATATTAATAATATTAATGGTTAATGTTGAACACAGTGTAATGAGTAACCAACCTTTTTTAAAATTATTTATTTATTCAATAACTAAAAAATATAAAAATGTAACATTAGAAACATACATTCTAGTGATGTGTGTCATCTTTCTTCGAGAATTATAACCGTCATTATTAACTCTTAACTCATAATTTCTTTCAGTTTAATAAGATTTTTCTCATGGTCCAATCTCTACAAATTGATATCAACATCATTAATTGTGTTGATGATAAATAGCATTTTTCAGTCTTCGTGGGACAGCACTTTTAGTGATGATAGTTACCTGTAGTTTTATTTTCAAACAAGTGAAGACACTTTATCAATACTCATTGCTTTATATGAATTTTAATGGCGAAACTTTTGATTTACGTCAACTCTTAGATGATATATTCTACTTTTGAATTTTGGTAGGGAAAAGTAGTGGCATGAAATAGTAAGTAGTGTTTTAATAATTCACTACTTTGACTTCCACTAATTTAATTAGATGATCTTGCCAATGAGTTGTCGGAAATAAAAAATGTCAACACCAAAATGTATGTTTAAAGTAATACTATATCTACGTAAAGAATTATTATTACAAGTTGCCATTTGAAATTAAAAAATATGTAGTCGTTTTACCACCAATGATAACAAAAAATAATGGTAATGTAACATTTTAGAACTGCTTATTTCATTATCTGTCAAAAAGAATGAATACTTTACATTTACTTGCAGTGTATTTATAATTATTATTCTTGCATTCCTTTCAAATAAGTTTCAGTTGACTAGAGCATATTGATTATAATGACGGGGATAGGAGTTCATTTTGATAAATTCATTCAAATGAACCACCACTCNCCACTATCACCGGATCATGATCCAGCACAATGTTATCATTTTTTTATTATAAAATGTCGTGAACAGCGCCCGCACACATGGTGTGCGCTATTAGAATCTTATCTGACGGACCGGCAATTTCGAGTCGTACACGAAGAAGCAATAACAAATTGGAAAAATATATCGGCTGGAGTACCACAAGGTAGCGTCCTAGGACCTATTCTCTACTTACTCTACACAGCCGATATCCCGACCAACACCGACTCAACAACAGCTATGTTTGCCGACTACACAGCAATTTTAACAACAAGTAAGGACCAACGGGCCGCGACAGACAGCTTGCAGATCTCGATCAATAATATTTATAATTGGACAAGACGTTAGAAAATCTTGATCAACAGTGACAAGTCGGTACACGTAAATTATACTTTACGTAAAACTGTAAATATCCCTGTATTGTTGGACTACACAATAGTTTCACAAAAATATTCGGCTAAATACCTGGGTATTCATCTCGACTCCCGGTTGAATTGGAAACACCATGTCCGCCAAAAAAAAACTGCAAATCAAAGAAAAAATGCGTAAATTGTACGGGCTAGTTGAAAGGAATTCCACGCTAGACCTGACAGACAAACGACTTCTATACGTAGCCATCATCAAACCGATCTGGACCTATGGCATACAACTGTGGGGTTGTGCCAACGAATCTAACATTGAAATCATTTAACGTTGTCAAAATATTGCCCTTCGGACCATTGTCGCGGCATACCGGTTCGACAGGAATGACGTCATACAATCAGAAAGTTCGCTAACAAATATGTCAATAGACTAGAGTTGCACACCCATGCAGCTGCAAAACAACTGCTTGATAACTCGCAAGACATCAGGCGCCTCAAACGCTTGAAGCCCTATGACTTAGTTTAAGTAATTTAGGCTAAGGAAAGGGGACATCTCATTGGAGAATCAACCCCAAACATGTTTAAGTATACTATGTATAATTACTACTTTATACTCATTTAATTGTATTTATAGAGACTACTTGTCGTTTAAACAAAGATGCTGAAAGGCAGTTTTAAAAAAAAATTTTTTATCATAAAATTATTTATTTGATTCATTAACGAACAACATTTTATTTGTTCATGATATAGTACTGAATCATTTAGTCACTAACTATATACCTCTAATTGAGTGACTGACCAATATATATTCAGTTATAAAATTGTATTGAGATTAATTTATCAGCTTCATAATAATTTGGTAAAGTAACAAAATTTTCATTGCTTCATATAAAAAAAAGGAGCATTACTGGGTTCTAAACTACTTATCAAAATAAATGTATTTACTACTAGTATCGTAACAAAAAAAAAGGTAACGTGTTACTTCCAACTACTGATTAAGTAGTATATTGTGTATCATTTTCCAGATGTTATTTGACATATTTTTTTTTTTTATTAATTTTTAATATCAGCTGTATTCAAAACATCTTATTAAGAAAAAAAAACCATCCATAAAATTAATTGTATGCTAAACATCCTTTAGAAGGTAATTTTCTAATTGTCAATTATTATTAAATTTTTGGAAAAAAAAAAATCTTAATTTATCTTACTACAATGAGCCAAAGTGTATAAATATTCTATATTCAGAGCTCATATTTAATGTATTCAATTGGTTTTACTGTGATATTTCTTTTGTTTGTATACAATATTTTTGTAATTTTTCGATCAAAAATCTTAGTTTAAAAGAGAAAAAAAAATCATTAAGACTATTCTACTATTTAGCATAACATTAAATATGTCATTGCTCTCAAGTTCAATAATTAGAGAGAAACTTGATTCAGGGATTATGATTTCTTATCGACCGTAGGTACAATAATAAGGGTAATTTTCTTAACACAATATAATATTATTTAGGCAATGATATAAACAATTTAGATTTTTAGCTGAAAATAATTTTTTATTGTCAGAAATAATAAATAGTGAACTGTTTATTATTTCTACTTAAACATTTGAATCAATAATAATTAATGTTTGTTGAATATACAAAAATTTAATTTTCTATATAATAAATTGTTAATATTATATTAGTCCACTGAAACACAATCAATTATGAATTAAGATCACATTGGTTCGGTTTAAATTTAAACATTTTCTTACTAACAAGAAATAAAATCAATTTGATAATGAGGCACATGCCGGACAGAGCGTTGTTTTCTGTACAATTTTCATTATTAATTATAATCCAAATAGATTGATATCAAATTTGTTTAAAATCAATATATCAAAGCGAGCAATTTACGTTTTTTACAAATTGAAATAAAATGTATTTACAACTAAACAAATTTAGGACATAGATGGCAGTTTAATAATTTAGAGAATATTATTTGTATTTGTTTTTTGTTTTTACATAGACTGCTGTTATTTAACATGTGCAATCTACGTAAAAAAAAAAAAAAACTGCCTGATAGAAGGCACACATTAACTATCAACCAACAATAACAAGTGTCCATTTGATGTGGCTATATAAATTAAATTTCTTACATAATATGGATCAGCATAGTTTTTTTTTTTTTGAGTTTAACATTTTTTATTTTTTATCAAAAAAAATAAATGAAAAAAAATTAAGTTATAAAATATATATATGTATATATATATATTAATCTCCTGTCATTTTCAACTTGCTAAGTTTCAATAGACAAAATAAAGTCATCTATTCAATTATTTTCAAAACTTTGCCAATGGCAATAGTTTTACCTGAAAAAAAGAAAAAGGATTAATTAAAATTTTATGGGAAACTTCGTATTTAATCAAATATTTAATTTTGACAAACAAGTTACAATATTACTTATAATAGAAGTAACTTCTAGGTTTGGACTGTTTAGTCAGTCAATAAGCATGTTATATTTTTTAATAAATATTTCAGTATAAAGATAATACAAATATATCTTATTAGAAATACATACCTTCATCTCGAAGTGTAAATCTACCCATTTGTGGAAAAAGTTTGAATTCTTCTAAACAAACAACACCCGCACATTCAAGCCTCATGATAACTACTTGATCTTGTTTAACAAATCGTGGTCGCATATTAGATTTTAATCCAGTTTTTCTATCAACTAGACATATTAAAGCCTGAAAAATTAGAGTCTCATAAAAAATTATGCAAAATACCTACTTTTTTTTTTTAAATATTAAGAGGAGCAAGGGAGTTATTAGTTAAGACTTTGAGTATATTCAAACTATGTCATGCATAGTTGCATAGAACACACACACACTAATTAGTTATTTATATAACTTTTCTTTATTAGTTTTGAAAAATTTGAAAACTAGGAAAAAATATAAGCAAGTTTAAATCTTAATTCTGAGCATCACTATTAATAAATATTTGTTTTCATACACATATTTTACTCACTTTAACTTCTACTACTTCAGCCACACAATGGATATGCATAACTGCTGAATATCCAGCGCATATAATACTTTTATGTTCTAATATGACAACCTAAAGTAGTAAATTATATTTAAATCTTTAAAACAATGTTAAGTTGCGTTAAATTTGTAAAAATGCGTCCAAAACAAAAATTACAACTGCACTTATGGTACTGAAGGTATATGACATCATACGTTTAATACCATTTGTAACCACACAAATGGGTACTGTTAACACCAAAGAGTGTACAGAGTATGGTGTCCCATATGTATCCATTAGCTCTTCATATCAGTTTCATTTCTAATCACCAGAAATAGTATGTGTATCCTAAAGACATTCCAAGAAGAATTTAAAAGAAAATTAATTCTTTTGAATTGTTTATTATATATATATATATAATTATTATATTTCCCTGCAAAAAATGCACATGGGCAAATAAAAAAGGGTTGTATCTAATCTAAAAATTTGGTTTTAAATATTACCATGCAGTGAAGTAAATTGCGCACAGTATTTAAGTCTGAACTGAACATCATTTTTTACAGTACACGTAATCTTTATCTTGCATTAAGCAAGTTATTTATTTAGTCTTTTGCGGTTAACCGTCCACACCAAGGTGCATGCAGTACTAAACATTTGTTCATATGCAAACGAATCTGTCTGGACGCATCTTAATATACTATTTTTACAGGGACTTTTAATACCTGTCCATCAAATATACGACAAGTTTTAACTGGATTAATTGGATCACATAAAATAAAACCAGGAGAGACATCTTCTTCTTCAACTCCTTTTAGTTTAACTTTGATATTTTCACCGGGTCCAACTGAGGTAACTTCTTCGTCATCTGACCACAATTGGTCAACAATAACTTGAGTCTGTGTAAATAAAGTAAATTATAACAATATAAAATTGTGTATAAAAATATATTCAACTACTATATTAAAACATACTCTATTTGGCATTAATACTAGTATTTGGGTCTTCTTTGCTTCACCAGATTCTACTTTTCCCATGAGTACAGTTCCCATGTCTTTATATTTTTCTACAACAGGCATTATAAAAGGTCCGTCTGAACGACGATTTAATAAAGGTAAATTGTCAATAAATGGAATAAATGCAGGCCCTCTAAAAATAAAATAAAAATGAATTTAACAAAAATAGTTTTTTCCTAATAAATAATAATCTTACCTGTACCAGGGGCAAATTGATTCATCAACCTGGTCTTTTAATCCTAAACCAGTTTGACCAGACACGGGCATAAATGTTAAATCTTTAGTTACGTTAAACCCGAGTTTTTTTAAGTAAGGTAAAATTTTATCTCTACATTCTTCATATCTTATTTTGGACCAAAGGACAGTCGGATCGTCCATTTTGTTTATTAATACCACCATGTGTTTAACACCGGCTGTTTTCGCTAACATGGCATGTTCACGAGTTTGACCACCTCGATCAAATCCAGTTTCAAATTCTCCTTTACGAGCTGAAATAACCTATTAAACAAAATATAATTATTTATTGATTATGTTTAAGCAGTGCTTGAAAATAAGGGAGGGGGAGAGGTTAGCAAGAGAATCCTGTGAAATTTAAATGTTTACAAAATTTTTTTACTATATAGTGTACTTAATTTATTTTTACTACTATATTTGCAACTTGTGAATCATTGTTTGAAATTGTTGAACATTTTCACTGGGCCAAAACAAATGTTCACTATAAGAAATCAAGTAAAACCTAAAAAGACATCTTAGGATAATAAGGATGGGTGCAGCCACTGTTATAGATAATTTAATGTATACCTGTAAGTAACAATAAACCATTGTTTTCAAAAAAATAATTAGAAATAGAAATAAATAGAAAAAAAAAATATTCTGTCATCAATTATATTTTTGTTTTTCACAGACAGGGAAATGCGTTTTGGGTCATTCTAAAATATTCATAAAATTTGAATTTGTTGTTCACTATTTCTCTATAGTCTATAAAATGTTGCAAATTCTTATTCTGTGTTTTGAACCCAGTGTCTTCTTTTATATTATGAGTAGAGCGAAGAAGCTTATGGTTTTCAAAGATGATTATTTATTAATTTCTTTTTTCAGTGGACAACTTTTTTACCAACAATTTTGCTCAGATTTATTAAATGATAGCACTTTTTCTAAAAGGCTTTGACGTAATACATTAAATAAACATATTTATTAACACAATATTATCTATAATATAGTTTATAGAAAAAATTTAAATTTAGTTATTAAAAAAATAAAAATAATAATAATACGCATAATAATATTTTTAACTATTGTAGTATGAAATATCAAAATAATTCACTAAAATTCTGAAAAATAATACAAATAATGTAAAATCGCTTCCAAGACTAATAATAATTTAACCAAACATATAAATAATAGAACTAAAAACTACACAAAAAACGTATAAAAAACTTATATGTAACTGAAATAAATTTTATATAGATAGGACAAATTAGAAATTAAAAAATAAATTTATAAAGAACACAATTCTGAAATAAAATTTAAAAAAGACTGCCCCCAATTAAAAGTTTCGTTAAACATATTTTAGAAAATAACCATAATATGAGTTTTGAAATTAACATTGACTTCAAAATATTAAATACCCAAAATAACATTTACATTAATTCAATTTTAGAAGAATTACACATGAAATAAAGAAAAATATAATTTTAAATGTATAAATCGATTTTAAAAACAATACCCTATACTAATACGTTTTAGATAATAAATAATAACCAAATAAATTATATTTCTTAACATATCTATGTCTAATAATAATCAATTTTAAATAATCTCTCCAATTAAAATAAATTATTTCTATGTATTCCTTTATTTCATTTTTATATTCAGCCACATTTTACATTTTGACAATGATAAATTTTGCACTATATTTGACACTTTTATTTGTAAAACTACTACTAAGTATTGTGTTTTTAAAAGTATAAAAACTGTGTGTTCATAGTAGGACATTAAGTTCTGAGTTCTAACTATTTAGTATACTCAGAAATAAATAATTTTTAACATACCAAAACAGCTAAATCCGCTTGAGCAGTGCCACCAATCATGTTGGGTACAAAACTTTTATGACCAGGAGCGTCCAATATAGTAAAATGTTTCCTTTCGGTTTCAAAATAAGCTCTTCCTACTTCAACAGTTTTACCTTTTTCTCGTTCTATAGATTATATAAGAATAAAAAGAAATAATATTAATAATAAATAAGTAATAAATAACTATTTTTCAGAAGTACCTTCTTGATTTGTATCTAATGCCCATGACAAATACCAAGATTCTCTGCTTCTTTCTTTAGCTTCTTTTTCATATTTATCTAAGGTTCTTTTATCGACCATACCAGTAAGAGCCATTATTTGACCACCAATTGTTGATTTCCCAGCATCTAAAGAAATAATTTTAATTAAGTAGGTAGATGAAAAAGTTATGCATGATATACTTATTATTTTTTTTAAATTTATAAATATTTCACAATAAATAATTTTTAATATTATGACATTTTTTTGATATTATTTACATATTACTTTATACATCTATACCTTTCAAACTTTTTTTTATTTTAACTAGGTACGTATACATTTTTTTCTTAAATTTATTTACCTAATATTAAAATAGGGAAAAATAAGACACAGTGCGACATAGTATGCTGTGTAGGCAAGAATTGTAAGAAAGAAAATGTTATGATTTGATATAAAGTGTTCCAGGAGTTTTCTTACATCAAAAGCTATATAAATACTATCTACTCTTAAAGACTACTGGGGTTAGACTTCAGTATGTAATATGTTGGATTTTCTTGGAACATGTGTCATGGAAAGAACTTCTCTACATTTTTTACTACCTCTTTTAATTTATATATTTTTTAAAGATAATAGAAAACTAATATAAGTGACGTTAACTTTGACAACAAAATATATGTCCATTTTAAATTAAAACGAATAAAATATAAGTAGATATATATTTATAATATTGCACAAATGGGTGTTTTATAAACTCGGCTAAAAAAGTAATAATACAATTGAAGGCCAATTAATATATTTAAGAAAAATAAATTAGTAAATTTGTATAAAATGTGAAACAGGTAAATTTAAAGTATTAAGAAAGAATGATAGATATAGATAAATAGTTGTCAATTATTAAAATAATTAGATCAAGAAATTATAATACGTGGATTATTCATTAAAAAATAGATAGAATTGACAAAAATGATCTAGCCTTACCTACATGCCCAATAATGACAATATTGATATGTTCTTTTTTAGGTTTTGGTTCTTGTGATTCTATAGGCTTTTTTGGAACGAGTTTAGGTTTTTCTTCATCACCGTCCAAGTCAGGATCAATAATATCAACATCAATATCATCATCAACAATGGGTTTGGCGGTGCCATCTTCGGGAGTGCTGGATGCTCCGTCTTCCCAAGAGTCGAGCACAGGGGCTGTACTCTTTTCACTGGTGTTATCGCCTGGCAACGGATCTGTTATGCTGTCTACAGCTATTATAATACAGACAAACAGGTCCATTAGAGACGACCGGGACACGTCATAACCTTAAACTCGAAATTAAACACTTACTAGTAGGCTTTTTGTCACTACTACCAGTGGCCGTCTCGTCAGCCGGGCTGTTTTCGTCACCATCTTCGTTGGCCGAGAACGACGCGAACGACGGTACAAATTCGACAGCGTTCACGTTCAGCTTGATGAGTTTTTGTTGTAAATCACTGGCACTGGAATCGGCCAGTTCGGATTCTTCCCACGAGTCCGGCGCTGCGTTGTTGGACATGTCGTCGGCAGCCGTCGGTCGGTGTCCGCCCCGTGTATTTTGGTGCACAGATAACGATTTAGGAAAGCCAACTACAACTCACAGCGACGAAAAACACAACAGTCGCGAACGAGACAACGTGTTTCACAGTAGGGAAAATAAAATAATTAAGAGACGTGATACGGAACGATACAAGACGTGTAGTGCCGTACTTTTCCACCGGAAAATGGTGGCGCCACGCGGGACCAGTCGCAGTGCAGCCAACGCGGTGGCCGCCGGTTCATCCGGTATTGCAAAAAAACCGTGGTTCTCAACATGTCAACCGGTTCCGAAGCTCAAAAGACACCGTACGCAATGAAATACTATACCGTCTGTTTGTGTGGCACCGAAGAACGAACTTTTCGTCTCCGACGTAGTTTCGGTGTGTGTAGTATGTACTGTGTCACCAACGAGAAAAAAAAAAAATCGTTTCGACCAATTTTCTCGGACTTGTATACCACCTACTTATTATCATCTACTATAGGGTTGCCATAAACGTTCAAGTACTGACCGGGATATTTACGAAAATATTTTCAACATTAATTAATCGAAATTTTATATTTCTCTGACTTTATCATCTATTTCAGTAGTTCTGGTTATCTCATGACATACGTATGAAATTCCGAACAAGTCGTTTTGAAATTAAATGTGCATCGAACGATAGTTTCCACAGTTTCTACTTGAAGATGGTTACGTTCTTCGTCTCACCGGGGGCCAATATCAGTGAAAAGATCGTCTGAACGTTGGCGTTACGACCGGGACTGGCATACGGGTATCGTTAACATTAAAATTAAATTACGTTTCCTTTCCGATTTATTAGTGTTTTTGAAAGAAATGTCACCGTTTGTCATGCACGTTTTTTGTGCTCCCGTCTTCACCGTAATAATACAGTCCGATGATTGTCATCAGTAAAGGTAATCTTTTCATAGACCAAGTGGAGTGTCCGACGTAAAACCACGGGTTTTGGAATGCAAATTTTAAAATGTAATTTATTGCTTTCGGTACTTATTTTGTTTTAAACGTAACCGGGACTTTTGGAGTGTCTAATGGGACGACCGGGACCGGAGTCATAACCCGGTGTACATGTCCCGGTGCACCGGGGAACGTATGGCAACCCTAATTGACTACGGCATACGGGCAGTTGAAAATAGAGACAAAATCAACCGCTGTTCTGTACGCGAACTGTGTTAAATCGATAAAAAAAATATCGAAATAATACGAGCCGCGGTAGAGTTGTGTGTGCGAGCGTGTAAAGTATTACAATAGCACTGACGCGTAGCTACGGGTTGTCGGTTATTTTTTTCAAAAATCCTACGCCCGCAATATAATTGTTATCAATTTTCGGCCGTCTCGTCGTTCGTTCGCATTGCGTTGAATATGTTTGGCCCTGGCGGCCAAAGCGCAATACGTTGAGAACCATTGGCACAACAAAAGAGACAAAAGTGTTTACACCTTCTCTTTTTTTTTTTTTCCATACACACCACGGGCGGTCGCACGACGTGTTATCGGTTTTCGCGGGCCGCTGTGATAACGTCGGGGCGATCGGCGGGAGAAGAAAAGAAAAAAAAACCACCCGCCCGACGCGTGGCCGCGAACCGTGAATTCGTGACGTCACGCCGGGGCCGAGTGCGTGCGTCACCGCGAACGCGACTCACCGTCACGTGACGTACGCCTACCTACGCGGTGTACGGCGGCGGCGCGCGCGACAACAAGTAGGTACACGGCCGCCAGGGAAAAAAAAACCTGTACACGTATCCGTCAACGGCCGGCAGATCCGAGGGACGGGTCCGTTTTCACGGATTCGACGGTTCGCTATCGTTTTGTGTACTGCGCACACGCGTGACGGCGAATCCGCCGACCGTTCAAACGTCGCAAAACCGGCGTTCGGGAATTACGTTTCGCCGCGGAAAGACACACATACCCTCCCCCTCCCCCCCCTTCCCCCGCCCACCAAATGTCACGTGTCTACGTACAAATAGCATTATAATATCCGGATAGGTACTATTGTTTATAAGTGGGCCGCGAATTGCATTTTCTTCCGGACGTCCTAGAGCGACGCTTTCCGCGCACGACATTCACTCCGCGTATCAGAGAATTAAAATGCGAAACTTCTATTGTTTATGAACTTTTTTTTGGTTTAATTTTAGAGCATTTTTCGACATTTGAAGTGCATGTATAGATTTTTAAGGCGTTTTTTCTTCTGTTTCCAAACTCCGTACAGTTATCGGAAAATCTGATAGAATTCATTTTGATTTCCTCCTATTTGCATTATTTGCACTCTTGTGTTTAGTAAATTTATGTACCTAATAAATATTTTCAACGTTTAAAAAGATTTGTAGAGTATTTTTTTAAAGAATTTTTCTTGTATTTCATAGCATTTAAATCCGCACCCTACTTTTAACGTTAGAACTGATTCCGCCGACTACTTGTCATAATAAAAAAAAAAAAAAAAAAACATTCATTCGTCCGTCATTCACGCTCGTGACCACAATAAACTTCTTCCAAAATTAGACACCGGACGTACTCGTATTATGTTATTCACGCCTGCATCATGTTGAATCTAGACACAAGTGCGAACACTATTTACTATGCTGATATTCCGATTCAAGACGAATCAGTCGATTCACTTTTTATTTATAACTCGATATGGTTTGATAATAATAATCCGTTAGAAATAAATTCAGACAAATCGAAATAATGTATTAATTATTTTAACATGAATTTCGAAAATATTCATCCGACGTATACAATGCACGTTAGCTCATCATGCATCGCGGATCCGGTAAAAACTCTATTGTTTTGTCTGTAAATCTGAAAAATAAACTTAAATACCTCGGTATAACATATTAGACAATAAATTTAAAACGCAATTTATCGTGTTATAAACGCATTAACTGTATTACAATGCGTACATTATTTTGTGCCTTTGATGACGTTAAAAATACACTTAATTTACAAATAAAAAGACTTATACTGGTACATACCGCCGGTTCGATCAACACTGAATCACGGGATAATTGTATTGGGTCAGGCATACGAGACCCGTATTAGGTATACCGGCTCGTTAAAATCAACTGTATGCAGCTCAATGGCTTAATTAATTAAATAGCTTGAACAAACTAAAATGTACCAATAATTAATATGTGTACACGATGTACTATTAAAGTGTATAACGTCAAAGCCTTGTATTTTAAACGCACCTTAATTGCATTACATAAGTGCAGATAATATGACACTTTATCAACCGTCAATCGCGAATACTGTGCTAGACACACAGAAAATATTCCTATAAAAATTCCTAAATTATGTAAACATTTTGGTGCGAAAGGTTCTATTTCTTTAGCAATACATTTATGCAGGATTCATAAGAAATTCATATAATATTGGACTTTCGTGGTTTAAAACATTTTACACCGTACTTAAAACTCGTAGATTTAAACAATTTTGAAACTGTATGTCCACGAAGATTATTCATTATTCAAATTTATGTTTTTAGTGTTATTGTAAACGCTTAAAAAAAAAAACCCTCCACCACAAGTTTTTAGCTTATCGGAGGGTTACAAATACAAAAAAATAATTTATCCTAATTGTATTATTGTATTGTTTCTTTATTTTTGTTTATTGACGTACTGTAAAGATATTAATATGTACTTGTACAAAAAGAAAAATTATTTGCAAATAAATATTATGATTATTATTATTATTTGTTTGTTAATAGTTAATTCGGATTGTAGGTTTTTTTCCCCTTATGGGCGGCCCGATTGTAACGATTCTGTTGAAAAAAAAAGTTTCAAAGAGTTAAACACAAACAGATGACACGACGATACAAACCAGAGGGCGTGTGCTTACGATATAGTAAAAGTAAACGCGTTTGTGTGCGATTTCTCCGCATTCCTGTTGCTCTCGCACCACTGTCGAATTGAGTGATTTTGAACAGCCGTGTTTAATATTCATAATAATAATTTAATAATATTCATATTATAATTTAAAATATCAAATTCCCACCATAATGTGCACTTCGTGTTTTATCACTTGTCATACGTTTACACTATTTACACCACTAACGGGTAAACTACATTCGTTTAAAATATTTGTTCATTTGTTACTATTTAGTATCAAGTATACTCACAGGGCCAGACAATTTTTTTTTAATCGTTACAACGCTGTGCTTTTAGGTTAATATTACCAAACTCGTATGCATTTAAAATTTATTTAATAGACTAGATATCTATTAGCTTTAGTATTTAAAGAAGAATATCAACTCGGACACTTTCCGTTCAAATTTCAATTACAATACGTCAACATTTTCAGAAAAATTATCCGGTTCATAATTTACATTAAAACACGTAGGTTCTCGTTTGAAAAACTAAAGTTGGAATCGCCACAGGTTACTCCTTAAATGAAAACTTGAACACAAGCATATACGACGGCGTGTATATTTGGTTGCCGCACGTTTAACCGCCGAGTCTTCGTGTTTATTGTGTAAACATTTTGAGCGCCCAAGGCGCGAGAAAGTTGTGTAACTATGGTACACGTGAGTACGTGACGATCCGTTACACAACATGCATAGTACACAACTTATGAGAAGAATATTATAATATTTTGTCAAATTGTATTTTTTTTTTTACACAATAATTATCATGTTTCGGATATGGCGTCTGCGCGAGTCTGCAGTTAATCCGATCTACGTGACACACACGTGGTAAGCAGATGGGTATTAATTTAGGTTTAAGATTAAAGCAGTGATTATAATTTCATTACAAATTTGTTGACGCCACCATGTCAGACATAAATCCTGGCTGCTGAGCTTGAACCGTACAAACAATACAAAATGTTTTAGATTTTTCATTGTTCAATTATACATAGGTAACTATGATAGATTGATTATAGTCGAAATTGCATAAATATTAAATAAAATATAATTGATTTTTAATAATAAATATTTATTATTAGTAGTATTTCATTAAAATTTTTAAATTAAAAAAAAAAAAAACAGACAGACATATTTCACACTACGGGCGGGCGATTTTTGTAGGTTAGAAGTTAGGAAGGTAGGATATAGAAGGCAATTGTATTTATATCTGTACACAACGATTAAAACGATTTTGAGCGGAGTTCGGTCAATAGTATTTTTAACAATTTGCGTTTTCACGTCATAACAAAAAATAAATAAAAACGATTGCCAACAAAAAAACTTATTTTTAATATTTTAATCTTTTTTAATCTAAAGAACCGGTTTTTCCTCCGGAGTATTAATGAGAATTTTAAAAAGACCTTTCTAAAGTATCAATTAGAGCCAAAATTCAACAAAAAATGTTTAATGAATTGTTTTGATTGGATTAAGATTTATGAAAGGAATTTTGCACACAGTTTAAAAAAAAAAAAGACGTCCTAGGATAATGGGGATGGGTGTAGCCATTGTTATAGGTAATTTAATGTATACCTGTAAACAACGATTCTGAGCAGTGATAGTGATGTTTTGTCTACAATATATATAGCAAAATAATTAAATAAGGTTTATATATCTTCTTTAACAATATTTGTTTAATATTGTACCGATTTTCCTACGTTTTTCCAGCTTTTCCATGTTTTTTCTCGGTTTTTCACATTTGCTGGGAAAACTCTTGAGAAAATGTTGAGAAAATATCGACCTCTCTAAAGTATCTACCCACACTGATTTCCTTTCAAAGAAGGTGCTACACTTAAAAATCGGAGCAAGATTTCTGGTAGAAAAGTTGGGCACGGATAAAAAAAAAGTAAACGTCTTTGTAAAACCATAAGCTTCTTCGCTCCATCTAGAATCTAGAAAAGGGGGGGGGGATGGGTGATTTAATAAATTATTTCTTTATAAAATAGAGTCAATTTTTTAAATTTGGAGGTTAAACCCACACAATCTTATGAAGGGACCGCGGAGATGGGTATTTTGTGAATATTTGCCAAGTGGGGTCAAATAATTTTTGGGTTCGTCTAATAAGTACATTAATTTTATACGTATTTTATTGAGTGTACGGTCGGCACTGCGATATTCTGCGTTGATAACAACTAATAGAAAAAGACAACAAAAAACACAAAACTATCATATGATTCAATAATAATAATCACAATTATAACTTTTTATTATTATTATTATATTATTTTTAAGTACAAATTGCTTGAAATTAAATATAATATAATATTATTAATTTATCGACTACACAAGAGTTAACAAATACTATGAGCAAATCTATATATATATATATTATATAATATTGTGTGTGTGTGTGTGTATTTGTGTACACACACCGTTTTGTATTTTTTTTTTTCAATTTATACAATAACTTTACGGATTTCATTTCATATTTCTTTGTAAATATTATCTATAGATAATATTTTACGGCCTTTAAACATTGTATAATATTGTTATTAATGGCCTGCAATATTATATATTATTATTAAAACGCGAGTGGCGATTTGTCATAATATATTATAATATTACGATATAGAGATTATTACAAACAAACAAACATAATATAATAATAATAACCGTACAAATAAACTCAAAACATTTTGGTTTGACATAAAAAAACAAACAAAATAATCAACGAAATATATGATTGTATAATAATAAGTATACTATAATAATAATAATAATAATAATAATAATAATAATCAATCAATAATATATAATAAATATGAGATGATGGTAAACAATTCAAGAATAATATTATAATAATATCAGTGTAATAAAACATTTTTAATGATTTTTTAATAAAAAAAAAAAAAAAAAAACGAACAAATACACTGAGAAATATAATTTTATTTTAGTTACAAAGACTATACAAAACCGCTAGTAACGATGATAACAAAATGTGTTTTACATTGATAATAATATATAATATAATAATAATTAATAATATTATATTGTTTAGTTTTAATAATAACTCTCTTCCGATGTATAACACGCGAGACGTTTTTTTTTTTTTTATTAGGCCATTCGTTCAAGTTTTTTATTTTTTTTTTCCATGAAATAAATTTACCGTATATAGATATAACATGAGAATATTATAACGATGAATTATTGTTATTAGAAATCGTGAAATTCTCGATTTTTCAAAAAAAGCTTTTTAGAATAATATATAATATTATACTATATTATAATATAAGAAAAAGACTGGCACGATTTAGTGAAACGCGTTTATAATGATAAGCCTACAGCGATGATTATTATAATTATATTGGAAACACGACGTTAATTATCATTATTATAGAATTAGAATAATAATACATTAAATGAACGACAATTTTTTTTTTTTTTTTTTTTTTTTAAAAAAAAAAAAAAAAAAAAAAAATTGTCGTTCATTTAATGTATTA
>CABPRJ010002407.1:324539-449036 GCA_902439185.1 Cinara cedri
TAATTATATTGGAAACACGACGTTAATTATCATTATTATAGAATTAGAATAATAATACATTAAATGAACGACAATTTTTTTTTTTTTTTTTTTTTTCAAACAATAACGTAATAATTAAAAAAAATGTTAGAGAAACGATATTTGTAACATTTTTCGAGTCGATAAAAAAAAACCATACAATCCCATACATTATAGTTTTATGTACTCGTATATTTATATATATATTATTATATTGTTGCGACTGTAGTGTTGATTGTCTTCTATAGGAAGAAAAAAAATAATGAATTGGCAGAGTAAGTAAGTATAATAGTATTTTATAGTCGATCTGAAGTGCGTAAAAAAAAAAAAAAAAAAAAACCGATCATTTTCAACAATAATATTTAAAATAGCTGATATTCTTTTTATTGTTATTGTTTTATCATAAAGGATGCAAAATTATTGCTGCGGAACTTGGTCAACTCGGAGTTGAATAGACCGGCGAAAATTCCGACATATTCGAAAATTTGAGTTTCAACGAGTTTTCACTCCGTTGTAATTCTATTCGTTATTAACGCGTCTCGTTGAAATGTGTAAGCGAATGACTAGTGGTATTGTCGAGTAGTACTTCCAGCAGTATTAAACTGTATCGGTAACAATAGCATTAACAATCGTTATTTGCGATAGTAAATTTACACATCCCGATCTTGATTAAAAAAAAAAAAAAAAAAAAAATGGAACTTTGAGATATCCACTACATTTTCGACATTTTGTTTTAATTTTTTACATTGTTTGAACGGGAAATTCTAGGAAGCGTTAGAGTATTTTTCGATTACCGCGGGTTAAACGACTCCGGGTTAAACAAGTCCGGCCATACGGGTATAATTATACGTGTTTAAAATTTTATTAATTAACGGATATTATTAAATTATAACGCATGTAAATGTGTGTGTTTTTGTTACGTATCGTGTTCGAGTGTACTCACCCGTACATCAATGTACGTTATACGGATTCGATTTATAAAATATTTTTAAATTTAATTTCAACGACGCAACACTATTATCGCGTATTACATCGCATCGCGAGTATTTTCGATATTATATTATTATTATTATTATTATTTGCTTAACGATTTAGAAAACAGCGCCTAGATGAGCGGGACCGTAATTATGATTTATAATAATGACGATGAGACGAATAAAATATTGTTTTTGGTCGTTTCGGGACGTGAGCACATCACCGCGGGACCCGGGTGGTTACGGTCCTTCCCCGCCCCTCCGCCGCGCCTCAGGGGACCTTTACTCCGCGAAAAAACGGTTAGGCACGCAAATCATTTCGTACGCCTGGACCGCGGAACGGTGTGCGAACTGGGCGCCGGGAGGCTAGCCGCAACCGAGTACTACCGGATGTTTTCGGCGCGCCGAAAATGCCGCCGCGGACGACGGAATGGCCGGGACACGCACGGAGACAGAGCGCGACGGGACCGGCAATAACGGCTGTATTCGAAAATGGCCAGACGGAAAAGCCGCCGTCCGCGAGAACTCGCTTGAAACGGGAGGATTTTGTTGTCGGGAGCGCATACGCGAGCGCGGGGACCCGGAGCACAGACACGGCTGGAGGTGCCGGTCTCGAAAACAAGAGATGATAATATTTCACGGCGTCGTGCTATTGTCGTTCGGAATTGTGGCCCGCGATACGGCCGTATGGTTTACCGGATAACCGATCGGTTGATCGGCAATAATATCAAAGCGAACAACGTTGGAAATGTCGGCCAGCCAAAAGTGACGGAGAACTTTAGTACGCGGCGCATGTCGAGTGGCGACGTGCCCATTTCAAAGGGTCGCGCGCGTAACTGTTTCGAGTCACGACTCGGCGTGATGTTTTACACGTTGTTACTGTCGGGCGTGTCGGAGGGGAAGAGAAAGAACCGACCCCGTCGTCCCCACCATTGCAGTATCGTTATTATCAAATCATTATTATTTCGAATCACAATCTACAGTCTCTATATTATAATATATTGTTACGGGATCGGGTAAATATGTTATTTTTGTTTGTTATTATATTAATTATTATTCTTAGGCATATAATATGTATTTTTTTTTATAATTTTTTTTTTTTTTGTAATTTTTCACAATATGTAATTGTATTTTTTTTAAGATTATATAGGTTTATCGACGTTTTATAATGTATGTAGTAAGTCGGAGCGTTCTGCGCGCTTTTAAGTCCAAAAACGAATAAAAAGTAGGAATAATTTATATTATTAGACGAAATGCGAATAATGATTAAAAAAAAAAAAATTCCCAACTAGATATACTTATAATAATAATAATATTAATATTAATCAAGACAATTTTTTTTTTCTCCTTATATTTTATTCTTATATATAATTTTAAGTATTCGAAAACCTGCTTTACTTATACAAATTAAAATCGTTCTATTTGTCTCTAATTTATTTTATTATTTTTTTTTTTTTGTTCATAATTTTCTCCCTCTTAATATTATATAATATAATACAAATACAATATATACTGCGAAGGATGTAGCTAAATATTATATTATTTAATTAATTTATTATTATAAAAAAGAAAGAAATGTTTTAGAACAATAATTATAAATTATGGTATGTAATAATTATTAATAAATAATATTCCCGCGCGTGAGGAGTTTAGACTTTTTAGGATTTTTTTTTTTTTTTTTTTTTTTTTTTTTTTGTTTTTCGTCGAACTAATAATATACGACACGTTACCGTGTCGTCTAAGAACAACCGCCATGGCCGATAACGGTTTTTCAAATTTTCCGGGAGAACAGTGGACCTGCCATATTACGGTATTGTCGTCGCAACGATCTAAGACGGGCCATCTCGATGACATAATTATGATTTTTTCACAGCGAATCTGGCGGTTAAACCGCGAAAGTACCAGTTAGGCCACAGACGTATGTAAAAGGCGAATGTGTTCATATTGTTATAAAATCAAATTCGCATTCGTCCAGATTGGCCATGACGGTTGGCGACGGATACGCATGCATATGTATTATTATTACAGTTTAAGTCTCTTACAATTAGAGTTTTGTCTCGTTTTATTTTTTTTTATCTTCTATTATTTCGACTCATCGAAAAAAACGCTTAAAAAATATTTTTTTTTTTTCCTAATATATACGTACTTACATAAATTGTTCATTATAATAATATAATGTGTATTATTAACTTTACTATAATAATAATAATATAATATCATGTCTACAGTAATAATATAAAATCAATTATAATTATGTTAACAAGATTCAATAACAACGTACAAATAACAAAGTATTAGGTATTTACACGGTTTTTTATTTTAATTTTTTTTTTTTTAAATATAAAAACTTTTTTTATAATCGTAATCGGTTATTTTCTTCTTTAATACGATTTTTATTTTTATAAAATAGTTTATTATCATTTTTTGTTCAAGTAAACAATATTAATTTTAATTAATGTATTATAATATGTATAGCAACTCTATAAACAAACGTATATAGTTTATAAATTATTTGTAATTTCAATTTACAATAATAAATTTTAACTTTCTTTGTTTTTATTTCATTATATTTTATCAAAGCAATAATTAATTGAGCTGAATTATTTATTATTATTTAACGTTTTTGTTCGTTATAACGATCATCAATTATCATTATTATTATTACATGGAATATTAATATTAATTTTTCATTATACCTTTATTGTATCTTAATTTTAATTCATTATAAACCGAAGAAAATCATTTATATTCCAAATGGCTATAATCTATAAATGTAATACGATATACCTAAATACAATTTAAATCTATACATAATATTTAATATTATCTTAAACTTTATTTTAGTATTTTTTACCTACGCTTTAGATTACCTATGTATCATTATTATTTATTATTTTTTTTTTTCTTCATATGTTTTCGATGTTGTTATGTTTGACATTTATTATTATTATGATTATTTTTTTTTGTTGAACCGGAAGACGACTCAAGATTTTGTCATTTAATGTTTTCGACAATTTTTTTTCTAAATACAATTTTTTTTTTTTTTTTCCTATTACATAGTCGTAAATTTCTAATCGTAATAACATTATAATTATTATTATATGGAAGAAAATAACTCGATAAAATAACATCGATATACACGTATAACGGTATATTATACATAGTAACAACAACAACAACGCAAACAATACAGTGTCGCGTCGGCGGTATTGTATATCATCAGCATTGTAAAACATCTATAACTATATGATGTAGGCGACGGCACAGACCCGGGAACGAGATCGTGAAAATCGCGAACACGCGACGCGGGCGGCGCTCGCGGTCTCGCCGAACACCGCGCGTTGCACGACAACGACGCGGGAGTGCGCGCGCGGACAATTGTTCTTGTATAAGCGCCGTGCGCTCCCCGGACGCTCGCAAGCGTCCACATCGAACGGCGAACGCGGCGGGATATTATTACGAATACGGTCGTACGCGCTCTGCGGATGTAATGCGCGATTCGACGGCGTTGCGTTACAGGCCGACGGGGGCGATCGCGAATCGTCGACCAACGAGCCGCCTGTATTTTTTTTTTTTTTTTTTGTTTACGCCGCCGAATCCGCGCGGTTTCCGAATATTTTGTCGGTGATTTCAACGTTTTCGACCCGTAATCTCGCACACAGCGTTTTACCGTTCCCGACGTGTTCGGTTTCGTTTCCGGGAGCGATGTTGTTTTTATATGGATTAATTGTGATAAAACACGAACCCGTACGATTGTCACAGTGTGAAACGTGCGCGTAAAAACAAAACAAAAAAAAAAAAAAAATGAAAAAAAATGAGTTTTTTTTTTTTTACCACCTAGTACCTACGTCTAAACACGTCTAAAAAGTTACAAATACAATGAAAATACGTTTGCATATACGAATTTGTATGAATAGTATTATGAATTAGTTTTGCGTAAGAATTACTTTTCGTAAGCAATAATTATTGATAGGACGTCGCACGACGTATAGAGCGAATTAGTATAGATTTTTACCACGCGGACAATATCGCGGTATAACATTATTGTTATAATTTTAAAAAAAAGTCGCTTGTATTATAAGTTAAAGTTTAAAAAAAAAAAAAAAAAAAAAAAATCATTCGACTATATTTTATTGTTTATACGTATATAATAGTGTTTAACGGTTATACTATTATTATTAAAAAAATATTCGTGTGATTTTTGAATATTTTTCTTTTGAATTTGAATTTGAGCAAGAGGACATCGCCGCCGCCGCCGCCGCCGCCGTTGGATATCACGGTGACTGACGATTTAAATTTTTTTAGTTTTTCGGCACTCTCGGTGATTTATCATGTAATCGGTCTAGACGTAAGTCCTACAATGAACGTGCGTGAGACGTTTCATCCGCTATTTAATTTAATTGTAACGTATTGCGAACGGACGCATTTGACACTGCGGTTTGACAGAAACACGGAGAGCAAACAATCGTTTACGCGGAAACGCCCGTCGCGAGCGATTCGTCGCGTTTGTTCGCGAGCATATCAGAGTATTTTTCTTTTACCGAATAGATTAAGATTTAGGCGGATGGACAAAGTCGGGATGAATCGAATAGAAATCGGAATACAAGACGGAGAAACGTTTGCCCGGGACAGTGATAGACACGGGCGCAAGCGTGTTTTGCCGGTCGGAAAATTACGAGAATAGACGAATACATTTAAACGTTAAGCTCACCGATTATAACCGGATCGCGTTTCAAACGTGGGAGTGAAATATGTCCGTTGAATAATGGTAACAGTAAAGCGGAACACACCGAGAGTATCGAAACGAAATGACATAAAAAAAAAAAAATCGTACGATGATGGCTGAAACAAGGTTTTAGACAGGGTTCGGCGGGTCGGAGATCCGACGACGATTCGTGTTGTTTTGTTTTTCTTTTCACGTTATTTATCGAAACGGCGGAAATTTCCGAAAACCCTATTCATGTCGACGGGCCAGAACGAGAGGGGGCGGGGTGGGGTACATGTCCGACGGAAGTGCGCGTTAATGACGGAATAAGCACTCCGGTAACTATACAAAACATTGAGTTATCACTGAATCGATCGTCGGTTTTGCTTGGAGTTTAAACAGTATTATATGCTTAAGTGATAAATTATTACTTATGTTTTAAAACGATATATTATTATTATTAACGGTGTCACGGTATGATACACACGGGTTTTCGTTTCAACGACGGAGCCGCGACAGTTTGAGAAAAACCTGTCCCTTTCGAACGAACGAGACCCGACGGATTAGTTTGGCAGTACTGTAGCTAATTCACGCGCGTTGTCGACTGTGCCGGCACGCAAACAAAATGCGCTAGCCAGTCGTATCGCAGTGTTAAAACATGTTGTTTATCGCGTCTGTGAAAATAATTGTTTTTTTTTAAATTGTTTTATTGAAAGTTTATACCGTATTTTGAGAGAAAAAAAAAACCGTGGTCAATCTCGTCGCGGCGTTATTTGTCGGTTCCGAAAGGGACGCGGCGCCAACGTGTCGCAGACGGCGTGTTTATATTATATTGACGGGTAAAACGCAAAATTGTTATTACTGACTGTCGGGTATTATTCTACACGCACTACGGTACTACGGTTAAATCGATGGCGAAATCGATAACGGACATTGTCGCTGTGCTACGTTGCGCGGTGTTGCAATAGTTTATTTTCTATAGTTCGTAACACGGTAAAAAACGTTACACCGTTACGTCGCGGTAACAATAACAATAATAATAATAATAATAATAATAATAATAATAATAATAATAATAACAATGTGTATGGCGTTGCGGGGAAAATTTGTCGAATTTCGTTTTAGTAATTTTCGTAAAATACCGGATTACCGTGAACACCGTTATCGTTTCGGCTTAAGAGTAGGTACACGTTAAACAATAATAATAACGTTAATAACAATAACGACGTAACATAGTTATTGTTGTAGAAATCTATCGGGACGACCCGGCCGCAGACGGGCGACAATATCTGCCCGAGCGTACCGTCGCCGGACGGCGCGCTACGCTGGCCCGCGTCCCGTTCGTCGAACGCGATACATACTTCGGCAGTGGCGGCGGCGGCGTCCGGATCCGAGGCCGGTTCCGCGGCGGCGGGCGGGCGGCCCTCCGATCACGTGACGATCACGTGCGGGGCGGACATGAGTACCGCTATGGTGGCGGCCACCGTGAAGAAGGTGAATATGTACAGGCACATGCGGTCGACCACCATGGCCGCGAACTTCCAGTCGTTGGTGATCTCCTCGTCCTCTTCGTCCTTGCGCAGCTTGTCCGTGATCACCCGGAGCTCTTTGAGGATGAGCGACAGCTCCCGGTGCGGTCCCAGACAGGAGGCCGCGGACATCGGGGGCGCGTTGCCGCCCCCGCCACCGCCGCCGCCGCCGCCTCCGCCGCCCATCATCATTGACGCGTGCTGCTGTTCGATCATGACGTGCTCGGGCATGGGCGCCACCTGGCTCCGGGCGCCCGGGTAGCTCCGGGTGGACGACCGCAGGTCGTCGTCCAGGTCCAGCACGTTGGCCAACAGGCTCCTGGACGACTTGGCCCGGAACTCCAGGTCGGGCAGGTGGTGGATGGATGACGCGGCGGTCTTGCTCTTTTCCGCCCGGTTGTTTTCAGGCTGATCGTCCCGGTTGGGCCGGCTCATGCACAGCAAGCACGGCATCCACACCAGGAACAAGCGTTTCATCTGTACGAAAAAAGAACGCGCGCGCGCGCGCGCGCCAATATGTAAATACGTCTTTGTGATTGATTTGCTGCGGTATAGGCGGTTAGTGCGTATGCGAGTCACGGGAACATTAAGTCTGTCAGAAACAGTGGGAGAGACAATGGAACAGTAAAAACGAGGGCCGCCGTCGTGGGAAGTGTCGCTAAAAGGTGATTTCCCGTCTATACGTAGACCGTTGTCGACCCCCGAAAATCCAAACGATCGTCTCTACCGACACGACGAATTGTCGAAAAACGTTTGCACGCATACAGATTAAATAAGTGCCCGGTAAATGGCCACCCAGATCCCCGAGATCTAATCGACGCAATTGTCGAACGCGGGTAAAATGACTATGAGGATGTCGTTGATGATGGGGCGACTACTTGTCAAAGGGATCTAAATAGCGTCTGGATTTGCGCGGGTCAATCAGTGTTTAGTCCACTCGTTAATTAGATCTTGTCCGTGTCGTTCAGACCTTGGGTGCGATAGGAAATCTAGGTGGCCGTTCGCTCCTGCATTCTTGTCTCGAAATTCCCCTCCCTCCCCGAAAAAAAAAAATTTTTTTTTTAGCCGAAACGAATTGTCTTCAATATTTATAATGAGTATAAAATATATTTAACCGTTTAACGGTATAAGAGTATAAAATTTACGATGATCAATCTACTTTTAGCTGTGAATCCAGTGTGTTGGATTCTATTACACTGGTTTATTTAAGCAAATTTAAGCAACTGACCGTTCTGAAATGTTGAATTGTCCGCGTTTTCCACTCCCTTATACTTGAGGGCGAAACCGTTATCTAATGTTATTTACATGATATGATGTCCTTTGTGATTCGATTAACACTTTATTTATATTTTCGTGAGTAATTTTGATTTTATCTAATTATCAGCGCTGACAGTCGGAAACCTCGAGATGATTGCTGTTCAATGGCAAATGTAGGAATGTAGGAGGGGTATCTCGGGAGTCTGGACAAGCCCTCCCCAGACACTGATATAATTTTTATAAATTGTCATCTAAAAAAGGGACATCTATCAATATCATATGATTTTTGAACACGCCCCCAGAAAAAATGTTGAAAAGCCATCACTGTTGTTACAAATTGACTAGGTACTCAACCCTAAAAAAAAAAAAAAAAAGCGCACAAACTCTTATATCTATTGCGTTCTAAATCTTGTGTTTTACGGAGTTACTATTTTTAAAGGCGAAATCATATTAAAAAAAAAAATAAAAACTTTACATCAGCATTTTGCTGTCGGCAGCACACATGGCGACGAGTTAAAAGGCGGTCGCGGTTTCGACCGCCGGTAATAAGGGCGAACAAAAAACGGGTACAATGTGACGTTTCGCGGCGCCGCTTATTGTCTCCAAAACCTCCCGAAAAGAAAATCCCAAAATGAAAAGTCAACGCTTTCCGAGGCGGGTAAACGACTAATGAGCGCCTTCCGTCCGATCGATCGCCACCCTCCCCTCCCTCCTTCTCCTCCATTCCACCCCCCCCCGCCGTATAAATGTCGAACGGAACTGCGCGCGCGGTACCGCCGAGCACGGGTTTATCGACGAGACGCCCTTTCCGGTTAAACACGAGCGACAAAGGACCAGAGCGGTCTCGGCGGCGATGGCCTTTCCGACGGTTTAACGCCGTCTGCGCGCGTCGCCGCGGCGACGCGCGCAGACGACCGTGGCGATTAAATATTCGCCGCGCTTCCGGGGCAACGAGCGCTTGAACCGAACCGACGCGAGCGTTCCGGAATCCGTAAAAAACCGGCGGCGGCGCGCGCACCACGATTCGCCACGTTAAGCGGACCGAGCCGGCGTTACCGAAACGAACCGGGTCCGAAAATCGCACAGTAATTTTTTGTTTCGCGCGCTAAAGGCCCCCGCGCTAAACGCGGGTCGGTGCGTACGTATGTGCGGGCCCGGTAGATTCCACGGATTTACTCGTCGGCGACTGTTGCGGTTTACAACGACACCGTTAAGGGCGTCCGAACGCGTATTCCGTTCGCGAGTTTCGGACCCGTATAAATGGCGAGACTGTTCGAACGGTTATCGCCCGTCCGATTTAAATTTTTTTTTATAATTAGCGTACGCACGAATTCGCAGACAAATCGTCGGTCTATAGGTTTTAAATGTACGAGAATGTTGTTTTTCGGTTTTGGAGACCTCTTAAAGGGACATCCGGTTTTCGGAAATTCCGTGAAATAATTTGCGTTTATCGTGGATATACGAAATTTTAAATCGAAAAATCCGCTTCCTGAACATTACCCAGTTAGGTTTTCAACAAATTCGTACATTTGAAAAGTATGTTTAACCGGCCGGTATATTATCGGATACGTATTTTATTATCATGGCGGTCATTAAAAAGTAAAAAGGGTTTGTTGTAAGTAAACAATTAGGTTAAAAAATTAAATAAACTATTTGATTCGGAAATTCCCCTCCCCTTCGATTTTCGCCGTTGTATCTGTGTACAAACAGAATGATTTTTAAAAATGTTCACTCTTTTTTTTTTTTGTAATTAAATTACGCATAAATCAAAATTCTGACGTTTGGAATATTATGTGTAGTAAAAGACGATATTTTCTAATAATTCGATTTTTTACAACATTACGCATACAAATTCCATAAATCAGAATTGGGATTTATGCATAATTTAACCATAAAAACGTGGTGAGCATTCTTTCAAAACCCCCTTGTATGTAGATAATAACGTTTATTTTGTTTCATATACTTATGCAGAGTTTCACGAAATTCATATAAAACCTATAAATGGCCGTCGGTCTGTGAAATTAAAAACCGTTCCGGATAATGGGCAAATGTTGTCAAACACAGAGGTGACAAGTTGTTGAACTGACTCCATTTCTTTAAAACTCGCAGAGGCGTTCAAAATATTCCTATCATCTTTTAATACACGAATACAAATAAAATAATTTGGTAATGTTTATGCCGTTTATAATAATATTCCAAAGTAAGTTGTTATAACCATTGATGGCATATTATACACGGTTAGGACGTTTTTTTTTTCTATTGAAATAATAAATGCACTTTCATGAAACGTAATCAGTTCAATAATTATAATCGTTTCTGTTGGTTAATCAAACCGGTAGATTATCAAACCGACAGCTTACAGAATTGTCCATACGGAACCTGGCATTAATATTTGAAAAATGCAATAACCGTTAAATATTCTTTTAGTCATTGGAGCACTTTCGCTCACGGTCTTATATTATTTACGAGCATACGTTTAAATCCGAATTACGCGTATACCCACGGGAGAATGTTACACGAACGGTCTCGTCGTTTTAGTTTTATTGACCTACAGTGTTATTTGTCATCGATATCGCCATTTTCCGAGTTTCCAAACCCGGGTGGATGCAATAAAGTAAAATATGAAATGTCGAACGGCGTTTCAGATAGGCAATTTCGTTGCACGGACGTTCGAGGAAATAGTTCCGTTGCCTAATTTTACGGCACGCTGCCAACGATTTTACAACAAACCGCCGGGTAAACATTATGATATCCGTTGCGTTAATATAGACACCGACAATGAATATTATTATTATTTCCGAAGACTTCGAGCCTGTTCCCGCTGTCGTTGTACTTCCACAATAGTATTACATTTGGCCTCCATCGCGCTCTCCGTTTTAAAGTTATTCGTAAATTTTAATAATAACATCTCGACCCAATTCAACTCTGAGTACGAACACAACGCGGGCATTTAAAACAATATCGAACCATACAGATGCGATTTTTCTGTTATTTCTCCGCCCTCCTATGTGTCAAATGCAATACGAAAACGCGACCGCGTTCGCGTTTTGCGGGCCACGGGCAGAAAGATGGGCCGGAACGTCGAGCGTAGCTCAACACAATATTGACGTAACGTTCACACGACGTTACGTCGTCTTTATACATTTTCTAGCATTTCACAGAATCACCAGATAGATGGGCGAGCAACGACGAGTTTACGTGGGGTGGCTATGTTATGTGCCGGCGTTGTTTCGACAGCGCGATAAGATGAGACGGAACTTACATCGAGTTGCACGGGGTCGCAGGAGTGGTTTTGAAAATTAACGCGGGACGGAAGGATGGGGCAGGAGAAAACCGAGAAGGAGATACGGTCGATGAGAGCGTAATACATGAATATTGAACACATAGAAGCGGTACTTTATGGTATGATACACGCACGTACGTTTCGTTGCAACCATAATGGAGAGAGACACGACGATAACGATATTCCTCTTCGTCGGGCAAATTCCCACGGACAGAGGAAGTGATGATCGTGCAACAGGGATGCCTATGTCCTCCGCGTTGATAAATCTCAGTTAACATTTTTTTTTTTCATCGCGCTACTTAGTGGTTTGATAATCGTGTCGAGTTTATGGCGGTGGCATGTAAGTTATAATATTATATTCGTATCGTCCGTTAATTTGATATCCACGGTGTCGCGTGATCTGACCGTCATAGGGCGCACGGGGAAACGGTGTCACTTGCGCGGAGACTCAGGACTAAGATATTGGCGACTCTGAGTTTCGGGAGAAAAAGGAGAAGGACGATGAAGAGAGAAAACATAATTTTTAAGTTATGCTCAAGCTTAACACCGTAATGTATTATGATAATATAATAGTGACGCCGGCGAATTTAATATAACATGTATATTACCCATTTGGACATGACGTGCGTGTCGGCGTTGCGGTGATGATAGTTGAGGATCATTATTGTTGACACGACCGAAGAAGCCACCATGAACATGATACAATTGAAATAAGTACCTGTGTAGGCGCCGTCGGGAAAAAAAAAAAAAAAAAACACAAAATTAGCGTTCGAAGCAATGGAAATGGGTTGTTTTAAATTTTTTTTTTTTTTTTTTTTTTATGAAGCGTCGTGCGGTAATGTTTCCTTAAGTGCAAGAGAGAAAGAAAAAAGTACATTTAAACTAATATATAAGTGACTTTGAATAGCGCCGAGAGTGAGCGAGTGTGACAATAATCGTTTTTTTTTTTTTTTGTTTTTTTAATATTAACGAAATCGAACGGTTAAATAATATTCTAAGCCACCGTATATATGCGTACACAGAATCGTATATAATCTAATGTTTAAAATGTAATGATCGAAGAAGAGAAAATAAAATGTATACATACTATATAATATAATAATAACAATAACAAAACTACGTAAGTATATAGATATTCGTAAAAGTAAAATCAGACATAAACAAGACAGGTATGTTGTATGTTTAAGACAGACAGAAATGTATAGTAAAATAATGTACTACTCATGCAAGTAATACAATAATAAATTATCGTAACATTCGTAAATATTATCATTTTTTTTTTTTTTTTTTTTAGTTAACTTTTGATAAACGATCAAGTCTTGTTTAAATCATCATCATCATCATCATCATACATCGTGAACGCTTAAGACCACGGATGAATATCGACTGTGAGGTTTCCGTGTAGAATATTTAAATATATTGGATATTAAATATTTTCTTACTCTATGATATTTACCATCTAGCGAAGTATGTTTTTATAATTTTCTCTTGGTTTCTATCGACAGATCGAACGTGAATATAGCGAATACAAGTGGTCATTATAGCAAATATTACATAATAATATAAAAAAAAAAAAAAAAAAAAAAAAAAATAAAAATAAAATATTAATTATGTGTCAAACCAACTCTGTAATACGGGTATTGTCCGCCATGCATCTGGGCGCGTGTCTAACGTTCTTGCGTATACGAAGAACCACAACAGTAATAATAACAACACAATTC
Source organism: Cinara cedri (assembly GCA_902439185.1). NCBI lineage: Eukaryota > Metazoa > Arthropoda > Insecta > Hemiptera > Aphididae > Cinara > Cinara cedri. Next base: position 338,027 of record CABPRJ010002407.1, read on the forward strand.
GTGGCCACTGATATAAGGTAGAGGTCACTGCGCTCGTAGCCGGACAGTTGGAAAAGTAAGATATTATATAGGATGTGTGTACTTTAATATGCAACGATAAATCATTTCAAATCAAAAACGATTTCGAACAGAGATTTATATTGAACATTTACATACAAGACGTTATATTTAGCGGGCTAAACTAGTTAGGACCGAACATGGATTAAGACGGCGGAGAAGGATCGAATGAATGCAGAGCTCGAGGCCTCGGTTCTAAAGAACGTGTATACGTCGTGATTTGTAGAAGATTATAATAGTCAGGCCGTAATATCCCTGTAGGAGTCAGAATAATGAGGTAATATGAGTGACGATAGAGCAGAATCCACGAAGGAGAATATGTCAAGGGACCTAGAACAAGTTGTGGAGGTATAACAATATAATTGCGGTATTACAGGAATTTCTTGGTGGAGGTTCAAACTGGAAATAAATAGCAACAGATTTATAGGAATTGGATGTGAGATGGGTCCTTAAAAGCTTAGCAACCACAGAATAAGAAGACTATCTACAATAAAAATCGTATTTTTACGATAAGATTCGTAAATTTAATTTAAAACTTAAGCTTTTTTTCCATATTGCAGTAACTACAACATTTGAAGAAATTTATATATAATTGTCGAGCATTTATAGTGAACTAACAAATTATTAACAAAAAACTTTTCCATATTTTTCCATATTATCAAGAAAAGTGTACGGAAATTAGAAAAATTGTCCTCAACTTAACAATATTTTTTTTAAAAACAACCCCCGAAATCGATGATCGAGTTTTCTGGCCAAAAGGTCGTTAACGGAAAGAAAAATAAATAAATAAATAGCACCTATAGTAAGATCAATACATTTTTCACTAATCTTGAAATTAAAAAATATGGATAGATTGGTTTACATTTATAATGTTAACTATACGGGGCGTCCCACGAAGATAAATCTAATGCAATATTTCGGAAAGTATTTACTACTTTTTTTTTTTTAAATTCAAACGCCACGTGCCACGCTACTAAAAAAATTTTACTCTTTTACCACTCTCTCCTACTCAACCATAAAAATGGAAGATCTCGTCAACGGGCTGATAGAAATACAAAATTTGAACACCAAAATTAATTTAATCTAATACGTTAAAACCAATCTATTCGTGGAATTTTAAATACAGGTTGCAATTTGAAAATTAAAAGTAGATAGTTATTCACCCGTAATAATAACAGCAATACGAGTTAACGGAAATCCATAGTTATGGATCTGCTTGTTTCTTATGTTGCAAAAGAAAAAAAGAAACCTTTCGAACAAAGTCAATAGTTTCCGAGATATCGCAATGTGTTTATCTCCGTGGACGGTTTGTGTTATGTCGATGGTTATATCTGCAATACAATATGATAACAGAAATATATTGTAAATTTTTTTTTCCCCCGTAATAATTTGATTATATTAGTACGTTATTGGAAGAGCGTTAATTGTGTCGACAATACAAAAAATCGTTACAAAAAAAAAAAAAAAAATGTAAAATATAATCACAGTTGTATAAAAAAACATTAAACAACCGACTCCGCGATAGATTCCCCGTCAAATTTAAAGTTCGATGTTCACACAAGGAATCGCGTCCGACGACCCGTAATACATTTATTCGCGCGACCGACTATGCGATGGTAACGGCGACGGGCTGCATATCATTCGCACAGATTTATCGCACGGTGTACACGGCGCGGACGAATAGCTCGCGGGCGAACCGATCGAATTCGCCGTTACGCGTACAAGACCGTCGGCGTTTGCTCACGGAGCCGGCTATCCGGTCGCCCGTGTACGCGCACGCGTATTAGATTTCCGATTGACCGCCGTTGTCACACGTCGCGATTTCGAGGCCCGTTGGCCTGCGGGCGCGCGTGTCGCGTACATTTCAAAAGCGGCGGCCGTCATGTTACGGCGGTCACATTGGATCGGGGCCGCGAGGTGGACCCGTAAGTGTCGCGCGGACGCGAACGGCCGCGACGCGTGTGACGGCGGATCGGACTTCGCGCGAGTCCGTTCTCCATCGAAACACGTTTTTTACCGCCAGTCGGAAACGTCGACCGTCACGCGTGGGCGCGCGTATCCGCGCCGAGGTTTCCCCCCCTCCCCCGCGTTTTACGCATTCTGCGCGCGTCTTAACGTTAATGTCACGACGCGGCGCGACGGCCGCACGGGTCGAAACATACGATCGTGTAACGCGGAGCGATCCGCGTGCCGGCGTCGCAACACAGGCGTCGCGATGACGCGATTACGCGGACCGCGATAACATTTTGCGCGCCCGGGGACCGTCGATCCGTTCCGCGCGCCGGTCAGGCCGGTGCGGCGTTGGTCCCCGAGATTTCCGCGGAGACGGCGCCGGGGCCCGTGAAGGAAGCGCACCGTTCGTGCGCGCGCGCGTTGTCTAAAACGCCGTGCGTTTTTTTCACGAACAGCGGTGTTATCAGCGCTCGTTTCCCGTCACGCACTCTATCCCGGACACCGAGGCATTACATTTATCGCGGCCTCGTAACGTGTCGGTGGACTTTACGCGGGTCGCAAGCGATGTTGTTTTTACATTCCGGTGTTGGTATACGTTTGTACTCTTAGAAAAAAAAAAACAAAAAAAAAACGCGTCTCGGGGGGGGGGGGGGGGACGTTGTCAAATTTCGCGCCCGGCCGACGACCGCCGCGTCCCGACGCGACGACGGACGGATAGCACGCGCATTATTTTGTATAGGGAACAGAAAAAAACCCGCGAAAATCGAAATACTTATTAGTAATACATACGATTACGTACGACTGTCACGCGGGTATCCAATTACAGTACAGAGACACTTCGCTAGATGTTTCCGGTCTCTCCGTGTTTAAAACGACGCACAGACGATGGTAGGCAACGGTTATCACTGTGCGATCATCACCATCTACGGTCTTAAGGCGATCACAATATAGCGTTTAAATACGACTCGTACAAATCGGCGTTAAAAAAAAAAAAAAAAATAATAAAATTTCGTTGAGCGTTATTACGCTAGTTTTAGTGTAGTGTTCCGATTTCACTCACTCGTCCGCGGAAAAATTAAATAAAACGTTTGCCATGCTCAATTTCGCGCATGAATTCGTAATTATTGATTTCTAACCGATTTGCACGGAGTCACGTGTTAATTTAACTAAATATTTGTTTAAGAAACTACCGGCTTTGTTACTTGGAGGCAGAGGGGCCCACAAATTGTTATAGTGATAATAGTATAATAAATACACATGATTGATTAAAAATTGTTGTTGATTTTTTTTTTTTTTTATCAAATTTTAACCATTTTTTTTTTGTTTTGTTTAATTTGTGAAATAAACAAATATTGTTTAATTTACAATATACGAATAAATTGGTTAATCATTTATCATTGACGCGGTAACAGCGGTTTAATCAGTTTTATTGTTTTCACACAACATTGAGAGAAAATAAAATGAATAATAATGAAATAAAAATTAATAAAAAAATAAAAAAAAATAAAAAAAAATAAAATAAAATAATAATAATAATCAAATCAACAAAATATATAAATTATAAAACGAGGAGAGATCAATAACCGGGGAAACGGTTTGTCATATAACCGCGAGTGAAAAATGGTAAATTAATAAAAAAAAAAGTTATTAAAAAATTAAAAATGTATACTTTTTGTTCGTCTGGATAACGAAAAAAAAAAAAAAAAAGTTTTGTTTTCAGCTTTTTAATAATAATAATAGTAATAATAATAATAATATAATAATAATTATAATAATAATAATGATTAAGTATTATTAAACTTTGGGAATTCGATAGGTGCACCACCTCGGTGTAGTCTGCTGCGGTATCACCTCGTCTGGTCATACCCGTAATACGTTTCGCTTTTAACGGCGGTGTGGTGTATGCATATAATATAATATTTAAACTGAACAGAAACAAAAAAATTGTTTTGTAATATAATTAACGAATAAACAAAATAAACAAAACGAAACCGATAAAAACATACCATCAATATAACGTTATCAGAGAACTACTGCAGTTGTAATAATAGTAGAAACGTAACAAGTGACAGTGAAATCGTAGAAAAAAAAAAATGAATCCGAAAGGAAAGAAAAAAAAATAAATAAAAAATCAAAGGATAAAATAATAAAAAAAAAAAAACGTAATAATATACACTGACACGCGTACTCTGCACACGAATAAAACTGTGTAGTTTTTTGTTTTTTTTTTTTTTTTTTTTTTTTTTATTATTATTATTATTGTTTAACAGTGCATGCGCAAAAAAACGCGCGTGTACACATAATATTATATTAATATACGTGTTTTTATTTATCAGACGTTTTCGTTTTTTGTTTTTTTTTTTTAAAAAAGTGTTATTTAACATTCGCACGGCATTCTTTCTTATTTAGTTTCTCTTCTGCTTTAAAGACGGTTAATCGGACAACTTGAGAGCTTTTTTTTTTTGTTTTTTTTTTGTTTTTTTTTTTTAATAATATATATGTCAAATACAAAATATACGAATGCACAATATGGAACACGGTGACGATCAACATATATATATATATATATATATAGTATATATAGTTTACGAAACATAAACAAAAAGACAGCATGCTATAATATATATATATATATATATATATATATATACATATATACATATACGTATATAAACATTATATATATATATATATATACGTATGTAAATATATATACATATATATATATATATGGAAATGTTTGTAATGATGTTGAAGAAAATAATGATGTTTAAGTAGGTATATTTTATTGTGTTTTATTGTATGATAGGTGGGTATATATATATATTATTATAATATGTACATTGTACGCAGGCGTTTTTTCTCTCCTTTTTTTTCCCCCTTTTTTTTTTTTTTTGTTCCGTCTGCCCGAGAGCGGACGCCGAATGGTCGGGCGAGTAGGTACGGGTAGGAGGGGAGGAGAGGGTGTGTGGCGACAGTTTCCCGGCCGGATCTAATCGTAACACAAACGGCGACGTTTATTCGACGATCATAGAAAACGTAGATATTTTTTTTTTTTTCGGGACGGCATTTATAATCGCCCCCTCACCGCCCTCTCACCACCCGCCCCACTCCACCGTTCCGCCGCCCGACCACTCGCGGGACCCGCGCTCGGGCCGTCCGCGAACGGAAACGAATCGATCGAGTCATGTACGGCCGTATACAGATTTTATCGCTGTGCGCGAGGTGTCGTGCGGTGCAGGTGCGTAAATATAAAACGACTGAATTGCCCCTCGACGAGCACGTCAGCTCGACAGCCGTCCCTGCCGTTGCCGCCGTGTGAAAAGCGAAACGAATGGGGGTGGGGGCGGGGCGGGGAAAAGAAAACGTTCAAATCACTCGTTTTGTTTGCATGTAATTCGCGAGAAAACGGTTTACAGACCGCTAAACGCATGGCCCTCGGTCAAAATCAAAAGTGTACAAACAGCGTCACCTTAATTCAATTTCAATAAAGATTTTATATTGTCAAGTCGTCAAGTCACTTTTTCCACGGCGGTAACCGTAATATTGTATCTGACAAGAGGGCGAATGTACGAATGTTCAGTCCGTGAAATATTCGCTAGTGCTAATGTTGTACGCGATCCGCGGAACCAAGCACGGCAATCCGTTCGTCACGTACGTCACGGCATGAACGATTCATGTATTTCACGGGTTAATCAATACGATAATCATTTGCATTCTTACAAATAGTAAACGGCTGTTGAATCCGCACTACTCGCGGGACAGTCGGTAGTCGTTTTATATACCTACGGGTAGGCACGAATCGTATCGTTAAGAAAATTCGTCACGACCCGATTTCGAAAGGAGTATAAAAGTACGAAAGTGATCAAGTGTTGGCTTCAGTCAGAAAAAAAAAAAATTGACCGTCGTGAAATTTAGGGGACCGCCGACATTTACGGCATGCCGTCGACAGGCGGGAGGGAACGAGATCGGAAAAAAAGAAAAACCGGCCAATCAGAAATCGCGAAAAATCACGCATTTTTTACAAGCGGTTTATTTTTCTTTTTCTGTTTTTCCGCCGCGTCGAAAACCTCGACCGTTTCGCGGTATGGCGTGTCGGAAACGTCCGCTCGTATTAGATTTGTTTTCCATATCAATATGCGCGAGAAAACAGAGATAGGTGTCGTATTAGAGCAAGCTGAACGCAAACCACGAAATTTCGCAAAAAAACCGAAAAAAACTGTCTTGTATTTACTGTTCATACGCACGCATGCAATATGCATTGCATGTACATATATATATATATATATATACATATATACATATATATAAAATGTATAATGCATGCATGCATATAAATATATAAATATGTGCCATGTGTGTGTGTGTGTGTTTGTGTTTGTGTTTGTGTGTGTGTGTGTGTTTGTGATTTATTGAAATGGAAAAATCAAAAAAAAAAAAAAAGAAAAAAAAGAAAACTCGAATACTAGGTTATGGTTTACACAGAGCGATAGATGGATATTTTGTATACATATATATATATATATATATAATTTTATATATAAATATATAATACATGTATGATGTATACATAGATATACATATATACATATATATATATATATATACATAAATACAAGTTAAAAAAAAAAAAAAATATATGAATGTATAAAGTATAGGTATATGAAAACACAATATTTATATTATAAGTAAAAATATTGAATATACACGTATATAATAAACTCGTGTGCGCGGCGGTGGTCTTCGAGGACTTGGCGTTGCGGTTTTGACCGTTCCGGGACAACAGCGTTGTTTTATCGTAACCTCAAAACCGCGACGTGAAGCTCAGCGGACCCCGCACGAATTTTATAATTATATATTGATACGTAATTGTGCAGTGGTTATGACAATATCAACGCGTCGTTACGCGTGATTATATTATGTACGTGTATATTACGTATTTCATTCCTAATACGACACATTACAGTGTATTATTATTTGTTTTTTTTTTTTTTTTTTTTTTTTTTTTTTTTTTTTTTTTTTTTTTTTTTTTTTTTTTTTTTTTTTTTTAAATTTGTTTTATGTTTTTGATTTTGTTTAATTGTTATGCCTGACCTAGTAAGGGGATAGCTTCGGACGTTTGTGGTAGGGCATCGGCTATCATGAGTGAGAATACGGACAGTGATAGGAGGATTGTCACTCCTGAAACAACATAAAAAATGCCAAACACCACACATTCCATTAAATAATAATAATAATAATAATAATAATAATAATAATAATAATAATAAATAACAACAACAAATTAATATAGAAATCAATGAAAACATAAAATTATTTTGTTAATAAGGTACGTACGTATAATATATAAGGCTACCGGTGACTAAAATTATAATAATAATAATATATTCGAGTATATATCTTAAATATTCGAAATGAATAAACCACAAACTGTCAAACAGGCGTGCACGACAAATAATAATTATATTTTATATATAATGTATTATTATTAATTATTGTATCGAAACCTAATAATATTTATTATTTATTATTAGGCGGGGTGGCGTGAATAAATAATATATATTTTCGTATATATATATATATGCGTTTTGACGATGAGTAATATAATATATTGGTAATAATAAATTATTATACGGTATCGGTTTTTTTTTTTTTTTTTTCCAATACAATATATAAAATATTATTTATTGAATTATATATCGTAACGTATATAATAATTATAATATTATAGTGATAACATGAACGATGAATTTAGATTGGTAATATAATGGGTGTCCGGTATATTATTATAATACTCGTATACGCGGCGGTGTTCAAAAATATCATAATAATTAATAATATGAAACCGAAAACAAACTCGAACAAAACAGCTAACTACACGGAAACTACGAAAAAAAAAAATTAAAACATTACGTGTGTGTTGTGCTCACTGGGTTTTTGTTTCTCGGGTCACTTTTTTTTTTTTTTTTTTTTTTTTTATTAACTCGCGGAGAAATGTAATAGTTTAGTAACAACATTTATTATACAATATGTTATCTATCCGTTTTCTTTCCCTTCATAACTTTTCAGTATATGCATGTACCATATATAATATATATATATTATGTATTATAGATATTATTTATTTATTTGTTATTAAGACGTCTGTATTATATTATACACCGTTCTCGTAAGTATAATATAATTTTTTCGTGATAAATAAGCGTTTTATTATTATTATTATTATTATTATTATTATTGTCGTTTATTTATTTTTTTTTTTTTTTTGACATCTGGAGACCAGGTTTGAAGGGGGGAATTTAAAAAAAAAAAAAAAAAAAAAAAAAAAAAAACAAAAAAAAAACAGTACAGTTCAATCTCGCGTTTATTGTTTGTTGTAAAATAATAATAATTATAATAAATTTCTCGAGCAGAGCCGGCACACATTTGGCGGGTAGTGGGGTAGTGGACAAACCGGGTACGCGCTCGGCGGGATCTTTTTTTCATGCCCGTTAGATATCATCGATTTAATTGAAACGGTTTTAGAAATACGCATAAAAGAGAACAAATTACGAGTACAGCGTAAAAAAAAAAAAAAAAAAAAAAAACGGCCGCATACCAATGGCCACGTGTGCTCGTATTTATGTGAATACCATTTATCGCTCCGAAAATATACGACGATAATCGCGTGCATTTAACGCTTAGAGAAGCAGAGGGTAAATGTACCGGTTTAGTTTTCCGTCACCGATTCGCGTTATAATTCAAAGACGACCGACGTGAACGTTTTGCGCGAGGCCCGCGGCAGCACCCCGGCGCCGGCACTGGTCTCGAGATATTATTGTAATAGCACATTATTTTATACGCAATCGCAGCAACAGTATGAATAGTTTTAGTACAACTAAAACGGGGAAACCATTTAAATCCACTGACATTTTTTGAAATATATCGTAGCTTTATTTACATAAAAAAAAAAAAAAAAAAAAAAAAAAAAAAATTATAAAATTATGTATTTATAAATAATAATATATATATCTATAATATGTACACATTATTATCATTATAACGCCAATCGTGTAAGATATTATCATAATAATTATCACCTCAGAACCTCCTCCGTGTCCGGTTGTCAGAATTGATATTTTTTATTTTTGAAATACTGTTAATCATAATCACAGATATATATATATATATATATATTATTCTAGATTGTTGTCTACGTGACATTATTTAGTGACAAGAGTTTAAGGCGTCCCGGTCCGCCGTTCGTTTTTGGTAACTAATGACGGCGGGCCCTTTGCTCCCTTTCTCTAACCTCTATTTTTTATCATCGGCTCTTATATCTGACATCATAACACACACGCGATACGATTGCGATCTCCGCAAAGACGTCGGAAAATGATCGCGTCGATATTACCGTATTCGGGTAGCATACGGCAGAGAGTTGGCAATCTAGTGAGTACCGCCTATATATCTGTGATTGTATTAAATATATGATGGTGATTTTTGTAAGAATAAAATGTTTACTGTGCGTATAAGAAAAAAAAAAATGATATTATTATTGCTTCGAGTATAATATTATAATATCGTATTAACACACTAATTATCAAGCGAATACTGGTATTCTTATAATAATATAATATAATAACAATAGATAAATCTCTAAAGGACTCCACACGCTAATATTAATATATAGTGCAACGACGTTTAAAACAAAAAAAAAAAAACAAAAAAATAGAATAAATTCGATTTTCGTGTAAAATAAAATCAAAATAAAAAAAAAAAACAAAAAAACTGTAAATATATAGTATACCATAATATGGGTGTGTGTATAGATAAAAATAAAATAACACATGCATTATAATTTCATATATATTGTTCCGGTTTTACGCGAAGTTAGTTATTGTCCGTCTCTCATAACGCGATATGCACAATACCATGACTATCCGATTGGGTATGATGGCGACTTGTATTATGCGCATAAAGGCGTCACGGCCACCATCTGGCAGTGATTTTATTATCGGTTCATAGTATCTATAAGATTACGTTATTATTTATTGTCCTCGGCTCAAAAAACTGGAAAATCAGAGAGTGGCCAGCTAATGGGTGCCGCCATTTTGCAAATTTTTCTGATACTCTACCATGTAAATGCTGCTAACGCTTATAGTTCAATTATTCGCCACTCCAATACGATAATAAACAGAGGCTGTGCAATCGCAAAATAGCATATCCCATAAAACGCTGTTATCCACTTTTTTTTTTTTATTATATATATATATATATGAGAAAGCTCTACAGAAAGCCGCTGACAAAAATCACTGCCAGCTGAGTTTTTTTTTTTTTTCGAAACGTTTCAATATGTCCAATTAAGTATATCGCAAATGCACATGCGCAGTTCACAACTGAAACACGTCGTAACGCCATCATACCTTATTGTTTAGCCATGCACAACACGAAGTAAATACTTTTTGCATCTATTTACGTTTCCGTAATATAAAAAAAGTAAAAATAACCTAGTATATTTTTATCGAGGGTCATCCGTAATCATGTATTTTATTTAGTTATATTCTAAGTTATTTTCACATTAGACAAAAATATCTATGGTTATTTATACTCCTTCTGCTTGACGATATGGCTGTAAAAATACCCGATGATTTATTTACCCCACGTAAACATAAACTTGGTTATTTTCACTCCCCATGGTCAAGAATCGATTTCCCTGGGGATTGGGTACAAAATTAATTAATCTAATAAATTCCTACTGGAATCGAGTATACCAAGGTTAGATCGGGATGATATTTTAAACGATTAGTTAAAAATAAAAACAACAGAATGTATCGCATTGTTGTGAGTGAAAATTAGCTATTTAAGATAAGTTTAGGTTAGTTGAGTCGTTTTTTAGTACCAAAAATAAATAAATGAAAACAAATTAAAAATTTAGGTATGACCTGTCATACGGAAATTTAAACTAAAAACTCTGCCTTCAAGATGTGTCGTCCATTTCAAAATTTAACATCTCTGCATGTCGTAGATATTATCCGAAATTTTTTTATAACCGAAAAAGATTTTTTCGAAAAAAACTAAACACATCTCAGAAAAATATAATGGCCTCCTATGTCTTCACGAAATCTAAAAATAATTATTTATTAATATAGATATTAATAAATTATTTAGTTTTTATGTAATTCAATTTAAAAATAATTTAACATGAATTATTTGCATTTGCATTTACATAAATCCGCATCTGTAAATTTAAAATATGGGACAGAAAAATATTTTTTTTTTTTTTTTGAGGAAAGGTTGACCGTTAAGTTGGGAGTAGTGGCACGATCGTGGGGGTTAAACCACGTTTGTGAACTTTTGGATTTTTTATGCCCAAGAGAAACATGTTAAGATTGCGACCTAAACCCATAATTTTACTTTAAAGTCATTTATTATCTTCAAGTTATCAGAGAATTATTTTATCTATTTGAATGTAAATTATTTCCATTATATTATGGACAAGTAAAAAGTATATTTTGTGTGGATAATTTTTTTTTAGAAAAACATTTAAATAGGAAAAAATAAGCTGATACTGCTAATAGGTGTGTGTCTTTGTTGTAGATGAGGAATTAAGAAGGTGTGATATTATACAGAGTAATTGAAATGCATATTAGTATGTAATGATAAATCATTGCTAACGAAAAAAGATTCTGAGCCAAGTTCGGTTAAACAAGTTTTGAATTTCCGTGATTTTTGTTAAAAATTTGAACGTAAAACGCTGTAAAAAATGTATTACATTGAATTTTTTTTCGCCACTAAGTAAAACTTATGAAAAACTTTGTGTTAAACTGTTTAGCATTTTTGTTGAACCAAAATAATTTTATTCACATAAAACTAAATAAAACTTAAAAAATAATTAGAAAATTTCAAATAGCCATAAATTAGTATTTAAAGTACCTAGTTTAAGTTTATTAGTACCTCGAAAATTGTCAAAATATTTGAAAATTTACCCCACTAATATAAAAGGCTAATATCAATATTTGGTGAAAGTTGGAGGTCTCTACAATCATTTTTAAGTTTTTAATCGAATGTAACAAAAAAAAAAAAAATTAAAACATGCGTCATAGTAAAACCAATACCTCCTTCGTTTTTGGCGCTCAGAATCTAACATAAACAATTACACGTCTGCGACAATATTGGGTATAGAAAATCAAATTGCGAACTTATATTTGTATATTTGTATTGTTTTCGTGGATAAAAATGGAAAACGTACGCAACAACGCACTGCACCGCTTTTTGGAATCGGCGGGGAGAAAACGCCGACAGAAAAAGTAATTGTTTGTAGAATTATTATTCTTTTGAGACACCTGAGTTGCAACGGCGGTTTTTCCTTAGGGATCGTCGGGTCAGTTCCCCCCCCCCTTTAAGCCCGATAAGGACATAACAAAACCATTGAAAAAACCTCTGATATTCCAATAATGGTTCGTTTAGGGACTTCAGGTACTTCCATTTTCCCGCTTTTTTGCAATCTCGTGTCAGAATTTACCGCAACAATTTAAATTGACGCGATGTCTATTTTACAGTATCATTACTTTAGGGGAAAAAATATTGTAAAATATGGGGTACAATGTGTTACCCGTATATACCTGTATAAACCTGTGTATACCTGTATAAACCTGTCTATACCTATATATACCTATATATTACCTGCAATACTTTATCAGTGGTAAAGTATTTATACCATTATTCACATTAAATAATAAATGGGAATTACTGATAACATTACAATACAGGTTTTGAATTATAATATTATAATATTTGTTGCCCTTAAACCAATGGCACTGTAAAATAGACACATTTGCGCATCAACCCTTAGCTGTACAGAACGATAGGCATCTGGGTATTTACCCCATATAATTAATCGGTTTGAACGGGGAACACGAATACAATTCTTAAACGAATTTTCGCTTTTTGTGTTATCACGGGAGGAGAACAGTCCCGAGTCCCATCCCCGTACATTGCCGCGCTCGAAAACGCATTCTATAAAACGGTAAGTAACAAGTTGTTATAATTTGATAATATTATATTATGTTTTCAAATACGCGTCTAGGAGTGTTATCTAGTGTATGTATTTCGTGTGTGTCAGTATTATACGTGTTTTTTTGGAAATGTGTGTTTGTGTGATGTGTTTAAGTTTAGGTACACCGATAGCGTGCGTGGACGTGTCCCGAATTATTATATGTTATTATAGTATTACGTTTCTAACCAGCTATGTGTGGTATCTATAAAAATAATAATGATAATAATAATATAATATATTTTATTATAATATGTCTATATATAAAATATATAGCCACTAAGCGCTCTAAATAGAAGTTTTCGTAAAAAAAAAACAAAAAAAAAAAAAAAAAAAAAAACAAAAACTTTACAGTAAAAAAAACAAAAACTTTACAGTAGTATATATATGTGTGTGTGTGTATATATATATTTATATATATATATATTTGTATTATTATTAAATTATATTTGCATCCGGCAATATTTTTTATGTATAGATATTATTACATAATATTATCGTCATTATTTTTCACGTGCAGTACGTATATATATATATTAAAAATAAGTATAATAATAACTTAATATTATAATACTAAATATATAGATACGTATGATATACGAAAATCGATTAGGTATTTTTTTTTTTTCTCCGTTTGTTCAATAACATTACGATAGTACGGATTGGCGTTAAAAGAATAAAAATATCGAAACTAAAAATACATTAATTATCGTTATAACGACGTTATATACCTATATTATAGTAAGATAAACAGGGACCGAGCGAAATATTTATAAGGGACGAAAACAAAAACCCGTGACCGTTCGTCTGAGTCAGTTGTAATAACAAATCAATAATAATATACTCGTATAATAATATATAGGTAATATTACGAAAATAAATAATAATTATAATGACAAAGAAAACAAATAATAGTATACACAAATAATACAAAAAAAAAAAAAAAAAAAAAAAAAAAAAAATAAATAAATAAATAATAATAAAAAATAATAATAACAACGATAATAATAAAAAAGTCGTGTTTAAACAAAGCAAATATAATTAAAACAAAGAAATTATTATATTAAAGGCTATACAAATATNATTGAATTTTCGACGAAAGTTGCGTTGCGGTTTAGTTTGACCAATTTATTCGAGCAAAATAAATAATAAATAAATTTGTTACATTCCCACTGCAGTATAATATTATAGATAATACCTACGGTATAAGTACTAAAAAAAAAAAAAAATAATAAAAAATAAATATATGTTAATTATTTATTAATAAGCGTATATTTCACTAAGTTCTAATAAGCATATAATTATTTATCGTATATATATATATATTTTTTTTTTATATATATATAGTGTATTAATTATGAAAAAAAAAAATAAAAATAAAATTAATACTTGACACTATATTATTATGTGAAGCCTCCAAGCAATTTGTGACCGAATTTTTTTTTTTTTTATATTTTTAAACAATAATAATACATTTTTCTTTTTTTCTTTTTTTTATGTATATATATTTTATAATTGTATGTTATGTATTTTTTTTTTTTATTGTATCGTTTATAGGATTTAAAATATATTTTAGTATTATTATCGGAATCCCCCAACAATTATTTAATTATATTGTTTGGACCCCTGCCATCCAAGTACAAACCCGCGTAAACAGGTGCAAATAATAATAATAATAATAATAATAATAATAATAATAATAATAATAATAATAATAATAATAATGATAATGATAATAATAATAATGATAATAAAAATAATGATAATAATAATAATAAAAAAAAAAAAATAAATTAAAAAACAACAAGAACACAAAGAAAATTAACAAACTTTTATAATTTGATTATCATTAATTATATAATATACCTATCAGTGGTAACTCAGAGGCTGGGGGCATTGTTTCGCATACCATATTTAGGAAGAATGTAAGCGATAGCAAAACCGTAACTCCTGTTTGCGAACATTAAAAAAAAAAAAGAATTATTCAACGATCGAAATGAATATAATACTTATGTTGTTCGTTAAAAAAAAAAAAAAAATTAATAATAAAATAAGTATTATTATATATATATATGTGTATAAATTGACATAAAATAATATTTTTATTATTTACAACATCACGTTTGGTATGTATAATCTGAAAATGTGTATATTTTTTTGGTAATACTATGTATTTTTCGGGATCCTGGTCTCCAGTACCTGATTTCGAGATTTGTTAGTTTTAGATAATTATATATTTATATTTAATGAAATTTTTTTTTTTTTTAAATCATATTACAATTTAGTATATCGTTTACGAACGACAACACAATGTGTTCAAAATTTCCAATAAATAATCAGCATCGACGTCGTCGTCGTCATCATTTTTATCGCGGCTCTAATATTAATTTTAATTTGGCGCGGCACACCAAAACAGAAAGTCCGTATTTAGGTACTTTATAGGCACTTAAAGAAAAACGATACGTCAAAAATCATTTTTGAATGCAGTAAATTACAAAAAATAATTTCAAACCGAAAACTATACATGGAACAAATACCTGTCTAATTTTTATTTCTTTTTGAAAATTGACGGAAATTATTGTTCGAGTAAACGAATTTTTCAAAAAATAAAATAAAACTATCCGTGGTGATATCTAAAACGTCGGGTAGTTAAAGGTAGGTACGTACAACGAGTTTAGCAATTCTGTTCGACAGTCTGTTCCGATCAATCGACATTATTATCATTGGCGAATCGTGTAATAAATAAATATTATATACGTTTCCGTCAAAAACGCAATGAAATAGTAATTATCGAATGTTTTTTTCAAATGTAATTACTGTTTTTATTAAAATATAGGTGGGTATATTATGATCAAACTATTGAGTCAGAACTACAGTGGTTTTATACGCGATTGTAAGTAACTAAAAACAATCCAACAAGAAATGTTTCGCGCTTCAAATTATATACCAAGTCATACTTGAATCATTGATACCAAAATGTTCATAAAACTTAAAAAAAAAAAAGAATTCGTTTCATCAAAACTCTACTCTGATGTGTTGGACAATTGTTAGAATTTGTTGTAAAAGTCAATACAAAGATTATTAAACATTTACATTATTGGCGCCGAGTGCATGGCCAATGTCACAGTTAGATGCTGAGTTCATAAAACAACTCCAACGTTAATACCCAGGTTCGGTGGCCTGAGAACTTCAAACATAAATTTTGATGAAAATCAAATGGTCTGTAAATAAAAGAAAACGGGGTGTTGGATATAGGCACCAATTGTATCGAGAAATATAATAGGGCTTTTAATAACTTACGAATTTGGCTAAACAAACTTGTTTTATTAATACTTTTTTATAAAGAAATTTAGTCCAACAACAGTTTATAATTTTTGAAATGTTATTTGTCAATACCACAAAATTTAATTTGTAATAAAAGTGAAATTTAGTTATGTTTGTATAAAGTACTGTATGACGTACTGATTGTGAAACTTGTAGCGTTGGACAAAAAAGTTTTTTAAAAAAAAAATCAAAAAATGTTGTTTAACTGAATTTTGTTGCATAAAATTGTTAATACACAAGTTTGTTGAATGGTTTTCATGAGCTATGAAAAACTCTATTGCTATACAACCGTGATGTGGTGCCAACTATATCGGCACTAAATTGTCTTTATATGTTGAGGGGCTTTTGATCTTTATCAAAATTTTCCATCGAACCCTTGCGATTAACGTTAGACGCAGTGTTTTATATAAACTTCAAATCGAACATGGCACCAAAAATGTACAAGTCCGATTCTTTTTTTTTTTTTTTTTCCATTAAACTCAAACAGTTTTCCGACAATGTCCAACAAGTCGGAGTAGGGATCGTCGGAACGTTTTTTTACAAATCTTGTGAATCTTACGGTGCCCTCTCCGCGTGCGTATCGATAAGCCATGACAAATAAGAAAATAATCTGTTGGATTCGTTCTATACGGTATTGTGTAACGATAAATGTGACGAAATGTATGTCTAACGATTTGAAGTTGTTTTTCGACAACGGAAGAGTAAATCTTTATTACGATAAAAATCATAAGTTATTATCGAATAAAATAATCGATTACACTGTCGAAACACGCGAACATTATTAAACTCATAGTTTGACCATATTATCGACTATGCTTTATCGAATCGGTAATATTCGTTTCCTGAATGTTCTTTAGGTAAATATAATCGGTCAGTGGTGGCGCGAATAGAATATTTTTAATCGCGTACAAGTATTTCGAAAAATCCAAACGTTATTGTGGTATATACGTGCACACGGTACACTCATTTTCTCGACCATTAAAAAACATTTCAAAATTCCTTACGGCACACACACACGCATACATCGGTTGATATACGCGTGCGGTTTTTTGCCTTTGAGAACATTTGTGAAAATCCCAACGCCACTTTCCTTTGTCATACACAGTTATTGATCACCATGAGTATATATTACTATGATTTAATTGAATTTCAATATATTATTATAATATGTGATAACAGTTTTTGTGTTTTTTCGTTTTTATAAAGTAAAACGTTGTATGCCAATGTATTATAATCGTTATAATATGCAGGCCCTGTCGATAAACTTCATCACCTAATTTTACGCAACCATATAAAACGAAAATAATAAAACGAAACAAAAAGAAAACAATAAAATAATAAAATAACAAAGAATAATTAAATAATAAATCATAATAAAACATAATACAGATTACTTAACAATGTTTTTTTTTGACCTCAAATGTGTTTTGTGAAAAAATACAATAACATTATTCGTTACAATATATCGTATATGTTTGTAATATATATATATATATATATCGTATATAAACATATATGTATACATATATATATAATGGAACGAAAATGAAAAAAAAAATTTGTATACTCGGCGCGTTTTTCGGTTACCAGTGTTCGGGTGGTCGTTTTGTGTGCCCTCCTTAGCCAAGTCGTGTGTGACCACGAAAAAAAAAAATAAAAATTTAATAAATATTATATATTATATAATGTTATAAAATAATATAATAATAAAATATTATTATATTATATTATCGTATGTATTTTATATATTATATTATATACGCATTGGATTGTATATATCGTAATATATAAAAAAACGAATATTAAAAAAAAAAAAAAAAAAAAAAAAAAAAAAACAAAAAAAAAAAAAAAACGTTCCGTTGGTCGTGCGTTACCTAAGAGAGGAACTGCGTCTGAAGTAGCCGGCATTGTCTCGGCCACCATGTTTAGGAAAACGGTCAACGACAGGAGGATCGTTACACCTTTAATTAAAAAAAAAAATAATCGTAACATTTTACAATACGCCTATTGTGGAGCAGTAACAAGAATAACGAAAAAAAAAAAAAAAAAAAAAAAAAAAAAAACAATAAGAAATAATAACGAAAAAGAAAAAATTATACCGAAAATGGCCGCCGTTTACTAATATAAATAGCGTTTTCCATCTGACACTGTGCTAGAATTTGCCGGTGTAACGGCGTAGTTACATATTTAAATAGTATTTCGTATGTGATCTGTACGTTGATTTAATAATTTCCAATCGAATTAACGATATAATATAATACGACCAGATCTCGGACCTCGTCCGACGGTGAATTAAAATAGTACGAACGCTCAACGAGCTATAAAAAAGTGATTGCAAATTTGTCTCCGTTCTTATATCACCGCTCTGAGCATGCGTTCATCAGCGTCCCTAGAGGATTAATCTTTTTGTCAGTTTCGTCCCGCCACGAAAAATTGCTTTTTACGGCACAGCGTAAAATACTGTGTATTGTAATATTATCATACACTGTAAATTGTACGTATAATTATATTTTAAACCGTGTGTTATGTTGAAGATTAAAGTTCGAATGCTTTGATAACGCTAATGTCGTTTTATCAGTTTTTACTCGATACCGTAAGCCGATTCGAAGAGTGACTTTTACGGTTACTAGGACAGCAGATTACAACGTAGTTTGTTAGGAATCCATATTATCCTAATAGTTTGTTATTTCGCTTTGTATTATAATAAACCAGTTGCACTCGTGAAGTGCGGTACCTATCACCGACCGCGTGTAGTCTGCAGACGGAAAACGCTAAATAATATTAAAATATCGTCCTGATCCTAAAATGCACTCCGGTAACCGGTCCGCGTCTTTAACCGTTGTCGTGGTTCATGATATTAAATAATTTTACAGTTATACCTATAATATAATATTGTAATAATAATAGCAATAATACACATTTTTTTTTGTTTTTACACACATTGTAAAAAGTTAACGTAAACGTGCTGTGGGGGCGGGGGCTCGGGGTAGCGGTAGGGGTAGGTCGGGACGTGGCGCGCGCGTATATTAGGTACCTAAGGTCATTTTCTCGCCACAATCTGAGGGCAGCGTGAACCCGAGCATGGCCATAGCGGCCAGCGTAACGCTTGGCAAGATCAGGTTGACGATGTAATAAATTGTTCTACGCCGGATGAACACGGTAAAAGTGATGTCCACGTACGGGTTCGGGCAACACGTGTAGTTTCTCAGACTCCTCGCAGCTTTCATGTCTGTAAAACAACGTTCTTGACGCGGCGGAAAAAAAAAATAAAAAAAAAAAAAAAAAACAACAAACAAACAAACAAACGCCTCGAAAAATATCATAATAATATCCTTGTGGCGAATGCGCGCAAAACGGATATGAAATCTCGTTTCCGTTCGAAGCGCCGCGCGCGTCTCGCAACTCTCTCGTCTCTGTATGCGTTATTATACATAATCAAACTACAACGTTCCCCTGCGGTTCGGGGTTGAAATAGGACCACCGTAACTCGTGTTTATCGTACGAGGCGATTGAAAGGGGGTAGCGGGAGCAGCGGTAACCGTTACTACCAACCATTGGCGATTTACACAGCGGTCTTAACGGCCATACGAGGGTTCGGCGATGACAGTTCGAGGATAACTCAAGAACCGGCACAACGGACATGGTTCCGTCGAAGCCATTGTACTCACCCGAAGAATGGAAAAAGAAAATCCTACGAGAAAAAATGTGAGAAAATCGTGTTCAATCGGAGCGAAATTCGCGGACGCTGATGGAAATCGAATAATTTAAAATTTATATTTTCGAACTTTTCTTTGGAATTTCGTTGCAGCGCTAAAAAAGCCGAAAAGCCCTAAAAAATCACTTAAAAAATATTCAAAAATATAAAGACCTATTTCGTTGTATTTTTAAAGCCGTTTTTTTTTTTTTTTCTATTATATATAAGATTGAATTCATATTTCGACGAAAATTGTCACATATCACGGTCTTTCAAAACTTACACGGCCGAACCGCGCTCCGAATCATCTTTTGATTTTCATCGTAGTTTTCTAAATAAACGGGAAGAATTAACAACCATTCGTATGCGGCTTTCGTGGATTTCCGCGGGTCACCTTGGGCAACGGGGACCAAAAGTACGACGAATGACACTCTGTGCACAATCGTTTTTCGTTAGCCAGGGTATACCAGCGTATTGATGATATAAATTGAATTACTCTGCGTGCATCCGCCCCATCAGCAGTGTCGGCCTTTCATTTGGCTTTTACTCCCGAACCGGACGGTAATCGCGCGGAATTTTTATACGATATTACAGATGTTATAATATTATCGTTGTCATCCGATCGGAACGCGACGAAAATCGAACGACACGACGAAACTGATGTTATTGCCCGTTGAAATATAATTGAACGCGGGTCTGTACTCGCGTTTCGATCCGCCCCCTCCCCCCCCCGCGCGAGTGTTTACGGCAAACGCGTAAAATCCCGCCGCCCGGGCGTTATTTTATCGCCGCCGTCGTCCCGTTCTTAATAACATTTCGCCCGTTTTATTTTTATTATTATTATTATTTTTCTCCTTTCGTTTCCCGACGTGACGTTCGTATATTTCGCCGCGGCTACGCGCAATAACGAGGGGGCCCGCACGTACTGTTCAGCGAACGTCCGCCGTAATATTACAACGGCGCCGCGGGCCGGTCACGTAGTACTCGACGACGGCCGCGTCGAGCCTGCTGGTTCCCGGAGCCGACGGTCCAAAATGATTTTAAAATCGACCCGGGGACGGACTACACGTTCGCCGTTCGCGGCACCGCCGTGGAAATATCGAAACCGATAGTAATATTATGTTTGCCGGAACGCCGGCGGAATCCTATATTAATATTTCTGTTCCGTCCGACTACGCGGAAAACAAAAGAGCAATTGTTAAATATTGTTTTGCCCGTCGGCCAAACTAAACTTTCTTTTTCAAAAAAGGCGGGCGCGCTATTGAATTTCGGAGGAAGATTTCCGGTAGAGTACGAAAATCGGTTTCTGGCGGTAATGTCGTTGACGGACGCGACAAAAATTAACACGCGTTTTAGTTAAACCGATACATTTCTCGCTACTCTCAGAATGCAAAAAAAAAAAAAAAAACCGAAAAGAAAAAAAAACGTGTCTAGCTATAATGTGTCTGCAATTTGTATACCCGAAAAAATTATAATATGTAATTAATCACGGTTTTTTTTCCCGTTAATTTTTTCCTATAGTCGTGTAGTCGTAAAACGGGGAAAAAGTTAATTCGATTATGGTCGATTACGCTACGACGTAATTATACTACGGCGACGAAAGAAAGATTGGCGTATTATAAAATTGAATGAACGAAAAAAAACCGATATTGCTGATGGGTGTGTCATTTTTTTTGGACGGTAGTTGGACAGGAGGATATATAGGGTAATTGCATTTATATCTGTACGCAATGATAAACTATTGCTAACGAAAAACAGTTCTAAGCAGAATTTTATTATTCGCATTTTTCCCTTGTTGACAAGATAACCCAGAAATCAACAAAAACTATATAAAAAACTACAAGTTTTCTCCTTATATGATGAAAAAAAAAAAAAAAAAAAAACTATAAAGAGAATAAACAAAAAATTACTTCCCTAATGCACCAACTAAGAAAATCCCCGACGAATTTGATTGGAACAAGATTTCTGGTAGACTAGTTGTTTACTAATACAGACACACACACACACACACACATACAAAAACCAATATAATTCACGCTTCGTTCAGAATCTAAAACACGCACAGAAGTTTGTCATTAGTGTGCGACCGTGTTCAAAATGAAAATCGTTTCCCAAACCGACCGTTGTATTTTTCCGGGGACCACTTTCCCCCGGGATAACAGAAACGCGAAAACTCACCTTTCCCCAAAGTCCTACTCGATGCGACGTGGTTTCGCACAGTGAATCGAGGGTTTTTTTCGATGGAGTTCCGACACGGGCGAAGTGAACGAAGGTGACCGAAGATCCCAGACGAAGCGATATATTGATGAAATCGAGGTTACGTCCGACGTGCTTATATAGGCGCGCGGTGGAAGAACCGGTTCCGTAAAATTGTATTTCGCTAAAGATAGACAAGCAGATAGATAGATAGAGAGAGAGAGAGTGCGTGTGTGTGTGTGTGTGTGTGTGTGCGCGCGCGCGAGAGAGAGAGAGAGAGAGAGATGCGAAAACGGTTTGTTAGCTGAAAAATAAAAATATACATTCATGTTACACACATACAATATAATTATTATCGATAATATTATGTAAACACATAAAAACGCATAATCACGTTATGCTCTGTTATTATAATATAATTGGTATGGGTACCAAACTGTCGTATACTATTATAATGCTAGGGGGGGGGGAAACAACCTATTTCGCGTACGGTAAACAACGGGGATGCGGACTTATAATATCGTTGTAGTACCTGTGCACTAGCTGTTGTTTACTGCGGTCGACGAAAACACAAAATATTATAATATAGTTCATTATAGACACATAATAATTATTATAGTTATAATATTATCACACACATTACACCGTGATTGTATAATTATTTTAATAATATAGTTAAAATTATTTATAATTTTTGTTCGTTTACCTAGAGATAGTTTTTCGCCACAGTCCGGCGGTAGAGTAAATCCTAGTACGGCCATAGACGCAATCAACACGCACGGGACTATCAGGTTGAAAAAGTAATACAGGGTGCGCCTTCTAATTAAGATGGAAAACGTAATGTCTATGTACGGTTCGGGGCAGCAACTGTAGTAGATCACGTTGCGCTTGCCGGGAACGCCTGCCAAAAGGAATTCAATCGCGGTGTAGGATAACAATAATTAGAAAAAAAAATATGCACACAATCATTTTATTTATAATCGCAATTTTTTTCGATTAACGAACGTTATCATATTGTTGTTATTATCGAACGTTCCGGACCGTCGTCGTCTTTGTGTCGCCCTCGTCGTGTTTTGTCGAATTAACCCCGAATTTATAGAGATTATCGTACGCCGTTTTGTGTTTATTGCATTCATATGTCTGCATACCATTTTCCCACTACTTTTAGCGATTTCCTCTGGACCAGATCAGCTGAAACTCGGGCATTGATATAGGTTTCGGATTAATGAAATTTCGGTTGAATTTCAATACGAATTTAATTTATTTTTTTAGAGAAGGGTGCTTTTTCAGCTTTGTACACACCTTGAAAACCCCCTTCCCCAGAGGAAGCCGGGGAGATGAGATTTTATATGTACGGGGTAAGTTTTCACCCGAAATACCGTGTTTTAAATACCTCTACCGACTAAAATGTAATAAAACTCTGATGGAAAAAAAAAAAAAATGAAATATTGTAACGGCGGAAGTTTGGCTAGGGGAAAATTCGACTCTAATGACGGAGCTTTGTTGCACACGGGTGTTTTTTTTTTTTCATTTTTCGGATATGAGTAAAATATTATAATACATCACTTCGAATTACGAGCGAGAGATTTTTCATTTCGCTTGTATATTTTAGAAAATCGTGTAAACGTCTTTTTCACGAACGTTCGCTTATAATACGAATATGAAATATTAAACTTTTGATTCCGTCCGACCGGCACAGTGCATATCATTCATCGGGCTCTTTTACTATATGTTACTCTTCGGTTCCCTCCTTTTCTGTTGCCCGTGCAAATTTATCGATACATTTTCGATTAGAGAGTGATCGGAATTTTACGTTACATCGATTTTCTGATATAAATTATGTAAAACAAAGAAAACCGTATAAGTAAATAAAAAATTAAATTAAAAAGTCTCGTTTTTTGATGCCGTTCGGGAGAAGTGAATTTTGTAATCGAAATTTTTAATTTAAACGACTCCCTATTTTTTTTTTTTTAAACATCCGGATAAGACATTAATTGTTTAATGCAAATATTTTCGCCCGAGAAAAAATTCTTCTCCAATTGAACGTCAATAAATTTTTAAACCCAGATATTATGATTATATAGTTTATCGTTTAACACAACTTTTTCACGAAATACATTTTTCTCTATTTCACAGATTTTTTTTTTAGAGAAAATCGCTGTAACATAAAATTTTGACCACTACATATGATGAATATTTAGGCTCGAGATTCGTATTAAAAAATGGGTCTCGGAAAATACTCCAAATATCAGGAAATCACACTGTAACGAACGACATATTTTCTGGAATAATTCTGCGTTGCGTCGGGAACCATAACGAGTTTGGTCGTCCGTCATTTCCGTGGCGGAGATATCAATAATCGTTTGTTTTTTTCGTATCCTATCGTATATTACGTTAAAGTAAATTGCGTCAGATTATTATTATATATCGTATTGAATAAAATATTAATACAATAAAACTCCGATAAATCGTGATAATCATCGCGAATCGTGTTTTATTATTATTTTTATTTATTTTATTTTTTTTTTGTGGAAAATGTTCGTAAAAGACGTATACAAAATGGATAATAATTTTGTAGCGGTATCATATTGTTGTACACACCGAGTTGTAATAATGTGTTCAGACGGTCCGGACGGTATTATATAATATGTTTCGTTTACAACGGTCATATTTATTATTATAGTTTATGATTAAACAGACTTTTTCAAGTGAATCAAACACAATATACCATATTATTATTGTAGCAATGAATTTATAATATGTATATACATATGTATAAAAAAAAAAAAAAAAATAGTACATAAAAAAAAGTCATTGTAAACATAACATAATATGTATACATATATATATATATTATATATACATAGGGTAACAAGATTTTAGCGTAAAAAACGAGGCGATCTATTAGCTCGTAGAATTATCACAATATTTTATACCTAATCATGGGCGTTATTATTTTTTTTTTTTTGGAGCAAGTAGTTTTTAGTATTCGTTCGGTTCTCGCGCTCCCACCGATCGATAGATGAAGTGTAGTCCGTCGAGGACAAAAATGACAATATTCGAGCAGTTACAGTTTTAACAATACGATTGAAAAACAATATCTTTTTATCTTGTAATGGAATTTCTGGTAGAATACCGATAATAAAAAATGGTGTGAACGTTTATCGGTATTTAAATTAGAAGATAACGAGTCGGTTTACTGCGGAATCGAACTTGTACCAATTTTCGTCGGAAAATTCAAAGGAAACGAAAACAATAGAAAAATACAGATTGTTCGCGTGGGACGATACGTCGGTAGATTAGGTGTCGTAGACCTAATTTATCCACGAATACCGCGCACAACCGGAGAGAGACCGTAAGTGTCGAGCGAAAGATATAGAACCGGCGGGAGGGCCGATCTTCGGAAAAATGATAAAAATCTCTCCGCTATAGTGAAATATTATCGATTGAAATTCGAAATTATTATCGCTAATTATCAATCGATCGGTCAAATAGAAAATGTCCAAAGTACCTTCTGTACAGAAGGGGCTACCAGGGGACGAGAGGGGTCTACGAAAAACTCAGAAAAAATTAGCAAGCGGTTTGCGAGGGAAATAAAGTCTGGGAACGTCCGGATTAAATCGTAATATCGAGTTCGGGGACGCGTCTAACGGAACGAAGAAAAGATATCGACAGGCAACAATAGGTCGCGCCCGATATTTCTGTCTCTTGCGCTCGGCATCCGATTTTCGTGCAACAACCAGCGTGGTTCGTAGTTGCCGGGTACGTATACGAAAATCGCGCAAGCTTGTACGCGGAGGAATTACTATCCGTCGAACGTCGCAAAACCACCCGACAGCTATGATAATGGACCGCCTCGGCATAATAATAATATATAATATATATATATATATATAGATATACATACATATATATTTGCTTTTTTATGATAATAATAATAATAACGTTAAACTACGGTAAAACTATGTATGTACGCCGAAATTAATTTTCGAGGCCAACACTATAAAAAAAAAAAAAAAAAAAAAAAATACTACAAAAAAAAGCATGCGACCGACCGAGAAACAAACTAAACGTATGTACTACACTACATCGGATGCAATACGCGTTTCGAGTGATGCGATGTGTACTAGTAACGTGTCGTTTCGATTTAACGTTTCGAAACACTGCCTATATGTACTACGGTAGTGATGTGAGTTATTACTGTTATTGTTTTAACGAGATGCTACATAACGTACCTAGGCACGAGCAAACTATAACAATCGGGTCCCGTTTATCGTTTTACGTGTTCGTTTTCTCGCGACACAACGCAATATAAATTTTATCCTGTGTCCGAGGCACATTTGTTCCCCCCCTGAGTTTCTCGATTCGATAGTTTATTGTATATGTATATAATATACAGAAAGAAAAAAAAAAAAAAAATTGAATCCGTTGAACGTTTTCAAGCGGATTTTCTTTTAATGAATTCAAGAAGAACCGTTCAATCCCGTCGCGAGTGTTTTAAATATTACCGTACAACACAACTGCGGGTAGACAATTCGTCGAACACGTACCGCACGAGAAAATGCACGTAGAACGTTAAATCGGGAATGCCATTGGAAACAAGAATATTAACGATGTTGTCAACAATTCAAGTTTGAAACGACGACTTATGTTCATAATTATTACTATTAAGTGGGTATAAGTGGCGGATTCAAATTAGGTTTTTTTTTTGGATTGACTGAATATTTTTAACTTTTGTAACGCGATTTTTGATCATGGTCATGTATTCGTGTATGCATATTAAAACTGGTAGTGGATTCGGCGAAACAATTTTCAACATTGTTATGTTGTTTAAATGCGTTTACAAAAATTCACAAAAAACCGTGTATAATATAAGTTTTTCTATTCGAATAACAACTATACCACTTGAATTTGCCACTTATTTTAATCGTTGTGATCTATGCCATGCT
This sequence comes from Cinara cedri, assembly GCA_902439185.1. Classification (NCBI taxonomy): domain Eukaryota; kingdom Metazoa; phylum Arthropoda; class Insecta; order Hemiptera; family Aphididae; genus Cinara; species Cinara cedri. The sequence goes on from CABPRJ010002407.1 coordinate 365,235, forward strand.
CTTTTAAAAATCAATGTGCAGCTTTCAAAATCCACAAAATATTTATTTTTTATTGAATGTATTTCGGTTTATATAGTTTTTGCATAATATTCGATTATGACGTTTATTTGGTATTTTAACGGTAGGTATTTTAATCACTATATATATGATATATAGTATACGTGTTTAGAGATGTTTTATTTTTCAGGACATTTTCGGAGTCAAAGGAAAACGGAGTGTTTAGCGGAGGACATGTTTTGCAAGCACTTCCTTCAACTAAATTACTTGGTCAGTGAACTCATATGAATATAATGTATTTTATACATTCTTGTTATTCTTCTGTAATAATTACTAAGTAGGATTTTTTTTTGTTTTTTGTTCTTCTCGAATAGTATAAATTAAACGGTTTTTGTATTCGATGCTTCTGTGTAGGCTGGAGTCCAAATGTACACGTTTTCCTCGTAAAAATCTTAATTAAAATTACATGTTCTTTTTTTTTTTTTGTACATCTTGCGAATATTTCATTTTAATATTTAGGTTCGCAATACGTACGAACTAAATTATAATATTATTCTTTGGAAAGCAATTAGAATTTACGAGTAATTTTCGTTGGAAAATTATCAAAGTACGTGAAAAGTTGTGCCGTTAATATTTCCGTAAATTAAATAATTTTGCAGTGTAGATGTTTAAGTATTGGATGTGAATAAACTTGTTTGAAGATAGAAAATCGTACAAATAACTCTTCTCGAAGAAAGAGTTAAATAAAATCGTACATATTTTATCGCATTTTTGTCTTAAAGAACATAACTTAACTTCCCTTTTTTTTTTTTTTTATGTATTTTTATTCGATTTGTGGGATATATGTAAAATAATAAAACGTCAAACTATATTATGTACGATGAAGTATATTGACTCTAGACATATTATTTTTTTAATAAAAGGTAACTGAAACTCCGGTAGGTAACGATTTAATACGTTTAATATTACACGACGAAATAATGTACTCAATATATTTTTGTTTTTTTTTTTTTTTTTTTTTTTTGTCGAATTTTACCCGAAATAGAGACTAATGCACTGTATTCACAACGAATTTCTCTAGACCAAATGAGCTCAAAGCTGGAATTAGAGATGTGCGGGTCATTTTTCAAAGAGGTTTTTGGTGTCCAAATGGATATACAGTAAAGTCTATAAGACACTCAGCCAAGTCTATAAGATACCCAGATTTTGTTTACGATGTGTCGACTAGAAAATAAATGGTAAATCATTTAATGTGTAGATTTTGTAGACAAATATTTTTTTTTTTATTAGGAATCACTCTCACTGGAGGTTTAACTATGGAAATTTATTTGATTTATCTTCTCGTGAAGATTTTTTTTTTAAGAAAGAGAGGATAGATACGCAGTGGATATTCACTGAAAAATGTCATAAAGATCTTATAGACCGATTGAAGTGATAATAGTTTGTTTAAATTTCAATAAGAATTTTTGCAAGTTGTTGCATGAGGTTGTTGATTTTTGGCATTGAACACTTCACAGACCTCGAAATGAACTAGAAGGATATACTTGGTAGGTATATGATATTGCCTTAGTGTTTAGGATGTGCTTTTTGGAGGTTTGCACTTTCTACTTCTATCTTACCGTTTGTATGCTAAAATTTCACTACTTTTTTGAAAATACTATAGTTATGTAGTATACCTACAAAGTGTATTTGTATTATGTTATAGTACAATTAATGTATAAATGGTCATTTATTATTTTAAATATTATTATAGTATAAAATAAGAAGTTCGGAATTTGACTTAAGTGACAGAGCTCTTTTTTTTTACCTACGGAGTTTCAGTCATACTCGATTATTACACAATAATATTATCATTCATTCCTAAAAGTGTAAATGAATACGATTCGTCCAAAAGAATTGTTTTTTTTTTTTCGTTTTCATCATAACTTTACATTGATATTAGGTAGGTATGTCTATCTATGGTAATAATAATGATGCTATGATAAACCTATTTTACACAGGCTAATAATAATCAATATTCTACCTAGAAAATGTATATAACTTATATTCGTAAACTATGAAAACTGCAAAACTAGTTATTTGTAAAAATAAAAATATTGGTACCTATGTATGTACATAATATTATAATATATTAAACTGTGGTTTTTCGAGAGAGTATAGTATAAATTATTATTAATAATAAAAAAATAACAAAACAAACGAACGAATGAACAATCCCTGGTCATTAAATTCTCAGTAAAAGTTTATTATAATGTATGATATATTATTAATATACTGCTCTCTCGAAAAATCATTAGTCAACAAAAATCGTATGTTAGTAAAATGATTAATAATAATTGTCATTATATTATCAGACAATTCAAAGCGGTTATGAAAAAACTCATGTCCAGGTTGATTTTTGTTTCGTTTGCTTACCAAGCAGGTCCCATTCACCGTTAGTTATAAAACCGCTGATGTCCCCTCCAGTGTCGTCTTGAAGTTGAAGATCCAACTACAAAAATATACAAGAAAAACGATTTCGTTTGAGAAATATTGAAAATTATATAATACGATATCGATTACGTATATTATATTAATTTTATTCGGAAAGGAATTTCGTTCGATTAAAAATCCTTCCGTCTTTTCCGGTGTAACATTATTGTTAATTTAAAAAAAAAAAACCAAATGCATAATAATAATATACGACACTATTATGGGTAGACTTGTCTATTGTTGACTAGAATATTAAATATCATGAAAATTATAGAACACATAGTACATTGCTTCATTCTTAAAAAAAAATTTCTTCAAATTTACTATGGACTTTTCGAAATTGTTTTTGTTATTGTGCTAGAAGTGTTTCGATTAAGATTTCAACCAGAAAAACGAAAATGTAAGAGTGTACGTAGCTAGAATAAGATCAACTCCCACCCATGGTTGTGCAGCTTAGACGACGATCAAACAGACTGAATAGAGCTTGAAAACATTCGAGAACAAAATCCGATAGAAAATGTGCGCAGCGCACACTGTGCACCCATCGTCGATGAAACCAAAGGGATTCATGTACGATATAACGAATAAGAACCAATCACAATAGTTATATTGAGGACCGAAGGATTTATTGGTTGTAATGTATAATGAGAAGAAAAAAACTACGACGGTTAGGGAAGTTATAAAACCTCAAGAAACGAGGAAAACCTAGAGGAAGCGTATCGACGTGACAAAAGAGGATTTGAAAAGCCCGGAAGTTGTAAAATGGAGACGCAGTTCAAGATTGCAACGGAAAAAACTCGTAATGATTAATCGTGCAAATTGAAAAAGAAGTAAACTTGCTTTGAATAGAAATAGTAGGCGGGAACACATATTATTGAGGTGGAGGGGCCGATTTTGTTGGCCTGGTCGTCGCCAAAGCCAACGGTGAGATCCGTATAAACACGACATTGTGTTGACGTATTCAAATTCCTAGTCGACGATAACTTTCATATCACATACACGTTTAAATGATTATTGTTATATAGTTCTGACTCCATTAAATGCGCTTACGCGAGGTAACACCGCCACAATAACGCGTGTTTAATGACCGCACGAAAACGCGAACATGATAATAATTTACCGCGAAATATTATTCGGCGGACAAAATTTACAAAACGTTTCACTCTGCGGGGATGCGTTCGAAAACACACAGCTACTTCAAATGCTTGATTACTTCAAATAATCAAACGACAGTATTCAGAGTACGGCTTTAGGTCGCCCGTGTCTTATTCCGATATATGAATATAAACGATAATGCCATAATATTATGTTAACTATGTAAAATTCGTATATTTAGTGATCATACAAATAACTATTGTTATTGGAAAACTATGTAAAGCTATTGAAAATCGAAAGAAATCGGGTTTATACAGAGATTGTCGATGTTTACTGTGTAAAATATATTTTGTACGTGATATGTACTGAAATTTGATAACTGTTATCAAATTAACGATATTAATTCGATAACACGACAGTTATTATAATCTTCTCCACATTATAATATCCGTACTCGACATCTGACCACGTGCAGTGTACACGAGTGTTTATTTCAGATGGTAAAAAAACTAAATAGAGTCAACTCGAGTCGAATTTCCGAATGCACCGCGGGCGGAATTTTGATTTTATTATTATTTTTACCTGAAACCCATCGTAAGTCCAACTGCCAAATTTCATGTCGCACTTTTGATCGTCGAACGGAAACCATGTGATGTCGATCTTGCACGTACTTTTGAATATTCCCGGCGGTATGTAAACGCAGCTACCGTTACTGTTTACTACAACGTTAGTGGCGTACGTCCCGTCGAAACCTTCGTCAGCGCTGAAACACAAACATACACATAAGAATGTTATTACAATACCAGACAAGGTTGAACAAGTTAAAAAATAAATATATTAACGTGGTTAAGTTAGGTAAATCGAAGAAAAAGTTAACGAGTTAATTTGATTACAGACCTATATATTTTTTGATTGGTTTATTAACTAGGATTAAGATTATTTGTTATGTTTAAATGATTTTTCTAGAGTTTGCGATTTTTTTTTGATTAAGGATCATCAATTTTAAACAATAGAGGTCGAGCATATCCATGTGGAGTATAGGTATATAGATAAAAAAAAAAAAAAAAAAAAAAAAAAATGATTTATTTATGTTTTTATTAACTCTATGCGTGCGACAAAAGTCCCGTTGAGTTCGGAAACATAGATTATAAAATGACGTCCTAGGATAATGGGAACGGGTGCAGACACTGTTATAAGTAATTTTATGTATTCTTGTAAGCAACGATAAACCATTGCTTACGAAAAAACTATTCTGAGCGGAGTTCAGTTAATTGTGATGTTTCGTCAACAATTTATATGCCATATTATAGTAAAATAATTAAGTAGGCTCTATATATTTTCTTTAATAATATTTGTTTAATGTTGTACCGATTTTCCCAGCTTTCTTACGTTTTTCTCGGTTTTCCTATGTTTTTTCTCAGTTTTTCACATTTGCTGAAAAAACTCCGGAGAAAATAGAAAAATCACCATTTTAAAGTACCTCCCTAGTAAAAATTTCTTTTTAAACAAATTGCTGTTATTAAAAGCTGAACCAAAATCGATGATAGAAAAGTTGTCCACAGCAAAAGAGAAGGTTATAATATGTTTAGATAACACCTAAATTTATTACATTTTCTCATTTTTTTTTTTTGGCTTTTCACATTTGTTGTGAAAATTCTGTAGAAAATAGATAAATGGTGTCGATCAATGTTTTCGCGATCGAATCCGAAAATTGTAGACCAATATATTATCCCCGGCTTTATCCGAACCTCAAGTGGTTTTTCATTGACTATAGGTAGAATAGGTTTTATGTTTATTCTTAGGGCATTATATAGTAACTGCCTCGCAGCATTATCCGGTTCGTGACCAACAGTGAAAAACACTTAACGGGGTTGCGTAATATTATGTTTATTATTGTTTTCGTTGAAATCTTATAATCGATACTATAAATAATTCGCGGTAAACGATCAAACAGTCAGCAAGAGAATCGGATTCGGTTCCGTAGCTCGAGTGGGTGGCGTTAATACGCTGTCGGGATTCGTTATACGTGCAGGAAAATCGAGTTAAATCCGTTTCCGGGATTCGAATAACTCGTCGCCGCGGTCGGTAATGCCCGTTTGTAAATCGTATATATTATACCGGATTTCATACAATAATAATAATAATAATAATAATGATAACGTCTTTCGGAACCCTTAAACCGCGTGCGTGCTCCCAGCGTTCACGTCTCGCGTAGAAATAAAACGATTGTTTTTGCCGATGATTAATTCGCGTTGCAATAACACCTCACCCTAAAGGCCTAAAACACGTTATATATATATTATTGTTTATGCGCAAGGCTTTTAAATTAAAAAAAAAAAAAAAAAAATCAAAAAAAATCCGATCCTTGAAAATATACCCCCGTGACATTTACGCGAATTACACTATAATATTATATTATATCGCGTATTATTACTGTATACGTGTTTATAAGTACCTACTCGGAATAATACGCGTATACCTATACACTCGTGATATGTTCGTTGTTTTCCGTTTTATTATACGCAATTTCGGAGGAAAACTTTAAAAAGAATGGCGGACGAACGCCATTAGTGTTTCCTCTCGACTGCAGAGTTTACTGCATGTGTGTGTATGTGTGTATGTGTGTGTGTGTACATATATGTACACGTTCGTACATAAATCTTTCAATTTGACTCGAACAGTACCCCGCAGTTCCGGGGCCTCGATCCCTCCGCTTTATAGTACGAAAACATCCCTATGCTTTTCAAATGATTTATCTCGATTTTCTCGTATTATAATATTCCAGTGGGGCGGTGGCTTGTCGTTTGTGTGTGTGTGTGTGTGTGTGTGTGTGTGTGTGTGTGTATGTATGTGTTACGTACTTACATACATCTGCATCCATTAGATAATATATATATACACATAAGTACACCCAAAACTATAACAATATCTGCATTCGGTCGATTTTCAAACTTTACTACATTAATTTCGCCAAGTCTCTTATCTTTTTTTTTATATATGTATAACTTTATACTTTTTTTTGAAAAAATGTAATAAAAATATCAACGGTGGTATAAGTGTAGACGTTGCACTTTTATTATCGTCAGTTTTTCCGTTCTCATCGTTATTTATAAATAATATCAGAGCTGAATTATTATTGTTATTTTTTTTTTTTTTTGGTGTTGTTTAGTTGAAAATTATCATTAAATCCTAAAATTTTTACAAGATAGGTACCTATTTTAGTTATTTATAGACGTGGATAACGCGTAGATGATGACTTTTGAGGTATTTAAATATAATGACATGTTTGAGTTTTTTGTTTAGTTTCGCTTTGGTTTAATGCGGATTAAATTGGTTTTGGTTGAGCAAATATGATTGAAAATTTGATACAAGGGTCATTGTAAGCTGTTCATAATGGCTACATATAAGTTGAGCGCGATGAAGTAGTTTATTTTTATGAGCACTTTAAGTCCAAATTTTAACGAAAATCGTAAATAACACGGGGTTTCAAAACGCGCAGGAAAATCGAAATTTGCTGTGTATCTAGTAATATGGCGCCTCGGGATAAAAATTCGGAAACATTCGTCCCTTCATCTATGTATTCATTCAAAAAATATAAACAATTTGGGTTAAGTCTTCATATCGGAAAAAAACTCTGTATACCTAACTTATAATAGCGTATACCTTCTATAAGAGAATAATTTGTATCTTGATCTTTTTAATTGATCTTCCTAAAACCATTAAATTAATAGATTAATATACTTTTGAATGTATAAACCATGACAAAATGTATATGTATGGTCATAGTGTGTCTCGTTTTCGGTCAGTATGCGCATTTCCTCCATATCAGACCAATGTCGAAATTCTTCAATGCTAATGATAGCAAATAATAAGCGACTAACTACAATAATTATTGAAGCGAACAATTTTTTTAACGGGGTGTGCGTACCCAACACCTGTGATAATACCTATACATATTTTATTATCGTATATTATGGACTATTCGTAATACATAATACACTATGTACTATGTCCTTTTGCGTAATTAAACATTGAACAATGGAATAGCTTTGGAACAATGGAATAATTCACTCGAAAACCCAAAATTTCCATAACAAACTGATAACTGAGGGTCTGGAGGCTGCATGATGGTAATGTCAAATTAACAATTTTATTTTGTCAATTTATTATAATAATATTGTGACTTAGTATTTGGACGTTTCATCATTTACCAAAAAGGGCTCCGGGGAAGATGTGCCCGTCGTTCCGCCATCGGTCACGGTTTAGTGCCTACTCTAACAACCCTCGTTTTGATTCTTCAGTTTTTGCTCGTACGGAATTCGTAATATACGCGAGCAACATTTTTTATTAGGTTTTTCTTTTTACACATATTATGATGCGGCTCACGGATTAATTCTAGGGCACATTTCCCCCCCTAAATTTATATTCGCGCATTGTTGGCATCTCGAGTTTTCGCCGGATGTATCATTACGCGAACTGTTTTGGCGGCTGTCCAAATTTCTCGTTTCGCCCCGAAGCTTTCGCGACGCGTTCCCGCCAAATTTCGGAAATCATCAAAACGCTTCTTCTAGTCGCTCGCTGCCGGTGTCCGCGACTCGATTCACTGCGCTGCACGTAATTCGATTCGCCAACAAGATTAGCGGTTCGAGATTTACTCCGGGTATAGTTTTTTTATTTAGTACGTTCCGCGGTTTTGGGTATACGAATAATGGCGCCAACAAGCGTTACACAAACGGGTTGTTGTTATTAAAACGACACTCACAATGCACGCATATACTATGCAGTTGTATTATTATTGTACTCGACACGAAATGCATGTTAATGTAAACGTCTAGGTAACTGATGTCACATAATATCATGGTTATTAAACGGGTTTATATACCAACCTATTGTACATGAGCATATCCGGTTTCCAGATCCTGTGCGGCGGTATTCTCAAGTCCTTCACACCGCCGTACGAACTGTGGTTCCACCTGAGGTTGACGTCGTTCCATTCCTAAATTTGGGAAAAAATAACAATAAAATATTAATCATTATCTACTTGTCTGTTTGGTCGCATAAAGATATTATATAACGAACAGAGCCTAAGTCCTAGATAGAGTGAAGTTGCCACCTATGGCCGTATTAAAAATTGTTTTATATATTTGACTTAATCTGTTTACACGTTACTAAAACGCATTCGAAATTAAATTAAACATGCATTATACAAGCTTAATTGTAAATTCAGTTTGAACTTCAAATACTTTCGAACATTACGGAATGAGGAAGTTAAATTTAAATTTTAAAATTGTTATTTTCTCTATGACCATCTATCTGTGCTGTCGGCTTTTTTTTTTTTTAATAATTGATATCACACAGTAAATTAATTAATTAAGACGAATGCAACAATAACTATATGGCTTGTCAAATTATAAAATTACACTATTTACAAATAAAATAAAAATGAGTGCCTATAACAGGGAAACTGGCTATAGATGGTAATATCACTTTACTCAATAATACAAACACACCATTCGAAAATTCAAAATTTGTATGGTACCCAAAGCTGAACATTAGCGAAATAAATAGTGCTAATAGTTGATTTTCACTTTTACTTTAATCGGTTTTTTTTTCTACTAATTTATTTAATTTTTATAATTAATAATTGTATATAATTAAAGTAAATTACCAATCATACCAGTAATGAAATTTAAATGCAAAGTTTCATTTTCTTTTCCATAATATAGTTAAATATTTTAAAACATTAAAATAAAAATACGATTAACAAAATATTTCTTTGTTTTTTGATAATCTTCTCTTAGCATTCAACATTGTTTTTTTCTTCGCTCACTTTATTCAGCTCAATAAGAAATTCACCTATCAGGTGCCTCGTTACTATTTTATCAAGTTGCTTAATTGAACCGAGTTGATATTATTCGGAATGGCCGCGGACGCACCAAAAGTGTTACAAAAATAACCTTTTAAAATACGTGTATAAGTAATACAAGTAAACGACAGCTACTACGAAAATATTATAAATATTCTCAGGTTTTAGTTGTGTTTAAATTTTTGAACGATTTATCGTGTTTCGCTTATCCATCGTTTAAGAGTAAAATATATTTTTGTAAACGTTATTTTTGCAGGACTTTAACAGATTATAAAGTGTATAATATGGTGTACATTTCAAAATTAATTTAAAACTCGTAAAGTAACGGTTTGCTGGGTGGGTGTTAATGTAGGTATTTACAACGAACGCGAAACGCGTATAACGAGATAAAAAAAAAAAAAGGTAAAGATGCGTACAAGTTAAAATTAAAAAAAAAAATATCTACCTCTTATGCTTGTTATTAATTAAATACGATTAAAAAAAAACATATATACATATATAAATATTTACATACGTCCTGTATACCGCGCGTGTGTTGCCGTTTTTATATCGTTAAAATGCGTAGGTTTAAATAATTCCGCCGCTAACACAGAAAACCACTTTTTCCTCCCCCCCTCCCCCTCGTTTCTTATTTGTTACTCGGTTTCAAATCATATGTGCGTGATTAATCGTCTGTTTTTCTGTATACATATATATATATGGATATTATTCGTTTTCGCGAGTTTATGTACGCAGTACGTACCCGAATATAAGTGAAAAGACGAGAAAATAAATAAAAATCATGACGAATGAGGTCCGCATGTCTGCAGTACGTAGGTACCTATTCGGTTGTACATTACATTAATCAAAACAAAACTTTTTGTATTAGTTCACAGACCATGGAGTAAACGCGAAGGCAGGTAGGTTGGTAGGTGCCATATACCTTTACGAGTGTACGCACAAAAGTTTCGCTGCAGAATCGGAGTGTTTGACTTCAAAAAGCCGTACGAAATGAAAAAAAAAAATAACTTCAAAAACCGCCATTTTAAGACACGTTTACGCGTTATTATTATTATTATTATTAAAGCAATAGTGGCTTTTATATACGTTTCGTACGTGCGTGAGCCGGTTAAAAACTTCATTTGTTACTGTATTAACGGGACGCGTTTAAAAGCGGTTTTCGATGTGGTAATTACGCAGTGTTGGTAATTTTCTTTTAAAATCGAACGCCATTGTTTTTTTCTCCGTACAATAAAATTTTATTTTACTTTTATTTAATGATCTGGTAATGAAGGAGGAAAAAATCGAGCGACACAACACTACGTTTTATTGTTCTTTAATTACATTATCCAGTGATATTCCGGAAACAAAATATTTTATTTGAATAAATAATGGGTAGATAAATTAGGTGAATTGTACGAGGCTGGGCAAGTTAATGAACAGTATAAACTCAAATAGTAGTTAAGTTAAGAAAAGTTAATGGGTCGAGCTGTAAACAGTCGATTGTTATGTTGATTTTTACTAAATCGGGTAATAACTTGGTTTTGAAAATGCTCAGAATCTAAGAAAATATAAAGAATATTTTGGATAGTCAAATGTTAAAAACCTACAGTAGTTAGGAGTAATTGAAATTAACTTTACCTTTAACTCGTTTATGACCGGCATTGCATTTATGAATATAAATTGCACGCAATGTTCATAAATTTAAAGACATACAGATATATCTAAAAAAATCGGAATGTTATTATTTTTTGGCATGTTTTAAAATTAATGAAATTAAAAATACACAAATTAAATGTTTCTAAATTTGTTTGATAATCGCTTGGAATATAAACGAAACCTTATTTATTTTTTATGTCTTACATTATGTACACATTTATGTCTATAAAAAAAACTTTTTGCGGTAATAAAAATATTTTTTCTTTTTTTTACATTTTTTACATTTTTTTTTTTTTTTACAGGTGTGTGAAAAAGTTTTTATAATACATTTATTTTTCCGATTATATGTATAATCAGCTTTTAATGCCTATCTGAGACAAAGTTACAATGTTGAAGTTTTTGATGGGACTTTTGTGCAAAGCGTGTTACGCGATTAGAGGAGAGACGTTAGGTACATTAAAAAAAAAAAATAAATAATAAAGACATCTATCCGAGACTGCAGATATTTAGTAAAATTGTATACCTTTGCTTAAAATAAAATAATTTCAGAGATATCTCGGCTAAAAATTACCTACGATACGTTCTACAATGTTAAATCGCCCGGGTTTTTATTATTTTCCTCGGGACTATTTGTGTAAAACGCTCGTAGTGTGTTTTCTGAAAACAAAAAAAATCCATTCTCAATAATATTCTCGAGCTCGAAAACAACCAAATTATAATTTAATCGTTTTATTTACATAAATCTAAATGTAGATATGCAAACGTATCTGCAGATGTGAAAATATGCAGATGTGTATATTTGTAAAATGTACTACATTTTATACATAATAAAAACAACGAGATATATTAAATTACAAATATTATCATCGAATTACTGCAGAACGAAACGAAACAGATTCAATGTACGACCGGCAAGAAATATTTTAATACAAATTCAAAAAATACCGGAATGTTCTATAGAGTCTCGTGAACATCGGCGAATCAAAAAAAATTGTGGTTTAAAACATATTATTTGTATACATTTGTTCTGCCACTATGGACTTGTGAAGGTATTATTCACGATTAGTTCACGATGATTATCAAGAAAATTGAAAAAAAAAAAAAACGGTATCTTAATATTATACACCTGCAGTAATATTGTATGGATCTGAAACTCGACCGCATAGGAAATCAGATGAGAATAAAGGTTTGATAGGTAAGAAGAATATTTCCTGGAAAAACAAACGGCTGTATTCTGATATCTACTGGTCCGGGTCTTTACTTATTTATTTTTTTTGGGCTTGTCATTAAATCTAGCAGAGTGCTACGGAAGGTTAGATTAGGTTACGAGTTCAGATATGAAATTTGAAAGTATTTTCGTTTGCTTATTTCGGCGTTTAAAAAAATAAAAAGTTGTTATTCATGTTTTACGATTTAAATATTTTATAATCGTTTAATAAATAAGCATGCCATAATAACGGTCTTTTAATGTTTTTTTTTTTTTTTTTTTTTAAACGCTTTTTGTAGATTTAAAGAGTAATAAGTTCTAAATCCTGTACCAGGTTTGAAAAGAGAACAGTTCAGAGATCATAAATAATGGAGGATCGCAAGACTGCCGTAGACTGTTCGTACACGGAAAAGCGCAAATCCTCTACTACGGGCAATGTTGGAGCAGAACCCACTTGGGAAAATACTTGTCGGAAGGTCGAGATCGAGGCGTAAAGTTGTAGAAAAAAAAAAAGGACGTGGAAACTTAGGGTTTTAGGAGGTGGGCCAAATCGAATAATTTTGGCGGTGGCTATTCTGCAACACCGCTAGAAATATAGTTGGACGATAATGGTTGTGAGACCGAATAATTTCAACGGCCGAACGAACTAAAATAATAATAGGCACATAACGAAAATAATAGTATTTTTTTATTGTACCTTAGTTAAACCAATATATATATATATATGTATAACGATAACAATAATAATAATAATATTTAAAGGCGTGTTCCAATAAATTTGCGTATCTCCCAAATATACCTACGCATAATGTTGTTATAAACTATAATAACAGTGTCAGTTTAATTTCGTACGATTGAAATTCATTGATTCATATAAAATTTATCCAAGTCAACTTACCAATTTCAGCCACATGTTCGTTATCAACAATTGATTTTTTTCATCCTGAAAGAAACAAAACACACCGGCATTAATAAATGTTTATATATAGGTTATTAAATAATATTACTACTTGGCCAGAAATGTATATTGTATGTGCCCAAAATTTTTTAAATATGTATTCAGTTATGCCTTAAAAATATGCACAAAAAAGAATGCTGATACTGGATACGGTTGTATCACAGGTGGGAATTCGGGAAGGTAGGATACTTAAAGTTACTTAATTTATATCTGTCAGCAACGAGAAACTGTTACTAACGAAAAACGATTCACAGCGAAATTCGGTTATACATGTTTTAAGAGGGCGTATTTACGTCCTTAATTGTATTTACGATTTTCGTCAAATTTCAAGACTGAATATTTTTAACTGAATAACAAAAAAAAAAAAAAATAAAAAATAAAGTTGAAAATAATTGAAACATTATTTTCGTAAATATTTCCATTCATACTGCTTTTTTTTTTTTTTCGGATTTGCTCAATTATTAAAAAAAACTACAGAACAAATCAAAAAACGACATTCATACTCATCATCTTAATTAAAAATGCAACAAAAACGTTTTTGTTGTTTTTTTTATTGGAGAAATATTTCTGGTAAAGAACATAAACCGTTAAATTTAAAATAAAGAAATTTTAACGCTGTAAATTCATCAATTTCCATTTTTTATCTTTTCTCAATTATTTGGAAAACTCTTTGGGAAATATAAAAAAATGACCTCCTTAATACACCTGCAACTAGATAAAATTTAATGTCAGATAGAGTGCTACACTTGATGTATCCGAGCAAGCTTTCCGTTCTAAAAGTTGTATACCGACACAAAAAATAAAAAAAATAAATATTTAATTGTAAAAAAAAAAATGTAAGTTTTATCTAGAACACTGACATGTACTAAAGTTATCAGTGATATTTACAAATCTTGAACAAATTTTTTGTATTTATGGATTCGCTAAGTTTAAAATGACTTTGAAATGTATGATATCCTGAAAAAACAGTTTGTGTGTTCAATAATCTTACGAAATCCTAAAACATGCCCTAAAAATGAACAAATTATCGAATTATACAAAGTAAAACATTTTATGTAGAATTGTCCTATGTCACTAAATAAATTTTGCCATAAACTATTTTTTTTTTTAACTTATCAATAAAAACACGCGAATGTATGTAATAATTAGTGAGCTTATTATACGCGACTTTTTTTCTTCTTCAGAAATGAGCGATGAGAAATCGTCGGACGATTCGTTCGCCGACGGATATTCCGTTGGATGGGTACCTCGTGAAATTGCTTGTCTGTGATGTCGCGAATAATTCGACGGCTCGAAATTTTATTTATGTATAAATATTATGTTTTCCAACCCCTTTTTAAAAGAGGTCGATAAATTTACATTCGAAACGCTATAGCTATATAGGTAGGTATCCCGGGTAACTGACGTTTACATTCCGAGGACGAATTCATAAATTTTAAACAGCTCTTCCTTTTTTCCGCAGGGGACGAACGGGGCTGGAGTGGTAGTGACGGTCTCCGAAACGTTCTTGTACGCGTGATGCGCTCGTATATATTCAATAGGAATGTTTTATTAAACTGTCCTCCTGCATGTCTCTTTACCTTTTTTCTTTTTTTTTTTTCGGATACTCTCGGCGAAATAAGTATCTACCTAACTCATTCTTAAAATACTATTTTTCGAACCCCCTGACCCGACTGCTCTTTCGGAATTTACCATATTCATAAAAGTATACATGTAGGTAGTAAAGCTATACATACATTTCGGTAAAAATCTAGAATTATTTTTTTATACCGCGGGATAAAGAATATATTCGTGACCAAAATTCAAAATGTTTGCCATTAGTCAAAAGATCATTCGTAGTGACTTTTCCGAAAATCTGTGCTACGTGCGCGAAAGTTCACATGCATAAATATTAAATCCACTGCCGGTACTTCAAAAAAAAAAAAAAAGAATATTTGCGTTTGAATATGGCAGCAGTAAATCAATTGTAATATGCTTTTATCCGAAAATAAAAATTCCAAATATATCGTTATGACTAGTCATGTCCGTCCGATATTCAATCTCGTTAAAAAAAAATAATAAGATCACGAGGCCTCAATTTTTACATTTATACTTGGACATTATTAAGTTTTTTCGAATATTGTCTGCAAAAATAGATGATAATATTGCACTGTAATTTTGTCTCTGAGATATATCCCAGATAGCAAAAATATATTTTGTTAAGATTTATAAAATATTGTTTTTATAATGAAATGATTTATAAAATGTTTTATTTTTCTATACTTTTCACTTCAATAATATTTATAAAATAACGGATGACCACGGAATTTTCGTTTATTAAATATTTTAAAAATTATATTTTTCAAACATTTTTTTTTTAATAAGAAAAAATGCGAATAAACGAAGTTTTGTAACTTGCCTCAGTCGGGTTTTGAACCCGAGACCCTGTCTAATATAACCCAATGCTCTATTCATTAGACTACCTACCTAATTATTTTATTTATTTTATGACTATATAAGTAAATTTCAAAATATTATAATATAGGTACTTATCGATACAGTGACATCTCGAAATTGTGGACTTTTTGGGAACAAAAACTTAAACCTCTTCTGAATATTACATGCCAGTGCCAGGGGAAAGATGGAGGGGTTGTGGAAGCGTTTCCCTTTTTTATGTTTATAGGTTATTTCGGTGTATTTTATCGTTCAACAAAATATGGGAACTTATATAAAAATGATAAATGCCCACCATCTAAAAAAAAAAAAAAATTGGCTATGGTACTGTATAATATAATAACTAAATACAATAATAATAAAAATTTAATTTAAATGCCAACTACATTACAAATTATGTGTGGGAGTATTATATTATCTAGGTAAATATTTTTTACTCTAATTCTGGACACTTCTTGAGACTCCTTTTGGACACCAAATAAGCTCTAAATCAGAAAGTAGAGATCTTTTATAGACGGATTGAAGTGATAATATTAAGGTTAAAGTTCAGTTAAAAATTTCAGTGTGTTGTTGTGGTGGGAAGTGTCTTTTTTTAGCTTTGAATACCTATTGGAGGCAATTCAAATGAAACTATAAGAGAATAAAATATTTAATAATATGTATTGCGTTAGTGTTCACGGTCAAGAATTTGTCATTGTTGTCGTGAGATAAGATAGAGAACTATTTTTAATTTTTCGACACGTGGCGTTTAATTGACATTATTACGTGGTTCTCTAGCCACTAAATTATTGTACACGAGACCGGAAAGCGGTCAAACAAACACCGTCTCTTGTTAGAAAAAATTCGTGTCGCCAAGGAACCTTAGACATACATTATATCAAATAAGCAATTGCCATATTTTAAGGATAAATTTCTTGTATTTCCTACGTGAGCTTCTCTTTATAGAGTTAATATTTACGAATCCTTTCTTATCTCACCCCTACACCATAACAGATATAAACTACCAATAAATCAAGTCTCTATACTTCTATTAAATGTCTAGCGGTTTGGTCTGGGCGTTGATGAGTGAGTGAATGAGTGCGTCGGACACTTCTTTTATACACTATGTTAGATTTTGGGTCAGTGCGCTTTGTCGTTTTATTCAAATATTGTGTAATTTATCTATACGTGGGCGTCTCGATCAATTCACATTTAAACCTATAACTGCAATAACGCGTTTATGACTATTTGTACGTACGACGGTGCACGGTAAGCTTTACAACAGAAAAATATAAATATTTTCTGCTTTAGGTATAATGGTACCAATTATTTTACTGCAAAAACGAAGGGGAAAAAGTATAAAGGGGAAAACTTACTCCAGTACCATACTTTTTACGAACCTTTTAACTTTACCCGGCACGTTTATACTACGTTTCGTTCGCGCCTTTGGGCCAAGAGACTTTTCGAGCAGATGATGCAGTATATAGACTAGGTGAAACTTTTCTAACGGGTTCTTATCGAACAACAGAACAACAAAAACAGCGGTTATGACAAAAAAAAAAAAAAAAAATCAAAATTCTCCGCTGGGATAAAACGGACGGTTTTTAAATTTTCATGTTAGTAGAGCCAAAGTTACGCGACAACACGTACCGTTAAGAATAATAATAATAATAATAAAAAAAAAAAATCAAAATTCTCCGCTGGGATAAAACGGACGGTTTTTAAATTTTCATGTTAGTAAATGTCAAGACAATAATAATTATTCTACATTTATTATGACGCAATATTTTAAACAATAATATTAAAATTAAACACATAAATACGAAAATCGTTTGTTCCTCGAGGAATTTCTATAGTTAAACTAAAGATTTCCGTGTCTCGGTATGTTTTTTAAATAATAACATTATATGTATAATCAAATGATGGTATTAAGTATTTTCAACGTCTATGGCGAGTAGCCACACGTAAATCTATAACTATTTTTTTTAATTACCATTCAAATTGTTTACTTATATTATTTATACGTTTTAGATTTTACGTTCTTGATCTGAGCCATAATATCATGTCGAGCTCTAGCTACGGCTTTGAGTATAACGTCGATAGTAACAAAAAAATACTATTTAATTCGCATACGATTTTGTCGAATAAAATTATTGTGAAGAGAAAAAAAAATAGCAGTTTTTGGAATTTTCATAGTCTGTGTTCAACGCGACCTACAAAAAAATTTTCCTCTTACATATTAGAAAAAATACCCATAAAAATCAATATATTTTACGAGACGTGGGAATTTTTTCGCGAAGCATGTTAGGTACAAAATATACTATACAGGTATCGAATCTCAACCAATGCTTAAGATATTTTTATCTTAATAATCTAAGAATTTATCGGAAATCAATTTTTTTTCGTATTTAAGATAAATTATAAATATTAGATATTTTGTGAAATATTATACATCTTATTGCTCTAGGGGAGGGGGGGGTGATCACTTTTTTCACCCCCTCTTAAAGACGTACCTATAAGAAAACAAAATTAACGGTTTAGCTATATAATCAGATTTAGACATGAGGATCTGTTGATATTGATTATAGAGCGGAGCGTCGAAGGGAAAAACCATGTAGAAAGATGTAGGCTGGAATATTATACATAAAATAGAACACGAATGATCGACCATGTGATTCGCATTAACTAGCGGAAAGCAAAGGCAGCAATTGAAATGTATTGAGTAGAAACTACAAGTAAATTTGAAGATTGATAACGAGGCAGACTACTATTAATAGGATCAGTCGATTCATTTTTAATTTGTTATACCATCGATTTTCACGTGGAAAAATAATTTAAAAAGCTACTCACCACGTCTATGATTTGCATGAGCATAAGGCCGAAACTGAGTTGTAGTGGATCCGATTCATTAGCTACTGGCCGCTCTAGTGTGTTGTACGGCTCTAACAAGTTGTCGAGCAATCGCTTCTCGTGAGGTCCGCATAGCGTTTCTGCAAAAAAAAAAAATAATAATAATAGAATAAAATTCAATATAATATATGGATTAACAATATTTAAATTTGTTTTACGACAAATTACGACAAAGTTGTTAGGGTCGCTGTTGTTTCAATATTACTATAAAATAATATACCGAGTAATTATTGCGATAGTTTATAGTTTTGAAATTTCTAACCGCGTTACAATTACTATCATGAACTATCGTCGTGTGTGTATAGTACAGAGGACAATAGTAACTATCGAACAATTGAATGTAATTATCACGCTGTTATGCACGCATGCCAGTTGATGAATATTATCGCGAGAGTGATAGCGTAACTATATTGACACGTGGACACATACAATCGTTCGGTTTCACTATCGTGGCGCACTTTCACAAACGTTTCTGTTATCATACGGTCTTCTACTATTACTCCACGCCTACAGTATCGCCGTCTCTACGATAATACAGTGAGTACCGCGAGTGTTGTAACGTCAACCGTAAGGGTAACGCAACTATCGCGGTGTGTTCCCACGCAGAACCGCCGTCCCGCAAAATACGATAAAACATTTTCGGATTTTCAGGGAATTTCGGTGGCAGAGATATAAATTCTATACCTATTAATAATAATAATAATAATAATAATTTCAATTATTATTATTATTATCGACCATCATTGTTGTGAGTCGCGCGACAATACTTTCCGGACGTTTCCGATTACCCCGCATTGGTCCATAAATTCGGCCTTAACCACGAGTCCGAACCCGCCCAATTCCGACCGCTGTCATTACCACAATCGATTCGAAATCGTTTTATTTGCGAAAACGCGACCGCGTTAGGTATTTTCGATTTTCGAAAATGATAATACCGTATAATATACAATATTGGTCAATACCGTGGCGTTCCTCCGTCCGGAACAATATTGTTACAATAACGGCAATTGTTTTCGTCGTCATTGTCGTCGGCCGCAATACGATTTTGGGTACTTGAACCGTACCGCGGGTAGTGTATTTTTAATAATTTTAAACGATTGAATGCGGCGAGAATCAATAACCGATGCGGACCAAGTTCCTGGGAATATTGAAATCAATTTTACCGTAATGAAAACCGGTCAAGTGCGAGTTGGACTCGCCAGAACGTTTCCGTACTGTGGAAAACGTTTAAAATCACGTAAACTAAACGATTTATTTTTTTTTTATCCACGATCAGAAATTATCTTAACTCGGCGAGGCTTAGCATTAAAATATACCTCCGGATTTAGTATGTTTATCGTTTTTCAATTTATTGTACGTATCGTATACATTATGGAATTTTTCCGTAGTTACAATTTAAATATATATTTGTTTTTTATTGTTTCGTCGTGGAATGTACGGAAGTACACACACACACGTACGGCCGGATCGGATATATACGGGATACAAAAAAGAGTTTGAGAAAACAAACAATAAAAATGAAACTACTGAATTTCCTACGTGACTTTGTTCTTTATGCTGAATATATATGTACATACATATTGTTTTTTTTTTTTTTTTTATACATAAATTCAACGGCTAGTTAGTTAATAGTTATGCACTGCAGTTATTGTCCGATCCGGCACCATATAATATATAAATGGTTTCGAAAAGTTTTGCGTAAACTTTGTCCACTGAGACGTCAGTTATTATAATTTAATTTACAATCAAAACCGGGTTAGGTAAGAAGGCGGGGAGCGGAAAAAAAACAAAACGACAGCAGAAAAACTAATGGTTTGTTCCGTAGATAAAATATACGAATATACGTAGTTTACGCCCATGTCTAATGGTTTTTATTTATTTTTTTTTTTTGTTCGGCGGCGAATCGAAAACTTTTTAATCGAGTATTACGTTGTCGATAAATTATACTAAAGGAGGTATACGTAGTACGAAAAAAAAATACCTTTTTTTTTGTTTTGGACTATTGAAGTACAGTAAAAAAAAAAAAAACGTAACAACGAATAAAATATATTATGTTCTCGGAGGAGGGCGGAGACGATGATAATCGAACTCTATATAGGTATATGGATCGGATCGGGGACGGATCATAAATATATTATTGTAATATTGTTTTAACGTAAACAGATTGTGCGGGACCGGCGGCGCAGTTTCCGAATTTACTCTTCGACGTCCGGACGCGTGTAGGTTAATTGGATTCCAAATTAATTTTCCGTTTTCCAAAAGTGGCGAATCGAGTTCCAGAACTGAAATGTGAAATGTGCCACGCGTGGAAAATGAAAGCGATAAATCGAGTCCTCGAGTTATTGCTCCGCCGAAGCCGCAGTGGTACACAATTGTCGTGTTAAATTTACGTTATTAATGTACTTTAATCTGGGTAATTTGGTCGATTAAACATTAATAACCACGATACCAGTACTGTTGGTTTTTTTTTTTTTTTTTTTAAATGTCCGACTGAATTATTTCCTGTGACACAAGTACTATTATATTTGGATGGGACATTTAAAAGCTATCCGAAATATTTTGTAAAACTGTGGTTGAATTTGCTGCATTCGTATTTTAAAACAAAACTCAATTAATTACTCAATTACCATTTTTTTTTTTTTTTGTCTTTTTCTTATTGATTGGGCTCGGTTTATCTAAAATATGTTAAAATGGGATTTAATTTACTAAACACAGTCAAAGCAATGGCATAGATGCTCATTTTTTTAGGTTAAGGTTGGAACAGTATAACAATTATTTTCGTTTTTGACATTTTATTACTAAACAAATAATAATTATTAATCGAAAAACAAATGAAGTAAAAAATGGTCACCTTGTGTTAATAGTGTTTCGACCATTAACCAATGGATTTGCGTCCATATAGTCGAAAAAAAAAAAAAATGTCCTCATTTACGTTTGTTTTCGTCGCATTGAATGAATTGAACGCATTAGAATTTTAAAAAAACAACGCGGAGATTTTTTCGAACATTTTTCTTTTCGGAAACGGCTTAACTGGCTTACTGTTTGACGCGTCCAGTGTCCGAATAACGGAAAACGACAGTGAAGATCGAGCCACACCGTAGCGCGAGTGGGTTCAAGCCGGACTGCGGCTAATAGGAGAGACGGGAAGAGCGGCGAGAGAGCAGAGCAGAGAGAGAGAGAGAGAGAGAGAGAGAGAGAGATAGTGGGCGGAAACTAAACCGGGATCGGGATCAGCTTCGTGACTTAATGTATACACATATATATTTATAGAGCAAGTTTTGCCGTATCCCGGGGGAAGTATGTGGCGGTGGCCGATCTACGGGCTGCGTACGTGACCGGCCTGGCGACGACGAGAAACCCGCACGTAGCGTTCGTGCGGGTACAGTCGTGTACCTACACGCAGCTACTTTTCGGGACTTTATTGGTTTTTCACTCCCCGCCGACCCGCATTTACGTTCCGTACACGAATCCCAGCACTGCGGTACCGAATCACCGTAAATTCTGGAGCGCAGTTTCCGTTCTCTTCTGTACGCGATTTAGGCACTTCAACGCACATCGGCGTGGATTTTATAATTGTTATAAACAGAAAATAATATATTTTATTATCGCGTACACTAGTGAAAGAAAACAACATAATTTATACGAATATTACAATAGTAATAATAAATTACACATTTTCCGCAACGTTTTTATAATTTTTTTATTTTACGTCTGTAAATCAATTTTTTTTTTACCAGAAATGTCGTTCCAATTAAAAACGTCATTATAGCATTTTTGATTCGGTCGGTAAATTAAAAAGACAATTTTATTTTCGATTTTTCTTATAGCAGTAGTTTAATGATTTCCGGGTTTCTTTCGCATAAAGGGGAAAATGGACGACTTTGACCAAGATCGTTTTTCGTTTGAAACGGCTCCTTGTTGTGTACAGACATAAATTAAATGATATTAATTTACTTCCGTCAAACTTCTCTACTATTACACAGTGGCACACCCATCAGCATTATCAGCCTTGTCGTTGTTTTTTTTTTTTTTAATGGTGTTTCATGATGGTTTGTTGACCTGCTTGAATTTGTTTAGCATTTTTTTTTTTTATCTAACCGTGTCTTCTTGAACGTGAGGTTGGTTGGATTCTATTTGATATTCTTGTTGTTCTGTAGAATTTATTTGTAAATCCGCGAAAAATCGAATAACTTGTATATTGTCTTCATTGTTTGCAGTTAATTGTCATGATTAGTTTTAGCTATTGATGAAGTCGTTCCATATACTCATACAATAATATAGATATTATAATTATATTTACTATTGCATTTAATAATTCTGATTAAATAGTTATAAAATATTTATTTGTTTTAAAACTGTTTTATGAAATCGAATATAATTATACAAATTGTTTGTCTATAGTAATAGTAAAGTTTAAGCTAATAAATGCTTAAAAGTGTAACGAACTCAAATACTTGCACGGTCCGATGGAAAAACTGTCCAAGAACATCATAATCACACGAAAACTAAATAAACCTGCAGAAATCGTACACATAACAATAAGGTTCTTATTGTTCTGGGTAATTTGGTGTATGAAACGATAAAACATTGCGAAAAAAAAAACTCTACGACATTATTTAAATTTTTTTTTATCTCAAAGTGAAACTTACGGTGGACGTTTTATCGAATTATTATAAAGCATTTTTAAGTGGCCCAGCAAGTTTTAGAATAAAATCGAAAAGTTTCAAAAAACTCAATAAAAATACCAGCATATTTTTGAAATTACATCATAAAACCGAGTTTTGTAATTGCTTGTGTAGAAGTGTATTTGGTGGAAATTTCAGGTCTTTACAATTATTTTTGACCGGATTACAGCGAAATATAAAATCAAGCGATGGGAAAATCAAAGAATGGCGTCCCTATAATGCATTAAAAGAAAAAAAAAAAATAAATAAACGTCGGGAAACCACCTCTGAAGTTGACGGTTAGAATAAGATTTCTGATTGAAAATTGTTGTTTACAGACGGAAAAAAACTCGTCACAGCAAAACTAAGACCCGTATTATGGCAAAATATATCGTTATACCGCGGACCCCACTCAAATATATCTTCGTTACGGTTTTTTTTTTTTACGTTTCTTATTAGCGATAGTAGTGGATGACTACAATGTTGACCGGCCGTAGAGAAAGCGTGCGCGCTGAACGAAAACGCCGCGCATCGTGATCGTATACCTGTCCGCGCCAATACCCGTGTTATTACTCGTTTGACTATGAAAAAAAATAAAAAAAAAAAAATCGTTATATTAAAAGCCGACGGGAGTATAGTTTCGCGGCGATCGCGCAGAGAATAATAGATTTCCGTGTTCGTTAATTGTATACACTTCGGTAACAGCAGGGTCCTCGTTTCACCAATACGACGCGTTCGAACATCCCCCTGCCGTCGGGAACAAGATACACTGCGTAACGCTGGGCGGGGCAGGTTTAAAATATTATAACGGTGTGCGCGTCAGCACGTCTAGAAAGCGAAACGTATTACAACGGATAATAATAATAATAATAATAATAATATAGCAAATTGCGTTAGCGAAAATCGAATTGCGGATCCGGTCGGGTTACTCGGGGGAAAAATGCCCCCTCGTACGTGCACATTGTACACCGTATACGTTTGTATCGGTTTTGCGTTACGGCGCAGCTACCTGCCAATAATATTCAATACCTACAGCCGACATCGAATACTCAACTCGCGCGGTTAGGCTATATAATACGCGTTTTATTGTAATACACGCGTATACGTTGCGCGCAACTTTTTCGGGGTAAAATTAGGAGCGAAAACCTAACAAATAAACGGCATTAATAGTCGCGGTTGTATTGTATTTCGCGGCATGCGGAATTCCTTTCGATCGTATTATTGTTATTTCGATAGTATACCGTGTCCACACCTGCACCGGTCCACGCACTACCCACGAGTATTGCCTTTTTTTTTTTTTTTTTCGGGTCGCTACGGTATTTCGAGTCGTTCTTTAGTGAATATCCACTCCCTTGAGTTTCCACGGACAAATAGACCAAACGTTCACGTTGATCTTTTGGATTTTGTCTAGTTGTCCGCACCGGGAGAGATACCTATTAGCGAGTGCTTTCGCTATAAAAAATAAAAATAATCTTTCGAAATTCGACCATTTGCCATTTATTTTAATACATTGTAGTAGTAGTAGCAAAATCACAGTCTGCCGATTGTTCATTTGGACACTCAAAAACCGTCTTAGCAAGATAATATAACAATATATTTGTGCGATTCCAACTATAATACGTTCGTGATATAAAAAAACTAACGTTTGATTGTTGAAATTGTAGCTGTAGTTCATTTTCGGCCCCGTTCTAATATATACAAGATGAATTTTATTATTATGAACCAGAAATTATTTCAGAGGATTTTAAGTGAATTTGATTTCTGTTTTTTCTAATCTTTATGGAATCGTGTAAGCTTTTATTTAAAACTATTTTTAATTTTCACCCCTACTCCATACTCCTTAAATAAGTGCACACTTTTGATTTTCAAATAGAAACCCCTCTTTTGAATACAGATTTGAATAGGGAATATTTTTCTATACATTTTTATATGCGTAACACTAATATCAGACTTAACGTTTATGAGTTATAATAGTTTAAAATTTAGACCGGAGAACTAGGAAAGGTTTATCTATGACCCTTAAAGACCCCCATAAAGATCAGAAAAAACAGAAATAAAATTCACTTAAAATCCTCTGAAATAATTTCTGGTTTATGATAAAAAAAAAATCACTTTGTATATATTTAATTTAAAAATCATTGATTTTTTTTACGGGTCCACGCGTTTCCGGTATGATTAGATTATTCTTATTATCCTAACATAAAAGTGAAGGATACGAATCCGAGAAAACCACACGGAAACAGAGACGGGTCGTGTCGCCACATACGAAAAGAGCGAAAAAACCACTAATATTGGTTCGCCATAACCAAAAGCTATATCGTTTGAGTATGAAAAAAAAAGGTCAACATAAAATATATGTAACAATAATAATTTGTGTCTTTTGAAAATTTTCCGCCACAAATGCAACCGTGAAATCGTCATCGTCCATCGGGTCCACTTTTTCAAATGGTTTTCATCAGTTTATTACTCTGCATCATTACTCTATACGATTTACGCCGTTACATACCGCCATTATTTAAATTAAGACACGTCAAGTCAAAAAAGTGTTATCCCGGCAAAAATAGATACATTTAGTGGCTAAATGTATCTATAATATTGAATATTTTACAGTTGAAATATTGTCTTAAACCGTTACGGAAACCCTAAATAGCGTAGCACCTAAGTTAAAACGTTTTTCAAGTGGCTTTTTTCCCCGTCCATTAATTTTGGATCGTCGACTTGAATGTCCTTCGCGAGTTCCATTAACATCGAACAACCGGCCCGATTCAAATCTAATGATAATAATACTATCGCGTAGTACTGACGCAGCACACTTAACTTGTCAATACACTAAACCAATTGAATTTGAGTGGGTGTTGTAAAAATGCGATTATATAGGCACGTATAGAGTCGTAGGTGTTGTCGATTTGTTTTTCTTTAATTCGGAAAAGCAAATAAACGACCAAAAAAAAAAAAAAAAATAATAATAAAAAAAGACCAAAGTCTGACCTCACTCGAGTTTATCACAATCAAATATAATTGTTTTCTGCGCAAAGAAAAAAACTAAACGATAAAATATATTATTTTACTCCAGGTCAACTCGAAATGCGATATTTTTTTTATTTCATTTGTTATTGATCGATGTTATTGTTCTCTGGGGTTTTTTTTTTTTTTTTTTTTTTGATATTGTGCGTTTGGAAATGTATAATACCTACGAGTCGTACATATATGAAAGTACGAAATATATAGGTGTGTATTTTTTTTTTTTATACATATAATATTATTTGATTTATATTTTGGTGCAGTGCGGTGAATGAGATGCCTTCTCGTGCCAAATATACCTGATATTTATAGCGAAAAGCGATATCGATTCTATATTATATAATATCAGCCATTGTGCAGGGAAGCGTCGAATACAAAAAAAAAAAAGAAAAAAGAAAAAAAGAAAAGAAACTATGTATGTTCGGTCCCAAAAATCTAAATTTACAAAAAACAAAATGGGAAATGTCGATGGAATGATGGACAAAAATTACATGAACCGTAATAAAATTGACTTTAGACCTAATTCACCGGGGTCAGAGATATATTTATTGAATCAATATTATCGTAATTACATTAATAGAGGTGGGTAAAAATAAATTGACGTCATTATTTATTTAGTTTTCCATTGATTAACGCAAGTATTTTGTTCGCTACACAACAAATTAAATTAAAAAATAAATGATATTATCGTTTCCGAGTGTTTTAATAATAGAGTTTTACGCAGTTCAAGTATAGTAATATTGATAACAATCGATCGAATAGCTAATGATAATTATCGCTAACGAAAAACGAACCAGAAAATTACCTACGATTTTGAAACTATAAAAAATAAATTACAATTTATTGTTCATGGTTTGTTTTTTTTAACGAATTAGTCCATAAATTTGAACTTAAAATGCTTCTATAAATAATTTACGATAATATACGCTCAACTATTTCCGTTCACAACATGGTGTACAAATTTATGGTATAATTTCGTATACAATTTTCGTTCGTTTTTATAAGACCAAAATAATTTAATGCACTTAATTTGAAAATGTGAAACAAGTGTTGGTCATTTTTGACAACAAAACTGTTTCTGAACTATAGAGCATATAAAAACCAAAAAAAAAAAAAATTAATAAAAAATTAATAACAGTCACAAATAGCTATTAATAACTCACAAAGCTCTAGAATATTTTTAAAATTAAAATATTACACATGTAAAAATGTTGTAGATACAAATATTCGATAAAAATTTCAGATGTCTGCGATCATTTACAATAAATTACACAATAGAAAAACGAAATCGAATCATCAACAGAAAACGTCGTTGCGCAAACATTTCGAAAACTACAAGGAATATCAAAAGTTGAATCCTGGATTAGTTAACATTTTGCTAATCAGAAACCACGTATTGACGATCGGAGCATGATTTCTTGTCGAGAAGTTGTTTACAGGCATACAAAAAAAAAAAAACAAAACAAAACAAAACAAAAACCTTATCACATTGTAAACCAGTACATTCGTTCAAAATCTAATATAACGTGTACGTGTATTATATTTGCAGGCTGTCGAGTAAAAAAAAAAAATAAAAAAAAAAAACGTTTCTATATTATACTTATATACGTGACCGTCATGCACAATATGAAAATGATATCCGTAGAATACAAACGCACCGACCTATTGATTGCGCTAAACCATTTTTTTTTTTCGACAACGACGATGGCAATTTTGGCTTTTGTCTGCGCGGTGTCCCATAAACTATAATACAATATAATTTTGCGATTTTCCTCGTATAACGCGTTCCATTCGACCGCGTAAAGTATTTATTTTCAAAGAATATACGACCCGCTACAGTAACCATACGGAAAGATGCGGTTCTGTTATGCATTTTAAAATATTATACTAGCGGCGGATGAGAAAAAAAAAATTAAACATAGTATTATATTTTATTATAATACATTGACAAAACCGTGTTGTCGAAAAAACGAAAATAAAATAATATGTCGAACACGACTAAAGCCACGCGTGATAATAATATTTGATTCTGTTATTAACAGGGCCGGATAAATGGGTTATGGATGGCCGGGGCTAAAGGCGAAAAAAATGGCCATCAGCTAAGGATTCGTGTAATGTTCTAATATTCGTATAGAAGACCGATAAGCAGACAAAAACCGTCATCAATAAAATACATTTTGTGGCCCTTCTTCAACTTGCGACCCGGAGTCTATACCTCAGGCCACTCCATCGACCCGGCCCTGGTTATTAAATTATACGTTGGCCTAATTTCCGTAATGATCGGCTGAAAACCAGAAAAAAATAAACCCGCACAGGAGTTTTTGGGTCCGCCGTTCCCGTCATGACATATAGAGAGTGAAAAAAAAAAACGAAAATTATGTATAAAAAAAAAAACCGATATACTGTACAGTGTAATGCACCGAATTAATGTGAATTTTACACGGGTACCGATAAAACCGTCGGGCTTCGTCGTCTTTGTTTGCTTTACTCGTGATTTCGGGTTTTTATTTGAATATAAATGGTACGTAATTTTTTTTTTTTCATTTCCATACGGGTGTATCACATTTAAATGATGTTTATGAATGAAAACTCATAAACATTGGTCCCTTGTTTGTTGGTCCGTTAAGTAACCGAAAAAATATAATTACCGTATAGTCGGACGAAACGTTTTACTGAAACCAGCGGCTCGCGGGTCCAAACGTAGGCAACTACTCGTTGCAGTAAGCAATTTTGAACGTAAACCGTCAGGATTGTCGTTAAAAATTATTTTCTCGATTCAGAACTAAACTATTATATTTTTTATAGTCTTTGGATTTATTAATATTAAATGGAAATTTAAATAGCGTTCGTGAAGAGCATTTGACCTGACAACGACAATTCGAATGCGAACGAAGTAAGAGGATGTCGTTATTCCCACGCTTATTGGATTTGTTTTTGTTTTTTTTTTTTTTTTCACCCGGCCGACGACTGCGCCATACGATTTTCAGTCGCCTAACCACGCGCCGCATTAAAACTTACGACGGCCTAGGGCTTTTCTCTTAGTTCCCGTTCCTCGTTACCTCCTGACCGCGTTCTCTCTCTACTGGGCGCCGTAATTTAACGACCGAGTCTCCGGGGAGAGTTGAACTTTTCCAAATGAACGAAATAAAAAAAAAAAAAACCCACCGCCGCCGCTGTCTAGCTGCGGTCCCCGAGTTGTTCCTGCGTCGTTTGCGGGCCGAGTATATTATTCCGAGAGAATTATTGCCGAAACCACTTGACCGCGGATTATGTTTCATTATACCGTCTGGATCCGACCAGACAGAAAATGCCCGGGAATTTAGTGCGGTTTTTTTTTTTATTTATTTTGTTCTGTATTTTTCGGTTTACAACGTGACAGTCGGCTGTATTCACTTAACGTCACAAATATTTTACCGCTTTCAAACCCGTTTTCACATAACGAAAAGCCGTTAATAAATAATACGATACTGAAACGCACGAACAGGTGAACGCCGTCAAAAATTTTTTAAAAAAAATCCCACAATAGCGGATAAATCATGGAAAAACGTACACCACGAGTGATAGCCGCTTGCGTATTAACGGTCCTCACTCGAAACGGGCCACAAAAGTAAACGATTAGCCAGATATTCGTTTTAAGTATTTTTTCATACAACTCAAAATTTTGTATTCTGATGGCGTGTCAAATAGATTATACGTCTATACGCATAATACGTATAATAAATATTGCTGGGTTTGAATGCGATGGTTTTAGATAAAGTGTATTGCGTTTTTCCCTCTGTTTTTCCCTTAACCTATTGTGGATTTTCGTTGACTGAGTTTTTGATTTAAACTTAAAATACTGATTTATCCGTGGACTACTGGAGTGTCGTGTATTAATCATTTTTGATAATCAATCAAATAAGCCAATAAGAGGTTTCCATTTGCGTATGTGGTTCCTTTCAAGTAGAGAATGTTGATACGCGGACCGTCTCCATGATAGTATATGTTTTTGGATACACTGTAAAATGTCGTCGGGCACGCAGCAAAATATCGCATGTCGATTTTAACAAATTTTACGAAAGAAACGAAAATCTGTGAAGTATACAGCGCGATAAGTGCGGTGCGGATTAAGATTATACTGCGTGGGATCACGAGGTAGTTTTGATTTTGTTGACGTTCTCGCGAGTTTTCGTTTTTCTGCGTTATTTTATGTAAATGCCGCGTAAACATAAAAACGCGTAGAAAATACAGCGCGTTCACAAGGGTATGGAGAAACGTCGAAATTTCCGCTTACGGGGTAGTCAGCGGTGTTACGGCGTACTCACGGCGTCTAAGATCGCTCGTGTAACGCCTTCGGGAGCCGGAGAAAAACTTTATGGTTGCAGCACACCGCCGCCGACCGTGTCATTGTTGCCACCGTGTTTAAACGCGCTTATAGTTTGCATACACATTATACGAGCAGACCGAGAATTATAATTGTAAATCGGTTGTACGCTCCGGGGTTGCATGTTATTGTAATATATTACGTTAGTTTCGGCATCGCATACGATTGTGGAATATGATTTCGCGGGGAACGAAAAAAACATTACAATCTTTGCGCACTCGGAATGATTTTCGGTTCGAGCGGTCGTTTAAATATGTAAACGCGAGGAATATTACGAAGACTAGATAATTGAATTTTAATGTTATACATTGCCCGCCACTAGGTGGAGATAGTGACGGATATTATAATGTCTGTACGATGAAACGCGAACGTGTTCGGCGATGTCGAAGGTCGGATTTTATTTGAAAATTCGAATTAAACTTAAAAAAATAAAAATCTATTAATAAACGCGAGTGTACCACAGAGCGAATCGAGAAACGTTTTGGTTTTACTGTGATGTACGTTTATTTTTTTTCTGTCTGCAAACCAATTTTTTAATAGAAATCTTGCTTTGATCGTCGAGTGTCTACAGGATATTTTCTGAAAGTAAATGGTTTTGTCTTGTCCGTGCATTACTGATGAGGCCATTTTGTGATTTTCCCTCTGGTTTTCTTTATAATAATTGGGAAAAACATGACATTTTTTTGTTTGATTTTTATTATAATTTCCGTATTACCTTTGAAACAAGGGAGTTAATATCACTCCGTTTAGAATTTGTTTGATGCTTGCAATGATTTGTCGTAGCATAAAGTATATAAAGTATATATTGTTGATTAAACAATTTATACACTAAGTTGGCCCTTCAAAATAGATAGTTAAATTTTTTTTCAGTACTCTAAATAACAACTGCAGAACTTTAAATCACTCAAGTTTAAGCCCTGCTCCTAGGCACTTGAATTTAATAAAGTTTTTTTTTTAAAAAAAGTTAAGAATTTTGTTTTCACATATTTTTTTTAACTAAAAAAAATTGGTGTAACAAATTTTATGAAGATTTAAAAAAATTGACATTTTTGTCATTATCACATTGTTTTCACTGACACATTTATAATTTTAAGTAAAAGTTCACAAAGACAAAATGGTATATTGCAGTGTATACTTAACAAGTTACTCACATATAAGTAACAGCGTTCTGCCTATAGACGGTATTACCTTTTACTTTTAGTTTCATCAAAACGCTATTTTTATCTTAGAAAACACTTTCTTTCTATGTAAAAATGTTCCAATTTTTTCACGACGTATCTTGAAAGAATCGAGCTTTTCGCTTAAGGGTAATTTTATTTGTAAATTCGTTTCAAATTGTATATTTGTTGTGACTTACTAATACAATAGAAAAAACAGCACTAATATCTTTAAATTTTCTTTTTGTTGTTACTTTTGTTTACACTTTAGAAAAAACAGGAATAATACCTATTGCCAGTTTACTGATCTCTGTTCAGAATGGTTTTTCGTTTGCAATAAAATTATCGTTGCACTCTGAATGTAAATTATGGAAGTAATCATTTTATATTAGCTAAAAATTTCCAACTGGCTGGCCCACGCTGTCTAGGTTTTCCAGATTTTTTATTTTTATATTTTTTTTTCTAAATATTATATATAGTCCGTGTAAATTGGCTATCATTCATAAACGTGTTCAGAACGATCTGAAAATTTCAAAAAGGCTTGCTGCTGGGGAAAATATTTGCAGCTAAGTTCGTTTTACCGTGGGTACAGTTGCACTGCACCGTACGTAAATTAATTTACGGGCTCCGCAGGAAAATGTTTAATGAGCGGAAAAGGCGCTCGGTTAATTTATAAAAGCGGAACAGACCATGTCGGCAGAGTTGATAATTTCAGGAGACTCTGACTAGGTAGTATAATAATATACACGGGACGGAGTTTGTTCGAAACCACCGGGGAAATCGGAATACGGCCGTTTTAATGAATTCCCGGCAAATACCTATGTATATACCTACGTATATGTATGTATACGCACCATATCCACCGCGGAACGGTTTTGTTCGAAAAAGTGATTTTCGCCAACCTTTTAAAGGCCCGTAAATATATTTTTTGATTGATTACCTACCTTATTATTTAGCGCGGATCAAAGAGACGGGACGCAAAAACTTTCGGCGCCGCAGTATCTGTACACGAAAAACGCGGTCAGGTGTTTTTTTCCTTGGGGTTCCTATTGAAATATCACGCGCACGTCTGACTCGCGTACACTTTTTGGTGGCTATCGCGCGGAAGTGTCCGGGAATCGGGGAAAATACCCGAACGATTACGAACCGGGTCGATCACTGACATACGCATAGGCTTAAAGAACACAACGTTTTCCATGTTACAGGGATTGTGTATCCCATAAAATTAAATATTAGTTTATCAAGAAGTTTTTTTCTTTCTTTTGAAATTGTAAAAAAGGCCGACAATATTAGGCACTTTAAAAAAAAAAAAACTGTACAAAACAATGTACATATTATTGTCTGGTTAAAATATATGTTTTTGAAAGTTCGGGTGATGGATAACTCGCCCGAATTTTTTTACTGTCTTAAACTCAAATCATATGGATTACCCATGCTGTTGTTTTTAATTTTCGTATAAAAAGGTCCAGAACTCTGTAACCGTTTATATTTTAAGCGTAACAAAGTACTTTTTATCTTTTGTATTTGAAAAAAATTTGCATGATCAAACCGCGATAGATACAACAATATTGTGATAATTACGCGGAAGTGTTTGTCCATTTATTTTTTAAGTGAATTTCAATAATCGCGAGTCGATATTTTTGTATTATATTTGTTTTCAAATATATTTTGTACGCTAAACGACAAAAATCGAAAACAGCCACGGACAACAATAATGTCCGTAAACCGAAACGACCGGAGGAAAATACGGCCAAATAAAAAAAAAAAAATATTGTCAGGTGAACAAACGATTTCGAGTATTTGTTTTTATTGAAATGTCCGATTTTTCTCTGCGGTCGTATTTTCCCCGGACATTTCGGTATACGGGCGTTTTTTCCCGTGATTATTTCCGATCGAGCCGCCTTCCGTTGCCTAGACGGCTCACGCGTGACGCGATCCGTACGTCGTTAACGGGAATTTCAGTTTTACCGTAAACGAGACGAAAAATAATAATAAAAAAAAAAAAAAAAACACCGAAAAAAATAGCGAGTGCGTTACACACGAATCCGTAGTCATCTCCCGTCGTCACCGCGACCGGCATCCACCGCCGCCGGAAATCGATACCGTGGTGTTCCGCGCGCGTCGGTGTGTCTGCTCGGTCCGTCGCCACCGCCGTTTCAGCGTAACCCCCCCCCCCCCCCCNGGGGGGGGGGGGGGGGGGTTACGCTGAAACGGCGGTGGCGACGGACCGAGCAGACACACCGACGCGCGCAGAATATTAAGGCCGACAAGGGTGAAAATATTTTCAGTGGCGGGTCCGAGGTGCGGCACCGGGGCGCAGTGCCGTGATAAAATATCGGCGCGAGCACCGCCTGCGCACGGAATGACGCGTACGTAACCGTCGGGGTATTGGACAAATTGCAATTACGGAATCCCCCCCCCCTCCCCTCACCCCCGTCGAACGTGTTTCGGATCCGTTTTCGATTAAATATCGTCGTAAAACGTCCGAGCGACGATCGGGCGCAGCGGCCGGCGACGACGGCGTGCCGATTCGTTTGACGGTCAAAAAGCGTGCGAACAAATTCGAACGCGGTCGTCGGTCGGTCGCGAATTAATTATCCGTCGTCCGTCAGTTCGTCGGCGCAACTGGTAGCGGTTCGGGAAGTTTCAAGTCTGCAAGTGTGCCGGCAGTGTAATCCCCGGTTCGGAATGTCAATATCGAATGCAGCGATCGTCTTCTCGATGTGTTTTTTCGTATTAAATATTTAAGTCTAGCCCGTGGAGATAAGAAAATTACCGGATCAGTGCCTCCAGGTCACGGACGGAAGAACAATGTAAAATCAAAAAGAACAGTATGTACGGGAACAAGCCCGGAAATCAAGTGTACGAACGAACAATCCGTAAAAATTAAAACCGGTTTGGTTTTATTATATCTACCCGAGCAGCGTTACAATAATTGATGTAATTACTATAGAAATTATTAAAAATAAAATAAACCGAACATTTATTTGCACAATGTGTAGGCAATTGGCATATTAGATAGGAACAGGTCAATGGGCAAGATAATTTCTATAGTGAAAGCAACAATTTAGTTCAATCATTAGTAGTACTTATTAATGTCAAGAAAAACTGTCGGCAGATTAGACATTGTTTCGAGTAGTATCGGATTGAAATTTTGTATCTTTTTATGTGTAAAAAAGTCAGAACATTTCAACTAACCGTAAAAGTGTTTTCCTAGAAAGAAAAAGAACCAATATGTCTTTGTAAAAAATCTATAATAGCTTTTCCTTTTTACATAACCAGAATCTAAAACCGACTGTTTAAAACAAGCACGTGTATTTATTTTTGGTGATATCACTCTGCCTCTTTTTACTCTTGTGGTTCGTCCTTTCTGAATAACGCCGGCATATGATGTAAAGACTCGATCCAAATAACCCAAAAATATTTAAGACTCAATTCAATGTGCTCGGTTCAAAATCAGTAGCGTGGAAACCCTCCGTGATTGTCAAACGCAATAAATATATTGGTTTTGGTTTTATTACGATGTGCTTTTTAAATTTTTCATTAAACTATCTCTGGTTACATTTTCTGTTAAAATGTATTGATCCGATTTATTTCAACGGTCGTAGGATATTTACGTAAGAAAATTGTATCTAGTATTGGTGCATTTGGGAGAATTTTTTAATATTCCCTGTAGGTTTTTCGTTTAACGTTAGCGGTTTGTCGCGGCTTTGGACGCAGGCAACATGCGTCAACACAACGCGCATTTAGAAGTAGGTATAACAAGTCGGTAATCCCAAAATGACTGATGGTAGAATGTACTGACGATAGTAGCCAGTAGGATTAATATGTTTGACGTGGAAAGAGACGATACAGGGGACGAATGTAATTTTACGCCCACCACGCAACCGTCGTAATATTTCAAACGTGTTGCGCACACGAAATAAAAATGTAATAATATTTTACACCGTGCGATTACAATACGATCCATATGATTAATGGGCCGAAATAGTGTCCGTTTTATTGTCGGGAAAAGCGTACGATGACGGAATGTTATGAAAAAATAAAATTAAAAAAAATACCATCGGGCTGTACCGTAAATCGTCGACAACGGGGATAGGCGGGGGATGAGAAATTCAAATTCCCGTATAAACGGTCATACGATCGAAGTGAAATTTGACCTGTCGTCGAGTTTGGAGAATCGGAATTCCCGGAGATCTGGAACAGTCCGGATTTAATCTTTTATTTTTTATTGAAATCAAATTCGGTTCCAAAATTAATGAAATATTCAAGTGAAATCTTTATTACTTTTACGCAGTGATGATATGCGTTGGGTAAATACTTAAAGGGTAGGTAAATCGTTCGTGTATTTGCCCGTCGAAATTCGAGTAAATAATTTGCTTTCTATTCGGACTTATTGTTCATTCTAACCGATATGATGTTGTAAATAGACGAAAAATACTATGAAATCAATAATAGGCAGGGCATTAATTTATTGAAGTATAAAAAACACCAACAACAATTATTCATTAAATAGTTAAGTTCTAATGTTTAAATAAACAAGTAAAGGCCGATTGTTATGTGTTAGTTTTAAAAGATTAAATGAGACAGTTTAATATTTAATTAAAAAGTGAAAACTGATTGACTCTATGTTATTTTATCAAATATTATCTATATCTTTTAAAAAAGTATGAAAAAAAAACAACAAGTTTTCATAATTAATATGTTGGTACGCATGCATATGATCTGTATTACAAATAAATTGTAAATGGATAAATACTCGACGCATACCCAAACAAAGTATTTGCACGGTAAATGCTCATCACTACATCCTTTGCCGAGGGAATGCAAAATATATGGTCAAAATTTCTCGTAATAAAAAAAAAAAAAAATTGAAATCTGAATTTGTTCCTTTTCCTCAGCCCTTCTTACTTTTTTTCCGGGATTCCGTTAAAATAGTTTCCCGGGATTCCGTTAAAATAGTTTCCCGGGCAAACTGCGACAACGACTGCAGTTTCCCTGCAAAACGGTTCCGGGAAGTCGGGTACGGTTAGAAGTCGATAAGTACGTAATATATTATAATATTAATACGTATATGGTTACATATATATCTTTTTACCAAATCGTTTTCGCTCGGGATGAAAATTTATCGTTTTTCGTTTAGGTAGGTATACGTGTATATATATACTTTTCAAGAGGAAATAAAAATAAAACGACTCGAAACTCGTTTTACCGTGAATAATCCCGCGAGATATCGAACGACAACAACGCGCGCGTGAAAACCTTTTTTTCTTTATCTTTAAATGAAAATTGTCCTAATCTTAAAAGCTTTTCAAAGCCGAGCACGCGTCATGACACGTTTGGTCGTCGTTGGACGATAAAAAGTACATGTATGTTTTCAACATGGGAATATGACTTTTGTCCCTTAACAGGTTTTTTTTTTTTTACAGTGTTCGCCATGACGGAGGAAATCGTCTAGGAGGCGTATTCGTATTCTGGGATCCGTTTCGACACAATGCCCACACAAGTTGGTCGGTTTAAATTTACCGCGCTCGTTTGGAAGTGTCATATTGCGTTGTAATTATTAATGTGATCTACGTAAAAGTACTTTATCCTAGGGTATTCGACCACTATCTCTATGTGTGCACTCATCTCGAGACTCCATTGAAAATATTTCTCGATGCGTTACATGCAAAACCACGTCGGGTACGTCAAACTACACAACAGCAACAAACGTATTCTGCGATCGTCGATACTGAACCCGACAACGGCGGTTTACGAATACCTAGTTAGCTTAATTAATAACTGGCACATTCTTATAACATCAAGAGCAACGTACTGTACCACTTCCGTACACGCACGAATAGTTCAATCCAAACGGACGAATCACAAACTGGAAAATGCTTCCCGGGTGCTGAAACGGAAACCAGAGTTCGTGTACGCGCGTCCGGTTAAAGTGTTTTATACTATTTCGCTTTCCTCACGAATACCGTGGTTTGTTATTTATAGCATATTATTTACGTTCGAAATTATAGAAGTTTCAAACGGGTTTATACATTATACGCGTCCCGTTGCCGTTAAATTATAATCATTTACTCGCGGTCTCGAAAACGACGACGACTCGCTTTTGGGGTGCACATCAGCGGCGGCAGTTATCACTCCGAAATAACTTAGCGGACATTCGCTAATCTAAAACGAACGACGATTGTCGCAGTACATTATGGTCGTACGACGATTTTGCAGAGCACATAGTGGTAATTATTATAAACTTTAGTCGTTAACGGTCTGCGGTCGCTGTTCGAATATTATTTCGGTCTTTTCCGGTTCGTGGATGACCGATAAAAGCTCAGCACGACACCACTGTATAGTCTGACCTCGTCGTCATTATTATTTCTTCCGAGGCTTTATAATATTTTTCTCGTTATTTTCGAACACTTCCAGTGGCATCTTCTGGACAAATTGAGCTCGAATTCGGGAATTAGAGTTGCTTTTTTGGTGAATTGAAACGATGATATTTTGTGTAAATTTCAATATGAATTTCATCGTGTTGTGAAAAGAGGTTGTATTTTTAACTGTGTCCACATCTACAAAGCCTCAAACGAAGTCAGGTGGCATGAAAGTGGGTTCATACTCAAATTTCATCTTTTCGCAGGGAAAACAGGTTTTTAAATATCTCCTCTTACAGAGACGTCGAAAAGTTGGTCGAGAGAAAATTGTACACTGGACAGAATTCTGCTGCTCCTCACGGGCGTTTTTTCGGTGGAAGATATAAGAATTGAAACGCATACCGATCGATATTGTTCTATTAACCCGCAAACCTTTTTTGGGGAGTGAAGGGGTCTTTCATTTTTCTAGGGATACGTTTATATTGTTTAGGGACGTTGCTATTTAGTTTTCGGTGAAATTCGATTATTTTATTTTTCAATGTACTTTGCTATTTTGCTAAAGGACAGTGTGATTGTTTGTTTGGTGACCACGGTGTCCCCACAAGAGGGTGTAAAATACAAAATATCGTCTTCTTATTTTAGATTACGGATTTTGCGTGACGGTATCGCATACACTCTACGGCGATCGGTTTAACCGTATAGGTACTTACTTCTATAGTAATAATAATAATAATTAATAACTGCGAAGCAACAGTTTTTCATTGTTATATTAGTTCGAGTGTTCTCGTATCAGAAACTAAATCGCACAGGTGTCCGTGTGATGGAAACTGAAAACCACTGCAGGTAAACGTGTCTAATAATGATTTCTTGTACGAAAACAACGATGAGAGCCAAATGGTAAGTTACGAAAACAAAAAGAAAACGAAAATAGCTCTCCCCAAAACGATTGGTACATGACATAATTTAAACCGAATCGTGGTTGCGTATCAACTATGACCATTTGCTTGTATTGGTGATATCGAGTGGATATAAACAAAATTTATTAGACAATTTATGGTAGTCAATAGATAATAATAATATTTGCATAGTATAATATACAATCAAAAGTAGATATAGTTAAACATTTACTAAATATAGACTATATATACAATACGCACGCTTACTCGATTCAAATTCTATAGTTTATAATTATAACATCATCAAAATGATAGTTTTTTTTTTACATATTTTTTAAAACTTAATGCATTCGAAACCTTGTAAATTTAAATTAAATAATACCAATAGTCCATGTCAATCAAATCATTAATCATAACAGTGTATTAGAACAGTAGTGAACACAGACACGGACGGTCGGGCACAACGAAAGTATAAAGCATTCTAAGCTCATGTTTAGTTGACTAAAACAATCAATACTTTCATAAAATGTATTCCCGTACGATCGTACGATAAACAATATGACAGCTCACTCGCTAATCCTTTCCATATTCCGTTCTTCACGTCGTCCTTCATCGATTGCTCTCCAATTATTTGGCTTATGCACACCATCATTTATTATTAACGTCAATTTCCCCTTCTTTTCGTTTCCAGTATGTATTCTAGTTAATAGTCTAGGTTAGTTCATTCAACCACAGTGGTTTTTTTTGTATTCATCTTACCGTGCCATGGTTATAGCTAATTTAAACCTTAGTTACGTTTTAGTTGTGATTATGTTGCTTTCTATATTTTCGGCTTTAAGTCTGCTCTGAATATACAAATATAAATAAGTTATGTTGTCGTGAATATCGTCGTAAGTTATTTTTTTATTTTTAAATTGTCAATTCATATTTTTACGCAATTATTTTTTTCGTCTAACTGCTTGTGTTTTAAATATAAATGTTTTAAAGTTGATTTATTTATTTTTTTCGTTTTATTATTATTTTTTTTTTTAATGACCTTTTTTTGGCAAAATAGGTTGCAATGAAAACGATAAAAAAATACTAACGCAGCTTTCCGTATCACACTGCACGAATAAAAAAAAAAAAAAAAAAAAAAAAAACCCGTAACCCTAAGAAAACAAAAACGGTTTTGTGTATATATTATCGAAAAAATATAACGAAAAGTCTTGGTGCGATAATATATTTCGAAATGAAAAACTATTTTGGACACGGTTTAAAAACTTTATTAATTAAAACGCCGAGGAAATAAAACGCGGGTGAAAAAAAGAAGAAAAAAAACCGTAACACTAAGAAAACAAAAACGGTTTTGTGTATATATTATATTTTTATTATTTTTTTTTACTTCCGGAGCAAGATTAAGTCCCGAAAAACTGCTAATTTGAAAAAGTTTCTCCGTCTAACAGTGTTTGGATTTTGTCTGGTGATTTGGTTCTGTATTATGTGAATCGCTAAATGCACAAAAAATCCTCAAGCGTCACGTTTAAAAAAAAAAAATCGTAAAATGACCGTATAGACATCTTACATTACGTAATATTAGACATGATCGTGAAATATGATTTTTTATCATTTCAGAGATATTAAATATTTCTGTGTTTATGAAAAACATTGTTAAATTGGAACTCGTGTCCTTTCGGCATTTAGCGATTCGAATATTATATTATAATATAAAAAATAAACGGATGGACATATTTTGCCGGAAACTATTGTAGGTGAGAAGTTGGAAAGGTTGGAGGGAGAATTTAATTTATACATGTACACAACGGTTAATCATTGCTAACGAAAGACGATTCTGAGCAGAGTTCGGTCAATAGTATTGCTTTTTTAACAATGTACGTTTTTACGACAATAATAATTGTTTAAAAAAGATTTAAATAATGCACACTTAATAGTGATAAAAAAAAAAATGAATAAAAACGGTTACCCAATGATAATCTTAGTTTTAATCATTTAATATTTTTCAATTTAAAGATCTAATTTCTCGTCATTGTATCAAATATTAATAAGAATATCAAAAAATGAGCTTTTTAAAATACCAACTAGAACCAAAATGCAACCATAGAAGGTCTCTTGTCATGTTTTGATTGGAATAGATTTCCAGGAGAAAAGTTGGTTATAGACAGAAAGGAAAAATGCATATCATAGTAAAACCAATTGATCATTCATAATAAAAAAAAAAAAAAAAAAAAAAAAAAAAAAAAACAAAAAATAATGTAACGCAAATAATTATTGTATACGTTTAAGGCGAAACAAAACAATATTATTTATTGTCATTAGAAACGTCATGGTTTGCATATTTTTTTCAACCAATGATATTTTTCCGATTTTAGAAATGTAGTAAATTTTATTGGATCATTTGCTATTTTTAATATTTAAGGCATTTACACTTTCATTATTTTAGATTTTTGTTTTGTTTTGTTCTCCAGTTAAATTCACTCACAAGCACATACAATTTTTCACAGAATACATATTAAAATATATATTAAAAGAAAAATATATTATCATAGACGTAATGAAATTAGTGAGTAACTATAGTAGAAGTCATTTAGCGTTTCGAGTTTGATACAATTAAATCGCGTCTGTGATTGTACGTGATGCGTTTTGAGGGGGAAAAAAAAAGATAAACCAAAATGTTATTTTCAAATTTGCAAACTTATTATTGGTGACAGGTACACCACTTCAAATTTTCATCTTGGAAAACAGCGTGACAAATTAAGATACTCGCCACGAGGGTAAAATAAATGTGGATAAAAAATCTGCTTTCAAAATAATTACCTAATAATTATATATTCGAACAATGAATAATAAAACGATCTGTCGTCGTCGCAAAGAATATTTTAAAAGGACATTTTTAAAAGTAATAAATAATGTCACGCGGTTCGAAAAACTGTTTTTCATATAGGATTAAGACCAAAATAACGTTTGTTTTCATCAGTATAATGTAATGACAACAGCGCAGAAGAGACGCAGACGATGCAATAGGTATGCATTTTTCAACAAAATGAAAGGGCTTATAAAATCGTATATTATATTTTCAAACGACACACATTTTTTACCGTTACGACGCGGTTGGAATATTTTAGAATTAACAAGTTTCGCAACGAAAATATATCGTGACGAACTTATTAGACCGTGCAGTAATATTTTAACGTAGAGAAGGGAAAGGGGAATTGTCCCAAAAAAACAAATAAAACAAATACAATCGTAATTACAAGTAACGAGGAAAATCACTGTAGTACACACTCAACTGTTAATCATACACAGCTATATAGATAATCGAGAATATCGAAGAATACGTCAAGATTGTCTGTAAATAGTAAATTCTGAAAACACATTTATTGTTTTCTGTCGTTTTCTATGTATTCGGCAAATGTTCCTTGTATTTTTCGTCCATTTTCTCGCGCACAAAGTCTCTGACGTTTTCCTGCAAGGCGCAGGAGAGAAAGTTATTTTAACACTCGGTGATTGTGTCCATCTAGTGATCCGAAACGTTAACTTGAGTCGTGCAAAAAATCTCTACCGACACTACATAATATATTGTGTAGTACAAAGGTATTAATAATCCATTCTAATGGTTTTGGATAGCGCTGAATTTATGGTTGTTGATGGTTTATGAATAGGCAACTATGTAATAATATAGACGTTGTCGATTAAAAGAAGAACTATAAGTTTCGAATACAACACGAAAAACGATCGGTATCGTCGAAAGATAAACGTCGGAAAATCGTATGAATATAATTGTAAGTATTTGGCGTACAGGCTAGATTATAATATACAATTAAGATTAAAAATACTATTTATGATTTTCGTTTAGGAATTATTATTGACAGAAAAAAAAGGAAAAAAAAACAACAGTTTTTGAT
Organism: Cinara cedri; assembly: GCA_902439185.1. Taxonomy (NCBI): domain Eukaryota; kingdom Metazoa; phylum Arthropoda; class Insecta; order Hemiptera; family Aphididae; genus Cinara; species Cinara cedri. The sequence continues at coordinate 408,155 of CABPRJ010002407.1, forward strand.
TTACCCCCGTTTTGATACTCTGTAGTTTATAGCATAGACCTAGGTAAGTGTTTCAAAAATGTACACACATTAGCAGTTCGACCATAAAATTACATTAACGACGGTAAAAGTCGAAACGATAAATATAATCACTACACAATGCGTATGCATATTACTGACATTTCGCACCATGATACTGCGAGTTTATGACCATGCTATTTAAATAGATGCTTATTTATAAATAGGTTTATTTGTTAATAATTTGATAACGTGATGGTTATACGGTTTTAATTATGTATTTTTGAAATCACTCCGTAAGTTTAGTTTCCGTGCGTTTTTCTTTTTTCGGCCGGAAAATTCGGTAAAATCTTCAATGCATAATTCACGCCATCACTCGTGGCGTTTCGGTGTTAATACAGTAAATAAATAGTCCGTCGCGTCAATTCGGCGGACCGAGGAACGCATTATACCGCGATAACGATCGGTCCTCGCCATCGATGTTATTGTTCCACGCATCCGGGCGCAATACTCCATTGTGTACGCCGGTCCCGGAAAATAGGTAGGTACCTACCGAAGGAGTGTAATACCGTCGGAGATGTTCCCGAGGGAGCGGTTGGAAAAAAAGATACGGAATAAAATAAAAAATAACCGCAACCCAAAATAGCTCGTTACAGTACCTTTTTGCGTCCGGAATTTTCGTTTTTATTCTCATCGTTGCCCTTACCGTATTTGACAAATGTCGTTTTGAATAACAAAACAAAACAAAAACAAACGAATATTCAAACATTACCCGCTCTAATAACGGTAACAGATACTATTAAGAGATTGGCCCGTCATCAGCCGTATACTACAACAGGGAAAAATTGTATCGATTAACTCGCGAAATACATTTGTTATGTACGCCGTGAATTATACGACGACGTATTCAACAGATTATTTGTGATTAATTTCACCTATTATCACCTATTATCTCGCATGCATTCAACAACATAAATCGTACGGCACAGCTAAATATTTTACGGGTTAAACGTTCGAACGTTATTTATTGCTCACCATAGGTTTCTGCCGTTAGCTACAGATTAGCTCGCACAGTCGTGGTTATCTAAATAGTCGTTTTTTTACTATTTTAGATAAGATTTTGAGCGGGGCCGATTGGTTTTCTCAGGAGTTTTTATAATAAATGGGAAAAAAACGTAGGAAAACCGGGAAAATTTACGAAATGTATTATTTTTAATTTGTAAACGGCCTTTCAAAACATGTATAACCGAGCATCGTCGTTCAAAATCGTTTTTCATACGGAAAGATTAATCGTTTAATGCATTAAATTACTCTCTATACCCTCTATCTTCCCAACTTCTCACTTACCACAGCGTCCTCTCCCGTCGCGCTAAGTATGTCCGAATTTTTAATTTTATTCAGCCGACTGTTAAGTACTTAACGGTATTGCAACAGAAAACAATATTAATATATATATATATGTCCATGTATATTATTCAAACAGCATGTCCTTGACTGACCGACTGATTCACTGTCGCCTAGCCCGAACCGCTGGACGGATCGAACCGAAGTTTGGAACACCGATAGCTGTTGTTACGACGCGACCATCTGCTGAGGAAGGATTTTTGAAAATTCAACCTCTAAAGCGGTTAAAACAGGAAATTTTTTTTTTTTTTAGGTATTTTCGGTCTTATCGGTATGATAATCTAATTGATTGTTTATTTATTTTTGTTTTGATCGATGAGTTATCTCGGTGATATGGATGGAAATTCGGTTGTCGCGGACAAGAAAATTATTATTATTACGATTATTTACGTTATTGTGTAGAAATAACAAAGCATCGCCGAGCGCCGGTATTGTTTATGTGTGTATATATATTTATGTACATGATATCTGCAGAAATAACTGATATAATACGAGTATTTCACAATAAAAGGGGTAATAATTTCGTATTGCATTACCCCGTATACTATTATCTATACGGTATCAACGCACTCGTTTCTCTATAATATAACGGTTGACGACGACGACAACGACGTGGTTCATTTTTCAGAAGGTTGTGGTGGCGGAGTGTCTGTACGTTTAATATAATTTTGTTCCGCTCCGTTATCTCTTGCCACCGCCGCCGCTACACACTCGCGGTCCTCTTTCCGCCGCACCGCGACGGTCGCACCGCACAATATAACTGCCATGCCGTTTCTTTACGAAATTTTTTCACCTCCCCACCCTCCCGTCACCCGTTTCATTCGGTTTTACGCCGCAACTAACTCGGAATAACCGAGTTCTCCCCCCCCCTTGTCCCCGGCCACGCAGTTTAATAACAAGTTTAACCCTTCATAATGCATAAAACGTATTACGGGTCTTAATTAAAAATCCGTCCGCATCCTCGCGCGTTCCTTTTCGCATTAAACCCGTGACATTATTATAAGGTCGTACCAACCTACACACACATACACACACACACACACACACATAGATCATAGCTATACCATATAATACCGCTGCTTCTGTATATACAGACGTAGTAAGGACGAAAAAAGACACAACAAAAACCGTCTCGACCGTCGCCCGCAAATTCAAAAAAAAAAAAAAAATTAAAAAACACGCGGCCAAAGAGAAAATCAATAACAAAAGCCGGACGGACGGCGGCGGCGGATACCTGTGCTCACTCCTGACACTGCAGTGCTATTCAATATCGTCCGTATTGTGTGTAAACACGGGCACGAAGAGGATGATGAGCAACAAATACCACCTCTCTTTACTTACTCGCTCTTTCTCGTGGTTTTCACCGTATCAGTCCATTTTGTTTACCTTTAGACGTGATTAAAGTTCATCGTGCGGGTCTGACGGGTCGGTCGATTTTTACGGAAAACAATGTACGGTCTACGGGCCATATAGGAGGGTTGCCATCACCTCTTCCCGTGTAATATCTTTGAAAACAATAAGTCTGACGAGTTGAACGGTTAAAATTTAAGTTAATTTGAACTTTAAACTCAGCTTTTAACTTTTGATTATGTTTTAATTGGACTCGTTTTTTGTACATTAATTTGAAAATAATTTAAAACAACGAGTTAATTTGAAATAATACTTCGTTCAATAAATTTCAATAAGACGATATTAAATTTACGATCCACCACATTGTTTTTTCTTTTTGGACGAAAGGAGTTGAATTTATACTCTTTATTCATATTTTCAAAAATAATAAAAAATAAAAAACCATAAACTGTAATATTCATCGTTTTCGTTTTGTCGATAACAAGTTTGCAAAAATAACACTTGTAATAATAATTTAACGCACATTAGTTTTTAAATAAATGTAGACAATTAATAGAGCAATTGGCTTTACGTGTGTTAAATTGTTAATTTTTTAATTTTTAATGAACATATTATTTGGTATTTTTGAAGTATTTGAAAAGGGCACAAATGCGTATAGGATTCCTCAATTTCACGAATCATATATATTTTTTTTAATATTTCATGAAAGTTTCGAGAAAAAAGGTTGTTAAGAACATTTTAATTTTTAACATATTACTAAAATATTGTGGTAAAAAAAAAAAAAAAAATTAATACAAGGGTACGCGCAATGAAAATGTAATATTAAACGTGTTTCACACGAAAAACTGCGTGTAACAGACGAATATTGTTTAACGTTTCGTTGTGTAAAATTCGTACTGGATTCCCACCGTCCCGCTGTCAGAATTTAAGAACTGTCTCTCGGACGGAGAAACGAACGTCTCCGTGCGGTGTCGATTTGTTTCGCTCGGCAAATTAACACTGAGATCTTCGGGGATACGCGGCGTACAAAAACGTTCATATGTAAGTGCGTAAAAACGGCATAGTATGGACGCGAACGGCATTTATACATGTATAGTATGGTGTGCCTCTTGATCGTATTTTTTTTTTTCTCGCACACCGCTAATATTGACACACAGTCACACGATACGGCGTTCCGTAAACAGAGGGTCCGCGAGAAATCCAATTTTAAACGTATAAAAGATACCCCAGTCGACCGCCGCCGCCGCCGCCGTCCTATAATCGAACCGTTTCCCGAAAACCTTTATCGCTTCGGAAGTGGCCGGATTATGTTTCGACCTTAAATAAACTTTTGCGAAATGAACGTCTCGCGTACCTGTGCACTGCAGCCGATATAATATACCGAATTTCGGTTTATTTTTCCCCGCCGGCCGTTCACCGTTATTGAACTTTACGACTGTACGGCTGCACGTCAAACACCGGGATGTTTCAATATTGCGGACGCGGAGAATCGAACCGCAGTAATATTTATGGTCCGTTGTTGTCGTTCGTATCATATTGAAACGCGAACGAAATTTTTCGATGTACCGAAAATATTTCAACAATTGTCGAGTTTTCTCAGGACCGCGGTTGTATGGGAGTGGGATGGGGGAAACGTTATTATATATGTATGTATTAATTTCTGCCGCAGTTCAAATATTATGACGGTGAATTATAAATGAACGTTTTAGTTTTAGAGTGTCGTGTACAATATATTGCGCGTATCGCTCGCAAGAAATATATAAAAGTGAAAAGAGTTTACTCCCTCTTGTTTGCCGTACGTCACGCTAGTAGTGGGTATGTATAGCAGCAGGCCTAAACTGGAGGGGAAGTTATAAATATTAATAATACGGTCGCGAAACTGTGCGGGAAAAAATCTATCTCGTTCGGTCTCTTTTGATAAGAAACGGACTAGGGAAAAAACATTTTATACTACCCGTCCGAGTTGCCCGAAACCCTTGATCTTTTCGATGGCGCGGGGCGGTGGCGTGTTCCCGAAGAAAACCGGACGATAATAATATTTCTTTTTGAATTGCCAGAGATGTATGTGTACGAATTAACATTTGTTTATTATTCGATGTAAAATCAGTGGTGAATAATAGTATGGGAACATGACAAAAGTGTAACCGAATTTAATCGAAAATTTGCCGGTTAATATCAATATTGGCTTACAGTTTTCAATTTCAATCTATCATTTTTTTGTGACTATCGTGATAATCGCGGTTTCCGATCAGTAAAATAATATAGGCCGGTTGTCGGATTTCGAAAAAAAGTCATATTGGTACAGCACTTTATGTTAGGTATAGTTTATCAAAGCCATTTAAATATATTGTGAAAATCAACGTTTTTTTTTAATAATTTATTACACGTGTGTGTACTTAATTGGACGGAGTTCACGAGAAAGGGGGGGGATAAGTAAAAAGAGTTACTTTTCAGTAGGTACAAAAACCATTAGGATAAGTTTTAAAATTATTCGAAATTTTTCTTAAAAATTTGTTTGATTTCAATGACAACCGTTTTAGGGTAAAAGTCAGATTGCTACTACCTAAACCGTATTTAAAATCAACGAAATAATAGTTTGGAATCAATGAACGCGGGACTACAACGAAGATATGTTTGATAAAAATTTCAGATTATAAAATTCATCTGGAAACGGCTGTTTTATTTAAAAATTATTTTTGTTATTTCGGACTAAGAATATTGAATTAGAGCTGGGTTACTGAGTGAGATTCGAGGGAGCTTTAGCACCCACTCATTTCCCCTAGTTGCGCCTATTGTGTAAACCATCTAATTATTTTCCGGTATTTCGAATATTGTGAATGAAGAGCGATCCAATTAAATGTTTAAGTGAGTTATTAGAACAGTATACCGACTGAAAGCCGGATAAAAAAAAAAAAAATAAAAAACTTATTAAAAGCTTATGATGGATGACGATAGAAAAAAAAAGTTGACAAATGAAGGACGACGGCAATAACGTCGTTTGTGAAGTGATATACGCGTACGGGGACAAAAAAGCGATGAGAATAAAAAAACAGTCAATCGGAAAAGCCCGATGGGAAAACTTGAAGTTTATATTATTTCGATTGGTAGACACCCGTCTATTCGAATTATGTTGTCTATGCTTACTCGAAGTTTAATATAGTGAAAAATTCATTCGGACGAAGATATATAAAAAAAGATATTTGCACGAATATTATTGGCCGGGTTCACACATTATACCGTACAGGTTTAACGGTATGAGCCGAGAGATACAGACTATATAAATAAATTAAGGCAATTTAAAATTTCCTTTTTCCACTGGGAAAAGGGGAGGGTTTAAATAAATAAAAAAAACGGGTTTTTTGTTATTTACTAAATTTTCGAATCGGAGCACACAACCTAAACAAACCCGATAAACTCATGTCCGTAAAATGTTAAACGTCGGGCGCAGTGCTCTGCAAATATTCAATATTTTTGATCCAAGTTTTCCCAAAATTTACCAAGTCATTTGTAAGTGTTTGTAAACATAAAACGGTACATAGTTTGTGAGTTCAGACGTTTTCACTTACCCGCACTAAAGTTTATATTACGGTTAACGTCTCTGTAGCGGAAACTTGGCTGTTTTGTCATTTACATATTTTTAACCATGCCAAAATGGTTTGGATATAGTTTATAGTAGTCGCGACCCTCGTCCTCGAGTTATCCCAAAAATAAAGTTTAGCTACGATGAAGCGTTTTAAATTTTAAAAAATTATGCATTATCTGAAAAAGGCACCTATAATAATGTGTCCGGTTAAAAAAAAAGTTATTATTATTATTTTTTTAACGTTTTTAACATTATTGTTAAAAATTAAATTTCATTTGTAACAATAAAACAAAAAAATGTAAAATATAATATGCATATAAATATTTAAATTCTCAATAGTTTTAGGTGGATTGTGGTGTTATAGACGCAACGCATATGTGTAGTGAATTTGCCTATCTACGACGCCGGTTTCCGTTGATACGACGGTACAAAATGCAAAGCTAAAGTAATTGTTTATTATTATTTTTTTAAAATTTTTAATTGGAAAATTCGATTACCTTTTGATAAATTCCGTTATAATACATTATAATTCTATAAAATGTATTATCGCATACGGTATAAATCGTAATAAAAGTAAAATTAAACTATTAATGAATATTAATCTCGCACAATTTCGAAGGTACACGCGGAGAAGCACCGGCTAAATAAAATAATTAAAAACTGTTCAGCCGTAAGAACAATGTTATACTTTGGTATACTAGCGGCACGAGACTTATATCATTATGATCTAGCGACGCACTAAGTCAAAACAGTATAAATCTCTTATACAGTTTATTGTTATGATTTTTTCCACGCGGTTTTGTACTACGGAAATGTTTTATAGACCGTCGACAATAATATTGTACGCGTGCCAAGAATTAAATATATTTTTTTTAAAAAAGCACCGATACTGCTGACGGGCGAGACACATTGTTATACATGTGACACTTTCGTAAAGTAGAATATTATGTATCTGTACGCAACGATCAGTCGACGCCATCGAAAAACGATTCTGACCGACACTCGTTAAAAATACATTGAAATAACAACATTGCTACAATTTTCGATTGCTGCACTGCTACAAAACTCGAACTTTGAACACTTACAAACTAAACTAACTTCAAACCGTAGTAAATTTTCAAATATTTTAACCGTGCTTAGACTATTTTGTTCACATTTAACGAGATAACCACTTCAAAATTCGAACATTTCCAATGCCCATAAATAGCTGAAAAATTTCCCGGGTGTAATGGAAATATTTCCACATAATATGAAAAAGACTAATTATATGTATTGTGAAAATATTTCGAGTACCTGTCATTGTTTTCTAATGCATGAATATAATGAAAAAAACAAAAACGATATCGCGTACATTTTCCAAATATTTGTTTTTATATAGATAATTCAATTTATTGTATCATTTGTTTTCGTCTAGATTCTAGCAACTACCCCTTGTGGTTATCTAGACATTTTAAAATGTATCCTCATTACAACACTGATGATTATAATGATATCATCTCGATCGCGTTTCAACTATTTCGTTATCCCCGTTACGGGTCTGCACCGCCGTCGTCGTAAGAGCGCGCAATACGAAATAACATATAAAATGCATTTCGGAAAGATACATCCGTGTTACCCCGCATTTTGATAATTTTTCCTTTTTTTTTTTTTTTTTTTTTCGTCGTCCGGCCCTATTCCGAACACGTCATCGTCCCCGTCGCGGATGATTTCTCGGCGTTTAAATCGTCCGGTCGAGCGCGAACGGCACAGACGGCGGCGGCGGCGGCGGCGGCCGTGAGAGCGAGAGAGAGCGCGCACGACGATTCCGTAATGTCGTGTAGGTACCTACGTTCGCCGTAGCACGCGGAAGAACGGGCGAAGCCACTCGAAAAATACGAAAGATACGCGGAGTCGGTGCGTTACTATCATTATCGTTATTATTATTATTATTATTATTATATACGTATATACAGGAGACGCGAACAATAACATTCATCAGACGCAAAAGTGCTCCGCGGTTCGAGTGCCGTTTTAAACAAACGCGGCCCCCTCGGTAAATCACTCCGCGCGGGATACGCGGCGCAAACACGTCTGCCCGTTATACAATATCATATACGCGTATCTCGTGTGTAAATATATATATGTGTGTGCGTGCGTATGCGCGTGTATAAAGTACACATAAAGTCCCCATTGTCCCCGAGCCAGTTTTACATCCTCTCTTTTGGGTCCTCGCTCGCGGCCCAAACGACTGCAATAATCGTTGTTATTTTTTTTTTTCATCCGTCAGAAATATTGTAACGATATAACCTCTAAACCATCCGCATACGCGTAGTATCGTAACGCGCAGCAGTTTGCGACGGACGCGCGTTGTCCCCGGACGATACGGTTATATCGCGAGTACGCACATATCCCTTTCAACAACGTCATATCTGAAGAAGACCGATTTATCGGGAGAACGGTTTTAAAGTTAGAATGTAGAATGAAATCGTTTGAAACGGACTCTCATCCAGCGATTGACCCGCGTTTTTTCCATTTTTCAAAGACGAATAATGTATCAAGTTCAAAAACTGAACAGTCGCTCTTAGCTATTTAATAACGCGAAAACGACACTACTGGCCTCTAACGACTTGACACTGTGATAAAGATATGACGGTTTTACTGGGGAACTGGGGAATGTTACTCCTTTAGGGCATTCTAATATTAGGCATAACCCGAAATACTCGAGTTTTGAAATTTACGTTGTTGAAAGGAGTGAGTGATATTATAGTTTATATATTTGAAAATCACTCGTACGACGATTTTAGGTCAGGGCTGCCATTCGTCCTAATGCAGCCGGGCACTAACGGTTTTAAGCACGCTGTCCCAATATGCTTTAAATCTCGGCCGGGACAGTAAATAACACCGTTCTCTTAGAATAGGTCCCGCGTCTTCAAAAATGTTAATTTTTAAACCCATTAAATTTATTTGAAAATTTACATAGAAATCATTTTTAGCTTCGTGTATTTTTTATATTTATACATTTTTATGCAGATAGTTTGACGTTAACCTTACCTTTAGCCGTTGTACCTAATTTAATCGTTATCGACGTGTTATCTAATTCGATTATAAAAACAGACATAACCCGTATAGGAATTAATTTAATAATTTATCAGAGAAGAAATACCTACTAGAACCATAGTCAACAAACAAATTCGGGCAAGATGCACTAATAATTTAAATTACAATCTACTAATATTATATGTATATACAGATAGACATTTGAGTTGACAAAAAGAAAAGTATTACTGTCGATGGAATGTCGGGTAAGTGTAAGAGTAAGAGAGTAAGTAGAATTGTTTGTTATCGTGCACAACGATAAGTGATCGTTGGCGAAATACGATTCTAATCAAAGTTCGATTAAACATGTTTCGATATGCCGAATGATTTTAACGTTTTACATCGTTCTACAAACTTTTTTCGAAATTTTCGGCCGAAAAATCATATTCACGTAAACCGAAAAAGACGATGAAATTGCCAGAGGAATTTTTCACGATAGGTGACGTAGTAAATGATAACAATCACCGCACACTTCTACGCTTAACCCGGTAACGGGAACCCAAAAAAGCCGATTGTTATTCAATAAATCGAGTTTTCCCCGTTACTCGGTTAAAATATATCTATACATTTTAAGATTGGATTGTCGAAAAAATATGCGTAGTAGAGTTGCGTTTTCTAGTCAATGGGGGGCGGGGGAACAAACATCCTCAATTCTCCTATCTGGCGCATGCCATTGGCAGAATCTATTGTGTTTATAAAACCTATTTTTCTTGGTATCTCGCCCGTTTCCGGTCGCCGCGAATATTGTTCGCCACACGATCGAACTGTCCCAATTTAGTTTATTAGTTTGTCTCAAAGAAATCGTAATATTATACGAGTCTGTGTGTACGGTCGACGACAATCGCTAATACAATTGTGTTTGCCGTAGTCCGAGTCCGCTAAATACGCCCTCGCGTGTCCGTATCGCTATTAACTAACTGTGATAATAGTATGATACAACGAATTCGATCCAAGCCGTAATCTGTTTAGTAGACCCGACATAATTATTTTTAGATTCCGGGCGTAGCGAGGGAGCTATTGGTTTTACAATGCTGTTTATTTCTTTCTTTCTTTCTTTTTCTTTTTTTTTTTTTCTAGTCTGTGGACACGTCTTTTCCTAGTAAACGTACTTCGATTTTTTCGTGTAGCGATTTTTCCGAAAGCTCAAGTTTGTAGACAGATTGCACTTTAAAACTCATTTTTTGATTTTCGCCGCCGTTCTTTTTTTCGATAAAAGCGCCAAGTGGGAAGAACCGTAGGAAAACGTACCATTTGACGACTTCGTTATTTCATAAAAATCACACAACGTCTTTTTTGTTGAAATTTTCATTTGCTTTCTTACGGTATCATCGTCAAACATTTCGAGCAACTTTTGAGCTTTTAAGAAATTTTAATTTTTGGGAGTTTTTTTGCTATAACTCGGTTATAAATACACGTAGCGATTTGATACTTGGTAATAATACTTATATCAGATTTACCTAGACATAGTAAAATTTCCAAAATCATCGTACGACTTTTTTTCTTTTTAATAAGTATTTTTAAATCGTATTTAGATAAAAATTACAAAAAAAAAATACGGCAATTGAAATTATGTATTACCGAACTGCGCTCGGAATCATCTTTTGTCAATCAATGGTTTATAGTTGCTTACAGATATAAATGCAATAATCTTATGTTTCCTACCCTCCTAACATCTCACTTACATTAGTGGCCGCTCCTCAGTATCAGATTTTTTTTTTTTTGTTCGGCGTTATCGCGAGAGATATTATATTCGTCCGCCGTCCGTCAACAACGCCCCCTCTCCCATCACCAGTCCGAAAATTAAGGTCCGACGAACCGTTTTTACTATCGACCGGACGTTCATGGTATTATTTTATATTATGACCGACAGTAATAATCGTATAACCGCGGATTCTGACGTTTTTCCTTATGTATATTTTACTGTCGGTGTTGTCGGCTCACATTATTCTTAATACGACAACGACCGTCGATAATAATATATTATTATTATTTTTTAATAATATTTATTTTCTGATTTATTGGCCCGTCGCGGGTTTTTATATCTCCCTCCGTCCCAACGTTTCCCCCGTCCCACCTCCGTCGTCGTCGTCTAATATGACGAGCGCAAGTCTATTTATTCTCGTAAAATACGTAATATATAGAGGAGTTTATAATAATAAAAATAATAATAATAGTAATAATTTAGTGTTGCTGTAGCATCGCCGTAATGGCTGGATACATAAATCAACCGAATCGCGGATTTTATTACAGACGTCGTCGTCGGTTATTTTTTGATTAAGGTTCTTCTCCACTTTCTGCCCGCCCCGCGCACTTTTGTATAATAATATACTCAGGCCGTACCCATGGATAAATCGAAAAATTCGTTGTCTTAGACACACCCCCCCACCCCTCTTCCACTCGTCTGTCATCGTTGCCAATCCTCATTTTTCGTCATAATAATACATTTTCAATTTTTTTTTTTTTTTTTTTAATATAACTTTAAATATAGCTCAAAGATGACGAGGGATAACAATGATATATAGTTACGTGCAGTGGCATGTTATCAGCTTTTTTTTTGATATAAATAAATCCGAGATATTATGACAGCCATACACGGTGGTGGTGAATTGTATTGTTACACGTAATACTTGTTTGGGCCATAGAAAAATGTGATAAGTAAACGTAATAATTATACGGATATAAGTATTATACTTGATTGTTAATTGCTGCATCACATTTAATGTCGAATATGTCTACTGACCACTGTTACTGTGGTGACCATAACCGTGATTGTTAATAATAGTACACAGGTATATGTAACAGTTTTCATAAGACATAGATCTTAGATCTGGTCGTGATATAAAAGTGAACAATATGGCCGTCGAATTAAAACGGGGAATTGAAACTTCACGTCTTATCATCATTTAGCAATCTACGTAGGTATTATATACAATATAATCCGGTATTTGTACATAATAATATAATATAATCTAATAATTGTAAAAGACGAGCTGTTAAACGCGGTTGCTCAAAGGGACAGTTTAAGTAACTATTTGATCCGTCATTTGAATAGCTATTCAACGGGCGTAAATTTGTGCATTTCGCGGTCGGGTTGAAAAATCGCAATCATAATATTAATCGCAATAAACACTATAATAGTTCTTGTTTATACAGATATAAAACTAAAAAAAAAAGAACCCGGTACGCCGTCGACGTTTTCAGACGTTTCGAAAAATCCGGTATGAGACGCTGTCAGAAAATTTGGTAAAAAAAAAAAAAAAAAACGACGATAAAACCGCCTCTCTCGCTGAGCGACCGCGAAATTAACACACAGGGGATATCCAGCGTCTCGGATTCATCTTCCCGACCCGACCTAACTTTGGAGCGCAAATCGATTCTACGCGGATGACAATATTTTATGTCCGCGGCATAAACAAATACGTTTTACGCGGGGTACGGTCAACACAACCCGTTCTCCCAGTGTAACGCGACGGCGGCCGATTTCATAATATTACACCGGGGGATTTGTCGTACCCTACTCGCCTGTCCAGCCGTCGAAACATTGTATGCATTCCGTTAATACGTCCGTGACCGATCGCAAATCGATTATTCGTCTCTTTCGGATTTTCCCGATTATTACGAAAACCGCATCGGGTAGAAGAAAAAAAAAAATGGGGTTTCGCGGGGAAGCGGTCGGACATTCAAAGGAACGGTACAAAATGTCTCGTTAATTTTCGATTGGAGCAGGATTTCCGGTGTTTTTTTTATTATCATACGGATTTCGGCCAGTTAGAAATCGCGCGGGCCGCTCGTTTCGGATCCCTCGTGCCGTCCGGTTTTCGCGACGCGCTCACCGCGGCGGCGATTCGTCTGTGCGTTAGCGTCGCGATTCGCGCATTTCCGGGATTTCGTCCGGCTCCGCGTGTACGTTTTTTTTTTTCTATCAAAATTCGGTTCTCGGTTTTTCGTCCGCGCCGTTTTTCGTCCATACGAGGTCTAACCAATAAGTAATGAGACTAATTCAATAAAACACGTATATATATAAATATTAAGATACATCGATGTGATCCCCTCCAAAGTACTCCCCTCCCACCACCATATACTGGTTCCGACGTTTTTTCCAGCTCTCATAACATTTCCGGAAGGCTTCGGCTGGAATGTGCTTGTAATAACAACACGTCCGACCGGCGACGACGACACAATACGCGGCGGCGGCGGCGGGCGCGTATAGTAATTCGCGGGGACGATATTATTGCTGTATCGCTATTTACCGCCGAAAGCCGTCGCGAGCCGAAACCTCCGGCGCGCACGTCGTGTCGTCCAAACGGCGTTATGGCGCGCCGGCGTGTGTTCGCATTGTACGCGGCGCCGGGGCGACGGCAGTAAATTTCGTAACGACAGTATCGCGTTTCGTGCCGTAGCGTTTCCCGCGCGGACGGCGTTTATTTTAAAACGGGATTTCCGTTCGTGCGCGCGCCGCGCGACGCCGACGCGTACGCGAACACGGACGCGCCGTGTTTGTTCGGCCGCGACACTGTCGCGCGACAATAGTGCGAAACGTCCAAAACGTTTTTCGCATTAGCACATTGCCATTTCAAAGGCCGGGGTAGAGACGCCGCGGCGAACGCGAATTAATCCGGTGTACGTACACGCGGCGTTGTACAGAACGATCGTCACGGAAACGCGACACCCGCACACCCGACGATTATCGCTCCCCGACGTACGCGGAAAATGTTCGCTATTTTTTTTTTTATTTTTTTCGATTTTTTTGAACACGTGAGAAACGAGTAGCGCCAAACGACGGGACGCGTTACACTCGTCTCTCGTCGCCGTTACGTTTACAGGTGAAACCGCCTAGCCGACGTTTTTAACTGCACGCGACAACATTTACACACCGTAGGGTCTATGACACGGTTCGGAAAAATATGAAACGATCAACACGTGGCGGTCGTTTCGCGCCCGAATGTGAGGAGACGGTGACGGCCGTTAAGGTTAATTTCAACGGTGCTTGTTGTTTCGTTAATTTCACTGAAAAATTCCGCTAAAAGTTAACAACTTTCCGGGATAATAACATAGTGTATTGCGTGCGTCGTATTGATCGTCCTGTATAGCGGTTGCGCGTTGATTCCGGGACACCCGCAGCCGTACGGGGTATGCGTTTTATAGCCAATACGCGTAATCGCGTAAGGACGAAACGAGAGACGATGAGACGGTTTCCGGATTATATCGTAGCTATGTACACGGTGGAGTAAAGAGATTATTAAAACGGCATTTGCGTGAGTCCTCGCCCCGAGAAGTGATGAATTTAAACGACTGTAGCGAAAACAAGTAAGTATAGCGCTGTACAACAGACTGCGAGGGATTGAAAAAAAAAAAATAAGGACCGTTTTCTAGAATACACGCATAAATCATAATTAAATATAAAATGTTTGTCGGACGAAATAATTTTCTCGTGGAAATATTCGGGGAAGGAAAATGCTATATTATTATTATTACTATTATTATTATTATAATATAATTTTTACGTTTATACTGTACAGAGCGCGAGTTAAAGAGACGGGAAACGAAATGTTTTTTTATTTTATTTTTTTAAACAAAAGTTTTTCCTTGACGTCATAAATCAAATGGAAAATACAATTTTTTTTTCGTATCTCCATCCGCCCGCGTCGTGGGATACTGGTACCAAGGCAGTGGATCCAAAACGATAATTTCGTCGGGGGCCTATGCCGAAACGAGAATTATAAAAAAAATAAGTAAACAAAAAACTAACCACTTGCGACGACGACGACGACCGCGGCTTTACCCCGCACTACACCGGATAACCACCGAGGTTGGCCGGCCGCGTCGTCGTCGGTCGCAGTGCAGCTACAGCAGTAGTTTCGTTTTCGCTTTCCTTCTCTTAATTTTTTTGTATCCGGAACGAAAAACAAAAAGGGCTAGGTGACATTTTTCCTATGTACATAGTAAATACTTGAACTCGGAAACGGAGAGAGAGAGAGAGAGAGAGAGAGAAAGAGAAAGAGAAAAATAGGTACAGAGAGAATGGAGAGCGAACAAATTTCTCCCTCGCGTCCTCTGGTCCCGCGATCCGCCACCTCCGGAGGGGTGAGAGAGAGTGGAGTCCCCTTCGCATCACTTTTCCAGTTTAAGTACAAAGTCAGTGCTGTATATACGGCCGTACACACCTGTCACGGGGAGAGGTAACCGCCCAACGTCGTTACCACCCCGCAGATCCATAAATGCCCTAGTTGTCGCCGGCAAATGCGACGAGCGACGGCGGCGGTGTTCTTTTACAGTTTTACGCGAGAATCGCAAAAGTTTTCTTATTCGAGAAAATCGTTTCCGCTCGCAGACGCGTTTGAACGAACCGTCATTGTATATTGCACACTTTCGTGTACCTAACTCAATTGTCTGCCGTTCCGACGATAGCGGCCGGGTAGAGTAATTTAAACGGCGACGACCGAATGGAAACGATAATTATTGTGTTCCGGATATATTATTTGGTTTTATTATTACCTTGCGGGCGAGGCTCAAACAGTGTAAAACAGACGGAAATAGTTTGAACTTTAATTAAATATTGACGGAAGAAAAGTGGGTCAACATTGACGTTGCGCGTTACACGGCAGTGGTCCGGCCACGGGAGTTAAGGAGATTACCAAAACGGGCAGATACTTACTGCGGGCCGGTAGGTCGTTCGGGTTGCGGTTTGCTCAAACGGGTGAAAAGTATACATGCGATATCGATCGATCTACGGTGATAATTTTAAATTTTGTAAATAAAACAAGTTGCGGCTTCAAATTGCGGCGTATTAAACAATTAACTGCTAATTATTACTACTAACTACCAGTTAACTGTAATTCCGTGGAAATTTTTGAATGATTTTGATTATCTAGTGTGGTATGTATGTAGGAGTAGAATAAATTTAATATTTAAATTTTAGATTCTGAACGAAGCGAGGAATGCATTGGTTTCACAACGGTGTTTTTTTTTTTTTAAATTTTTCTGCAAACAACTTTTCTACCGGCAATTTTTCTCTGATTTTCAATTATTGAATTATTTCTGAACAGAAATTTCACTGGAGTGGTACTTTATGGAGGTCATTTTTTGATTTTCTCATGAGTTTTCCCGATAAATCGGAAAATAGATAAACGGAAACTCAGAAAAACCGGGAAAATAGGTTCAATATTAAACAAATTTTATTAAAGAAAATACAAAATGCATATATTGTAAAACACTATTGACCGAACTCCGCTCAATATCGTTTTTTCGTTAGCAATGGTCAATCGCTGCGCATAGGTATACATTAATGTAGATGGGCCCCTCCATATTTCCTCAACTGCTCATCTAAAACAATAGCTCGCCCACGTGCGAAATTCGTCCATATTTTCAAATAGTTAACGGGGCCTTTTTAGAATTATTTTAGTATTTATATTTCGGTACCTATTATCAGATTCTAAACGTGAAAACACGATTACCAGAAATCTTGCTCGAGTGAAAAAAATAACAAACGTCTTTTTTATTTTGTTCTGTTTTGAATCTAATTGGCGCGTCAGAGAGGTAATTTTGTAATTTCCCAGGAGTTTTTATAATAATTGGAAAAAACCAGAAATAAAATTGTGCGGGAAAACGGACAAATATTTAAAGTGCGCCGCGACGTTACCGCTTTCATTGTTTTAATTTTGTGCGCTTCATATTTTATACAAGAAATCTCGCTTTAATCGAAAAATGACAAAATATCTTTTTTATTGCATTTAAGATCTTGTCGATTATAAAATAATTTAGAAGGAAAAAATTTCTAGTATTTGTAATTTCGCGAATTCGAACTAGGTGCGTTAGTTTGGATAACGACGTTCTACTGTATTTTAAATTTAAAATTTTTTTTTTTTTTTTTAGTTTTACCTCCGTGAACCGTGAGTTTATTACGCATTTGGAGTTATACAACGGAAAATAGGATTATTGGAGCCGTTGAGAGTTTGATGGAAAGGAACAACAATGGTAGCAAAGGAACGCGTTGAATGAAAGAAAATTTGTAATTTAAGCGACGCCAATAAAACGGGTCAACCGTCGATAGACTGATTCGCATGATTTTAAAACAGCCATGCACCTAACTGCGCTCGTCTATTAAGTAAGATAGTTTACATAGTTCGAGCTAAGATCGTAATTGCGAAGAGAGTGTGGAATATTCAATTTGAACAATGAAAAGTTTAAAAAATATTAACGCTACAATTTTTTTTTAATAATATTTTGGAGGGTTACGTATGCAACAGAACCGCATTCCATAACTGATCTACATAACTATCCAGTAGAGTAGACCGTAGAGCGCTCAGATAACGAGCGAGTTTGAGCCCGTTCGTTACACATATCAGAAACCCAAGATTTCTAAGCGATTTGTAAGGGAGGTCGCCTCAATATGTTTACGGCGGAGGATTTACAGGTCAAAGTGATTAGACGAGAAAAAAATTCCCAGGATCTATTTTATGAAAAACCGCGAGAAAAAATTATGGAAAAAATCGCAAAAATTATATATTATTAATAATATGGTTATTTAATTTGGTTTTTGCGTGTTAGGATGTATCCCTTTTAAAAGATAAATTGCCGGCCAATAACGATTAGGGTGAAAACAGGCGGACACGTTCAACGGACAGACTTTTGGTTTTTGTAAGACGTATCACTTTTTTTTTGCGGATGAGCCCGGGAGACAACGGGTAATTCGGCTAGTAAATAATACATAAATTAAGATTTATCTAGAATATTATCATTTGTTTACATTTGTTTTTCGTCTATAGATGAGATAATAAAAGATAAACGTATATACATTCAGATATAACACAACCTTGCCGGTGACATATTAACACAATAACAGTATTAAAAGTTTTTATGTGATAGTATTTTTGGCACGGACAAAATAATTTTGACAGTTAAACGTGTCGATGTAGTAAACGCGTTACCGTTCAGCAGAGAGACAAAAATAAATCGCATAGATAATACCCGCGTTGTTTTATCTCTAATCGAAATTACAAATTTATAATTTTTTCTACTTGATAATAATAACAAAACGGCGTCCACATTCATGCTCACCGGTATGTGAACGAAATCAATGCGCCGATGCGTTTTTACATTTACTCATACAAGCACCTTATATTTATCGAGTGAAAATAGTTCGCGTACGATAAAGTTTCACTCGGACGGCAATATGTTTTTGTTTTTTTTTTTTCCTTTCAAACTTATAGCCGCGTACAAGCTGCGTGTACGGATAGTCCGGTGACGGCGAGTCCGTAATTTTTCAAAACACTCTTTCCGCTACCGGGTCGGAAAGCAAATAGACGAAAAGTTTGGAAAAATTCAATTAAAATTTCTAAACGTCTTGCGTTCGCGCTGCCTTACCGACCGTGACGGTCATCAACGTCCGGACCGGCGACGGCGATAACGATTCGCCCTTTTTTCATTTTTAATTTTTTTTTTTTTTATTTCCGAACGGTTTCGACCGTCCGTACGCGAATCGCGCGTTTACACCGTAAACGAACCGATTCCGCGCGGTCCGTTCGTTTCGCCGCGTCTCGACAAATCGCACGTTACCGTCGCAATTGGCGTGGTCGCCGAACGGTACACGCGTACACATGCCCATTTCCTTTTCCCGGGCGTTGGTGTGGCGGGGGGGGGGTAGGTCGGGGTTAGGGGAGTAGCCCGTGACGCCCGTCTCGCGCCAATAATTTCCATTGTGCCGCGTAAAAAGGAAACGGAGCCGGGCGCGCGCGCGCTCGTACCTAATAACACGCACACACACGCGCGCGCGCGCGCTCGTGTACACGGCAATACCAGTAACGGTAACAGTAACAACAACAACAACAACGTACGGAATATACGGTATTTGTATGCGGGTGTACGCGCGCAAAAAAACCGATGCGGCGGAAGTCGCCGAAATCGGAAACATTCTTCCGGGGACGGTGCCGTTTCGACGAGACTCTCCGTTTGACGGGGGGAGTGGAGCGGACGAGACGTTTCGAACGTCACATTACGTTGTTTACGGCGATAACGACGCGATCGTACGACGGCGGTTTCGCGCGCGTTTTCTCCGGTGCGGAACGCAAAGTTTTACCCGGGAATCGCGCGCCTGCTCAAGAAGTCGCAATTATTCTACAAGCGAGTTTACGTGATATCGCGACGTATACGTGTACCGTACCGGATACACGAGTCGACGGCCGTTCGCGTTTTATTTTCGGCCGACCGACGATCCGCGCAATACACCGGCGAGATAACAAATTTTGTTTTTTTTTTTTTTTTTTTTGGGGGGTGGGGACGGAACGGGAAGGAAACGGCCTTCTAAATGTACTACCGGCCGGATCGGAAATTCAACAAAATAACGTTTTTAGCCGTTTTTCGACCAGAGTAAACTTTTTGCTGGCAATAATCTACAAAAAAAAAAAAAAACAAAACAAAAAGCCACACGTCCGACCGAAAAAATAAAAAGATTCACGCGCTCAAAATCCGCAATCGTAATCGGTCGCGGTACGTAAATCCGGTTCATATTTGCTTAGTGTAAAACCGTTTGTATTTTCAGAGTAGGGGTGTAAACAGTGCTCGAATCGCGTTTTTTGGAACGGTGATCCGGCTATTACGGAAACGGAACGACCGTTTTGAAAACTCCAGGAAAATAAATAATTTCAAAGCGGTTTCCAGCACCACCACCACCCGCCCCCCCCACCATCCACCCCGCCCCGCTGTCGATCGAGCGACCGACGTCTGATTGTACTCCTGGCCGCTTTTCGAACGCGAACGAGAACTCGCCCGCGCGAAATCCCCGGGAAAAATTTCAAAACAAAAATCGAATTTCGACGACGGTCGCGACATCGTGGCGCCGGTGCGACACGGTCGGAAACCCCGCGCGCACAATGACATGTCGCACGGGCACCCGCTTACAATCGCTACTGTTATCGTACCCCGCCCACCGCCATCGCCCACTCGTCGTGCCCACGCGCACATCACCGGGGGTCCCGCGTGCCCCGAAATTAGCGTTACCGTCGCGCGGCTATTAATCCGAATCGTCATGACAACACCGCCATTGTGCCGGGTGTAATCTATTGCGCGTTTCGCTCCCCGCTCCCGCGGAACGCGGCCCGCGGTTTCGAGCCTATTACCGAACAACGACCGTATAATATATGCGCGCTGACGATGTCGTCTCCGCCGTATTATATTCTGTGTACACGAGAATTTATGAGTTTTATCGTGACATCTTAATGTGGAAAAATAAAAATAAAAAAAAAAAAAAAAAAAAATAATAAAAAAAAATGATAACAATAATAGAAACCATATTTTATGGTTTCGCGCATAAATTATTAAAAAGTCTATTATTTTCGAACGAATTCAATTTGTTCTGACCTCCCCCTCCCCCTTTTCTCCGTTACAAACGAATATAATATAATAATCTTTTTGACCTCTGTATTATAATAATAATATACTGGCGTTCGTCGCTCGCGTAATAGTATTCTTTTCAATTTTAATATAAAATACATTTTTCTCTTTTTCTCTTTTTTTTTTTTTAAGTCTCTTAACTTTGCGCTCGTCTATGTATATATATATATATATATTATAATATTATTATATTATTTGTTGTGTATTATGTAGAGTATCAAAAGAAAACCGGAAGATAGGTATTAAAATCGTTTCCTTCCCTCTCCCCTCCCCTACCCGCCCATTTAGTCGTATAGAATTTGAATAATTCTTTTTTCTCGCGGCGTTAAAACGCACAATTATTTATCATCATATTGTGTGTAGAACTTTTTATACCGGGTAATTCGATTTTAGATTCTGCGCGTATAATAGGCCGCAGAAGCTATTACGGAAAGTTTTAATAAGACGTGGTTTTTTTTTTCGCTCAGTGAAAATTACTCGGAACGTCCACACAACGTAATACTCCATAAAAGATCCGAATTTCCCGCCCGCTGGCGATATGGTTTTTTTCGAAAATTCTTCGAAGAACTGCGGTTTTTCTAAACGCTCTTACGTTTACCCAGCTATTGGTATCGGCGTGCCAGTAGTTATTGATTGTTTTGCAAAAAAAAAAAAGTATATTTTCTGTAGTTTTCCGACATTTTTCTGCCAGGGTTTAATATGGCGGAGGTGGAAAAGTGATTTCGGGAAAAATCACTAGCGCTCGGTGTTCTGAATCCGAAATATTCATTTCAAGCGGATCCCAGACCAAACATCTCGAATCCTATATCGGGATATGAAACTTTAATTTTTTAACCGTTGATTTTTATACCGAACCACTCTACAGCTCCGTTCGGAATCGTTTGTTTTTTTTTCGCAATCACTTCAAGTCATTTTTAGTAAACTAAATGTATTACACTATTGGACCTTCCCTTGTCCGTAGGCATAAATGGCCCAAATTTTTTGAAGGGGCCGAATACTCTACGGCATCGATTGCGTATACTGAGTATTTACTTGATAATGACTTGATTTGCAGAGGACAGGTGTTTGGTTGAGTTTTGGAGAGTTTCTTCCTCTCTCCCGTACGCATTTATAATATTCAAAATTTTTTTTTTTTTTGAAATACATTTCTTTCGTACATATTAACGTTAAATAGAACATGTCGGTATGTGTATTCAATGAAAACACTTAAATTTCATCGTTTTTTCCATATTTTTTAGATAACATCTATTCGTTAATTGGGATTTTCTTTTTTTCTATAGTACAATCTCGTTCAAAAAAATTATAACAATCTGTCGACTTTTACGACGAATAAAATGTTTTCATTCCGAACAAAACTATAAAAATCGGTATAGAGATGTTTTATTTTTTTGTTATGAATCATTTTTGATCATTGGAATTTTATATTCGTAGGTACGTATATAAATAATTCACAATTGATGACGATCGTTCAAATATAGTATTTTTACACCGATAGTAAAATATAACAGAATAAAAAAAAAAAAATAAAAATAAAATGATTGTAAACATACAGCGACAAAATATACATCACGAATATAAAGCAAATATTGTAAAAATAGATTTTTATATACAGAGAAAATAAAAATAACCATTGGCTTTTCTCCGAGAATTGCATCAATGAGTCATTTTTTCACAGAATTTTAATACTACAGTAATGTAAATTTATTGAAAATATCGATCGGCTTGCAATTGATTTCAAACGAGATTAAATAATGTACACTCGGTGAATTTTTTTCCTCGAACCCTCGAAACGATCTTATTAAATATATAGTTTTTCAACATATTGTCAACCTATCAACATTTGATTTTCAAAATTACAACGGCCTATTATCGAACCAGGCCGGAGAAGAGAATGTTTTTCCATGCAAATGTCGTTATGAAGCACAATGTTGGATGTACCGTTTGAGTTTTAAGAGTTTAATCAAATTAGACCGGATCTGAGCAATCGTCTTAAAATGATCGTGAAATCATGTATCACACTTCCTGTGCCCACGTACGGTTTAAACTGTTGCCACTTACAAACGTTTCGTCCAGTATTAGAATAGTGTTTTATCTGCGCACAAGGCGCCGAGAACCCTAATTTTCATTAGAATTGAAAAGCACTAATATGAATTAGTTTTTTTTTTAATTTTTTAATTGAAAAGTGATAGTTTAACCGCTATTTAGTTTACATTTCTACGTTTTAAACGAAAATTGTAATTGTCTTCGGTAGTTTCCGAATTCATATAAAATCTAGAGGAGGATTTGAACCCTCCTGTTGTTCTCGTGGGCGTCCATGCCCACAACTCAACATTTTTAGAAAATTGTGTTCCTTAGAATTTGTGTTGGAAAACTCATGTCGCCGTTCGGGAAATCAAAAGATATAACAAACGGAAAATAGTGTTTACGGAAAGCTTACGATTGAAGAATCAAAAAAAAAAAAAAAAAAAAAAACCGGTACCTTTTTAAATACACTTAAAATCTTTTTTCAAGACAATCATGATAAAAATATGATTTCGTAGATTTATAATTTGAAAACTACTTGGTCGTTTCGGCTCGAATCTAACAAAAATAACAATGGGTCCGAACCGTTAAGAAACGCGTTGAACACATTTAAATGTGTTGGCTAATTTTCACTGCGATACCAATAAACGGACGGGATCAACGGTGAAATTTCGGAATTGATAATTTTTTTCACGCGCGTCTCGTGATTAATTCGGGTCGGACATCCGACCAGATGATATTGCCGTATTCGCGTGAGGCACAAGGTGAAATATCGACTTTCGGTAAACAATGCGTTTGATTTACGTCCGTTATATTAGGTTTAGTTTCGCGGATATTGCATATTTTAGATTCTGAGCCTCGAGGGGAAACTGTGTGTATAAGTTTTTATTTTGTCGATGTATGCGAAACCGCCCGTTTTCGAGACGGCGAAAACTTTCAAAACGTCTATAGCACGGCAACTTTGGAGATAGGCAAACAATATTATTACAAACGTTATAACTATGTATACAGGGTGATCAATCTTCCGTAAGACGTACCGTACTCATTATTTCGGGAAGTATCGACTTTTTCGGGAATTTTCTTTTCGGACGACTTCAAGACGCGCCGCGGCGGTCCCGAAATGTTATATATTGATCTTTTATATATAGGTACATTATCACCATTATATACGCGTATACGTGTTTCGGTTTTATACCGGAAACTAACTACTAAAATTACACGCTACGTCGCACAAAGTTTTAGTTTAAATACTATTATACGCGTTTCGGTGTTGAAATATTGTTTCGTCAATCCGCGTGGCATGGTTCGCGTAAACAGTTTGTACGGAAAAAGAAAATATAGAAATACGTTTTTGAGTTAAACGCTGACCACGGCGCCGCTCGGAATCGGTACATTTTCTTATTCGAATTCAACGGAATATTATCGCATTTGGAGCCCGGCGAATATAGGTCCGGAAGTAAAAAAAAAAAAAAACAAAAACAAAAACAAAATATGAAAATTCAATAAAGGCATTATCAAATAATACGATATTATGCTATTGACGGAATGGAATTATTCATAAAAACAAAAAAAACAAAACAAACGGAGTACGAATAACGGTTTATTCCGACCGCAAACAGGACGTAAACGAATTTTCGTACTCGCGCGTGCGATTTCGTTTATTATGCAGTTTTGTCGCGAGAATCGTTTCGGTTTTTTTCAAATTTATTTTTTACACGATACCTATCCGATAATAATAAAAACGACGCTTTTGAACGCACTCGTCGTTTGTTCGACGCGCGGCGGTCGGTCGAGAGAGAAAATACTAAATAAACGCGTTTCACCCGGATACGTTATCCGGACGGGCGCGGTTTTCGTCTTGTCTAGGTGAACGGGAAGTAAGTAATCCGAACCGGTACGGCCGACGTAAACGATACTCTGGACGAATCTTTTCGAATGGCGATTCGATAATGTCATTACGTAGGACCCGAGACATTCAACCGTCGTACCGACGCGGTTTGATGAACGGACTACGAAGTCGCGTCGATCGCTCGACCGTCCAACGACCAGAGCTAGACGCGTACCGGATCCGGTACTGTTTTTAGCGGTCGGTTTTACAGCGGGTAACGAACGAAACCGCGGGCGACAATCAGATACTTGCGCGTCTGCATAAAACGTTGCCAACCGTTCATCCCCGTCTACGGACGACTAATGTAGAAATCGTCTCCCGTGTTTACCGTTGTATTCCCTTCTCGAGCGAGCTGCTCGACGGCCCCGTCGACTTACCTTTCCCGGGCGAACTCTACAGTTCCGCCTCACGGTTCGCCTTTTTTTTTTACGCTGCTCCCGTTTTCGTCCCAGCTCATTGTACGAACGCCGGTTGTCACCGTCCCTTACGGCGGTCGGTTAACGAAAACTCCCTCTCGTTGGATTCATAAATCTGCCCTATTTTAATCTTTCATCAATTACCGCCGTAAACTGCCCGCGTGCTCTTAGTGTTGCGATTAGCTATTGAGCATTCGACCTTAACGTTTGAGCTCATCTCTGTGTGTACGGTACAACACGATTTTTCGTTGCGAAATTGCCCGTTGACGCGTAAATAAATAACCGTACGCATTTCGAGATTTATCAGCCGTACGAGCGTATAAGCGTCGCGTAAAACGTACACGTTTTACACGTTCTTCACGAAATCACGACGACGTCGTCAAACACACGGTTACCGAACCGATAACTATCCGTCGAACTGTTGTCAGTTCTGCGGTAATTAGATAGCGGCGTTTAACCTCAAAGTATCTCGCGGACCACACCCTAACCGTTAGATTGCGATTTCACCATCCGGTAAAAACCTAATTCAATTTCCACGCGACTCGGGCGGTAATATTGTATTATAATATTGCGCGGCGGACCGAATCATTTTGAACGCCGCAACGATGCGTTTTAAAATTTAAAACAACTAACTCCATGTACTCCAGGCTCGGACTTCGAACGCAACACTCATGGAATTTACACTGTCCGTTAATCCTGGTACGGGCGTATTGAATTTGAAAACCGTTCGGCACGCAACGGGGATACGCAATCCGTCCGGATGGCCGTGATTTTACAAGGCCCACAGACCGGTATCGGACGGACGAAACCGTTTCTCGGGCGCGAACCAGTGGCGCGACTCGGCGGAGGTTCGTTTTGAATAGCGCGATTCGAAAAAAAAAAAAAAAAAAAAAAACTGGCGGTTGGGTCGAGTCGCGGGTTCCTGCAGAAACGCGACGAATAAACGATCGTGTTTCTGCGAAACATAAGCGAATCGAAAAATTTCGGACCGCGAACATTCGACGAGTCCGACGAATCCGATTGAAACTTAACCGTTTTTTTTTTTTTCCAACCACGGCGACGGGATGTTTTCGGGACGTCCGACGGGTGGGTAAACCGAATCGGCGATTCGAGGTGAAAAGACATTCGGAACCGCCGCCGGGCGCCGTACGCGGAGTCCTCGCGCGGGATCTTCTGTCGCGTCCGTGCGCGCGCCCGAGAGGAAACGGATTTACCGGCGGCGTCGGCGTATCCGGACGGACGAGGGGACGTACCGGTGTTATTTACACGTAAATATTGTGTTATGTGCCCGCGCGCGAGTTCGGTATTCAAATGACGCGATATCCGGCGTACGTCCGTAATGTCATTGCGATCGACGATCGCGTCCGGGAATAAAACGTTTATCGGCGGCCGGGGAGGGGGGAGGGGGGAGAACAAGATCGATCGATATTATGCGTAGGCGTACCGCGTCTACGACAATCGTATTGTACGGGCGTTTCGAAAACCTTCGACGGAAACCCGTGAATAACGTTTGCGGTCGTCCGCAAACGAAGGGCGGAAAAACGGTTTTTTTTTTTTTTTTTTTTTTTTTTTGTTTTTTCAAGATATAAATCGCATATTTCGTACGCGGTTTCGAAACCCGATACCCGTAACGCAACCGGGAATAATATTGAAGGCGCGCACCTCGTGTCGTGTACACGACACACGCAACGTTAATGTGCATACGTTAATACACGTTTATATTTTCCGTAGAATTTTTCTCGACAAATTTTACGCATGCAATTGAAATTCCGTCCGTCGGTCCGTCATCTCGATCGAATTTTCGCCATCATTCGACATTCGAAACGATACGAACATCGCCCGTGTACATTTTATCTTTAGAGTCCCGACGCGGAATATCAAAAAACATCACAAATTTGTAAGTTGAATAGAAATATCTGTGTTAAAACGATGGGATTTCACGGTGTCCGAGCGAAAAGAACAGTAATTTTTATTTAATTTGGATGTCGCAGTCAAGAACCTGTACTCTTTTCAATAGATTATTAACCGGCCATACGCGATAAGGATAAGATTAGAAGCACGTTGAATCGAATTTCTTTTACCGATCTGAAAGTATCGAGCCCGGAAAATACCAATCAATTAAGCCGGAATTAGACTTTTCTGTCGATTTTGGAAACTTTGTTCAGCTTCTTCCGGACCGAAAATTAAGCGAAATGAAGGAATTTCGCAGTACACATACGGCGTAAGTATATAGGATATGCCTTTTGGGAGTTTCAACATCGATCGCTCTCCTTCATAACGTTTATGCTCGAATTTCATGGTTTCACAGTAAAAACCGGGTTTCGAACAGAATAAAATCTAATAAGATCCCAACATTCGTAATTATTTTAACACATGTATGTGAATAAAAAAAAAAGAAATATTGTAACGACGACAAGTCACTTGGTGAAAAATCCGGCTCTAATGACGGGTGTTTTCCAAAAAACGTTCTCCGAAAATAAAGTCGATTGTCCCGTTTATGTGTTGTATACATTTATTTACATCGATTTCCCGCTATTTCTGGCCTTACTTTTAGCGGTTTGTTTCGGACCAAATGAAATTACAGGTATCCTATTGGTGGATCAAAGCGATAAACGTCGGTTAAAATTTCAATAAAGTTCCACCGTGTTGTTGCAGGTAAAGGGTGTGTTTTATAGCGAAATGAAGACGGTGGGATGACATTTTATATACACGCGACGGTTGTGTCAAAGACCTAAATTTTCGGCTCGTTTCACTTTTTTATGTTCAAATTTTACCATTCCGCTGGAAATGGTATGATAATAATATAATAATGTTAAAGTGATGGACAATTCGATTTTAGTGCTGGGTTGTGCTGTTAACGGGTGTTTTTTTTTTCGTAGTAAAAACCGTCCGGGGAAAATTTCACGGCATTACACCGTTGTGAAAACGTCAATTTATTTATTACTTATATAGTTTTTTTTTTTTTTTTTTATTACGAACGTTCGATTTACGTTCGGTTTAATGAAATCGTTAAGTCACCAACCCCGGTAGGTTGATTTCAACACACAATATTAAAGTCGTTATTAAAAGCTGATTTACTTATTTTTTCGTTACGCCGTTATCTGCGTGCGGTACACGTATTGACGTCGTGCGAAATCAGCGCCACGATCGGCAGTTATTTTCGGAGAGAAGGGTTACGAACTCCGAACAAATTTCGGGACAGGTTTTTGGCATGGCAAACTACTAAATGGGTGATGTAATCGATTTACAAGAATTGGCTGTAATTGTATTGCAAATGATTAAGTGGATTTCGTGAAAAAAGTATTGCATTTCGAGGGGAAAGTAACTCCTAGGAGACCTCTCATCCCGGTTTCGCCGCTGTGTTCGTAGATTTACGCGTGTTCTACCGGAATAGCCGAGAATAACCAATGAAACTACGTCCAGCGTCTACCCGGGAAAAAAAATACACATCTTAGTAATAACCTTAAAACTAAAACCCGAAAAAGTGCGTAGACTTTGCGAAACAATTAAGGGAATAAAATAACAATGGACACTTATTCGCTTATTTTTTCTCGTGGCCATCTTTTCCCCAGGATAGTTTTCAAAGATACAGTCTTGCGCGCTGTGGCGTGTAGAACGTTTTTTTTATTTTTTATTCTTGCGAGTTTCGACAATATTGTACACGCGAGTGTTTATCACTTTCGTGAACAAATCGGGACGAAATTGTTGTCGGTTACTACGTCAAACACATGTTCTACAGCCTCACACGTAGCTGGCCTGACGTACCGCAATTCGTGAAATCCGGAATTCACGAACGAATATATCGCCGCCGCACGGGGCGAGAGACGTTCTCTCGCAGGGACCCGGGTTATCGACAATCCGCATTTAAATAAACGGTTTAGTGATGCGATCGTGACAAATGGATCGGATGTCTCCCGTCTCTCCGGGCGTGACGCGCGGCACGTCGTATCGAATACGACCGACCCGATCGGTCATATGCAACGGAAAACGGAATTCTAAAAAAAACACATGCATTTGCATCCGGCGCGAAATGTGCGCACGAAATCGCGGGCGGGCGGGTGTTTTCGGTCGGAGTTTCCGTTTCGGATTTTCGAATCGAACGTTTGTTCGGACGGTACGAGGACCGGAACGCGAGAGAGTGGCTCGGCCGATTGCGCTTACACGCGTATGCTTCGCGCTGAATTCGAATTCGTGTTCTACGAGGACCGGTCGATGGAAAATCGGTCGAAATCGCTACAACTAGAAATCCGGCGACGCTGACACGGTATAAGCGAAAACCATCGGATAACAGAAACCACTAGAGAGTTAAACTGTTTTTCGTCTTTACGTTTCAATTTTCATTCGGTTTTTCGATGCGATTAAACGCGCGAGTTTTTCACGTATCGTAATAATAATGTACCGTGTGACGAAAATCGCACGCGTAAACGAAACAAGTAAATACGAGACGCACGCGATAGACGGTGGAAAATTAACAAACACCTAGTCAAAAGAACCGGCGTGACCGGCGGAACGGGAAATGACCGCCGACGCGCGGACCGCGAGCGCGGAAACGTGCGGACGCCAAGACATTTAACGGTACGCCACCGGTGAGCGGAGAGACGGCGGACTTTTCTGGACAACAATCGTGAGACGACGCAATCGGAATCGCTGATTTCCGGCGGATGAAGAGAATCCGAACTCCAAATACCGCCGACCGACAGACGACGAACCCGCGACGGGATTACCGCGCCGAGTCGGTCCGGGTTCCGGGCCGCAGCGGTTTTACCGACGGAAACGATGTCGGTTCGCCCAGAAAACACCGGTGGAGGGGGGCAGGGACAACAGGGCCTAACCGTCCGAGATTCCGCGAAAACGACCGGCGGCGGGCAAACGAAATCGGTGGTGTTGTTCGACAAAAGGCGCAACTAGTATTGCGAACCCAACCGGGTATTTTTTCCTCGAGATCCCGACCGCGTAATAACAGCGACGGCAAGGACGACGACAAAACGACAACGGAAACGAGGAGAAACGACGACGGCGACGACGGTAAAAGCACACGCGTTGAACGCGGTAAAATCGTACGTAAAAAAAAAAAAAAAAAAAAAAAAAAAAAAACGTACCGGCAATGATCAGGTAGACGATGAGCAGATTCGAGAGTATTCCCATGTCCCATTCAGCGGCGGCGGCGTCGGTTGCGGTGGCGCGCGCGACTCCTCGTCGTTTTCGTTCGGCGTAACCTATCAACAGGATGACGGGGTCAACAATGCGGTCGTTGCGTAGGCCGCTGCGTTGTTGCACGATAACCGTGGTTGTTGCTGATGTCCGTCGTCGTGTTGCCGCTGACGGTGGCCGTGGCCGGGCTGCTGTTGGCCGTCAACGCGGATGATACAACACCGTTTGCTCGCGGTACGGTGGCCGGCGGCTGTGGGGTCCATCTCAACAAGGGGTCGGCGTGCACGCGGACCGGTGTGGCGCCGGCCGTCGGTCGTCGCGATCGCGGGCGCCGCGAGTCAGACACCCGCTGTCCGTCGGCGAACGAAACACACGGCGAGCACGGTGGCCGGCACGCTGGCTGGCACCCGGGTGTCGGACGACGGCGGCGGTCGTCTTTACGCTCGTGACGACGGCGGGACGGCTGCGTTGACAACGGCGGCGGCGGCAGACATCTGCGGCACGGCCAGCGCTAACGGCGGTACGGCTCTCGGACGAGTGACTGTCTCGCTGTGCACTCTGCGGAATGTCTTTGGCGCGCACTCCCACACTACTAAACACTCACACTCGCTCTCTGGCGCGCGCACACACACACACACTCACGTACACACGCACACGCACGCACACACACACACACAATCACGCAGCACACTCGCGCTGCCGCTACTGCCTGGTGCTGGTGCGATCGCCGGCTGGCTGCTCACGACGCCGCTGTGGTCCTGCCGCTGCTGACGATGCTGACGCGCGACCGATGGCGTGCAGTGACGGTGCGCGCCGCCAGTTTTCTCCCCGCGAACCAACGAGCGAAGCGGTCGCGCGCGCGCGCTCGCCTTTCGTAACCGCTCGCCCGCCGCTCCCCGGACCCCGCCGCGCCCCGCTGCCGTCCGACCGCCCGTTTTCGTCGTCTCGGCCCCGGACGGCGGCCCGTGCACCGCGTTCCGTGTTACCGCGCCCGCGGGACGACGACGACGACGCGCGCGCCGGCCATCCCCGCCGACGCACACTCCCGAAACACGTACACACACTGCCGAAACACGTACACGCGCACGCACGCACACTATCGCCGTATCCGCCGACTCGGCCCGCGGTCCCGCGTCGGCTGGATGCTGGCACGCTCGCGCCCCCGTTCGTCCCGACCCCGTAACGGTGCATGCGCCGAGGCCCCGGTCAGAACGGCACTCTCCGCGGCCGCGCCGTCCGCCGTCGTCACGTGGCGCGGGCGCGGCGGCGGGCCCGACGGCCAACGGTGCAGAGGGCAGGCGCATAAATATACCGTATACACGTTTACGGCGTTACGTAAACGATATTATTATATACACGCGGATACAGAGAGAGAGAGAGCGAGAGAGCGAGAGAGAGAGAGAGAGAGAGCGAGAGAGTGAGCGAGAGAGTGAGTAAGAGAGTGGGGGGGGGGAATTCATTTCCGCGGAATGGTTCGTGCGAGTCGGCGGGCGAGCGGCCGGTCCGTCGGAGGGACTTTGGCCGCGGCCACGGCTACGCGTCGTCGGACGGCGCGGCACGTCCGGAGTTCGGGCGACGCGTCCGGCCGGCCGGACCGGTTCGCCGCGGTCGCGACGGACGGACACGGGACCCGACCGCTGGCCGTTCCCAGTCCGCCGCGCCGTGGCCGTCGGCCGAGTCCGGGGCACGTTGGGTTACGGGTTCGGCCGGGACACTCTCGGTTAGGCCCTTTTACCCACCTCCCCTACCCCCCTATAAACCCCTCCGTTTCGCCATGTTTTTACTATCGGAAATATCGCTCCGGTCGAACGATGACTCGAGATCGCCACTGATGTAGAACGCGTTTTTTTTCTCGATATTTCATGTATTTTTCGTAATTATCGTTGGATAAAATCAAAAAAAAGACGAAAAATACGATTTTTTTTTCTTTTCAAATTACGATTTCATCGATTTAAATTTGTACGGCATACGTTTTCCACCTTAAATGCTGTTCCAACAGAAAAATAACGAAATTTTAATATTAAATTTTGTATGCAATTCATAAATAATACAGTCTAATTTACTAATTTCGCAACACCATTAACCGATCTCCGCCAATCCCGGAATCATTTGTTTTTAGTAACGGTTAATCGTTGCATATAGATATACATTGAATTTCCCCTCTACCTTCCAAACTTCTCACCCGAAACAATGGCCCAATCATCGTGCGAACTATGTCCGTCTTTTTTTTGTAGTCCAATAAAAAATATCCGTAGAGTCTCGGAATTTTGACAGAAAACTTATATTTGATTTTTCCAGACGCGTTATAATTTTTCCGAGGCGTTTGTGCTGTTTATTGACATTTGAATTTTGCGAGAATTTTAGGTAAACTTTATTTTGTACGTACACGGTATATTTAATTGCTCAACTGAACAGAAAGGATTGAGCATTTGATCGGAGTTTTTATTAGTAATATTCAGTGGACAAAAAAATAAAAAAAAGAGTTTAACGTAGTTTTTCTATCGTTTTTCTAACTACCGCGGACAGTTACGACTCGTAGTTAATGAAATTTCTACGCAAACGAATTTTCGTTTTAAATTATAATTTAAATAAAACATTTTGGTATTTTGTATAGTAAAAAAAAAAAAAAATCTACCGAACGTATAAGAACTCTAGTGATTATAACAAAACAACACACATAGAAACGTTGCGTTCGTCAGAACATCTGCGGACGATTTACACGATTTTTACGCACGTGGCAAAAAAAAAACCTCGGCGATTTCAAATAGCCAACACTACCCGCGACAATTCGAAAGATATTGCGCCGTTATTACAGCGTATTCGGTGAAAGTTTCGGGTATTTACCGGACTTTTACGGACCGAACGACAATAGCGAAAAAAAAAAAAAAACAAACCGAAATAGCCGAAATCGTTATTGTGCGCGAATGATCCCGTTTTCCCGATTTCTCGCCGTTGTCAAGGAAACTCATAACTACGCGAGTGGGGAAAAAAAATTTACTTAGCTAACGCGTCGCGCGGTCGAGACGTGATTCGCCGCCGGATGTCGACGGCCGGAGCGAAATTTTCGGCGGAAAAGTCGTCCGCCGACATATAAAAAAACAAAAAAATAACAAAAGAAGGGGAAAAAAACGGCGGCGCACGTCATTGTAATATAGCAAGGCCGTAACACATTGCTGGCAATGCTGGCAATCTAAAACCGGGACGTTTTTTTTTTTTTTTTCTCGTTTTCGCGGTCAAAGTTCAGCCGTAATAGTTTTTTTTTTTTCTTTTTTTCGGCCGGCGAAACATGAACGGTCGCCCCGGTATCCTGAGGGAAACCGCCGCCGCTCGGTTTTAGCCTATTAGGCTAACGTCGTCGTTTCCCCGGTTTTTTTTTTTATATTTTATTACGCGCTGCCCTCGTATCGCGTTAGTTTTCGATTTGTTTCCGCCGTCGCCGCGGTAATCTAATAAACGTCCCCGACGTCCCCGTCGAATTACGGCCGCGCCGAAACGCATTTCGGAAAAACTCGTTCCGCACTGCCGTGCACGGGCCACCGTGCCCGCGAGTCCACAAGCGCACACGCGGCCAGCGGCCGCCCGAAGTATTTTTACCTGGAATCACCGACAACGTTTTCCGACCGCCCGTCCAGCCAAAACCAATCCAAACGCGCCCCGACCCCACCACGAACGTATTGGAATTCCGTTAAGTTCCGCCGGATTTGTCGCGTTTTCGCACGTCTGAAATTCTCTGATGACTCGGGTTTCGTAAAAAAACTATAATCTCGTTTTTGTTATATTTCTGTACACCCACGACCGTCCACGCGGTTTTTTTTTTTTTTTTTGTTGCGAATAACGCGATTCGAATATACCTCCTTTAGAGCCCCCGCCACATAGACGGGGGGGGGGTATGCCGGGAGATGCTTAGCGCACCACCTACTTCCCCGGGTGATTTTTCTCGATGTATACTATCGCGGTTTGCCGGTTTGTTGAGATCACGAAAATTAAATATTTTACAATCTATATGTAGTAATTGTCCGTTTAAATCTGTTCGGAATGTATTTTAAATAGTTAATAAATTGTGTAAACGATCTATTATTGTATAGACCTGCACAGTAGTTTAATTAAATAAACAGTATAGCGTACGTAATATAAACATTTATACAATGTCGATTAGCGATTAACTCGTCTGTATACGAGTATAATTAATTGAAATGTTGATTTGTCATATAAATGTACGAATTTTAAATTATCGCAACGCAGTTTATTGCATTATTAGGGAGCCATGTGTACCGTACATCGTTCCAGTAGCCTCTAAATTCGCACCCGATCTGCGCTTATGCCCACGACGCAACCGTTTGGTTTGCGAAGACACCTCGCGATCGTCGGCTGGGCGAATAAAGACCTAAGGCGGCGCGTTTTTTTCCCCTTTCAAGCACCAATACATGAGGCCATAGGACAGACGGTCTCTCAAAATCTCGAAAAATAAATATAGGAGAAAAAAAAAAACCTAACATCTGGGCCGCTGTCGTAGGTGCGGAGAAGTCACGAAAATAGGATACAGAGAAGAATTTAGTTTATATAGTTACGTGGCGATATACAATTGCAAAAGAAAAACTGTTCGGAGCGAAGTGTACGTACGTACATTTTGCCGTATTTCCTATGTTTGTTGCCAGTTTTACCCAATTTTTGCGAAAGCCGCTTGAAAAATCAAAAAATCACTCTCTAAATGTACCACCCGTACAACATTTTCTTTAAAAAAAAGTACTACACTCGAAAATCGGATGAAATAATTTTGGTAGAAGTTATTTGCAGTTTAAAAAAAAAAAAAATAATTATATAATATGCTCATTCATTTTTAATTTTACAGTGAAATAACCGTTTTTACTATTTGCGATGAAATAAAAATTTTTCTTTTCAACGTACCAAGTTTTTTTTGGTGGTTGAAAGTTCATTTTTTTACATTTTCCACACGTATTTATCGTAATACCTACTTTTCCTATTAAATTTTAAAGTCATTATACTGTTTTGAACTCCACATAAATCCCGGTATTACAGGTATATAGTAAAAATATAAAAAAAATGTCCATACGGCGTTCAAAGCCAAGAATTTTGAATTTTATAAAGTTGTAGTCGGCGCGGAGCAAGAGCGACTAGTATCGGTCGAGTTAATATTCGAGATAAAACGAGCGGATGGATCTCAAAGGGCGAAAGATATTATCCGAACGGACCACGTGTGTATACGAGCAAATCAACGGTCTCGCGGTATCGACGCGACCGCGGTTATCAGCTCTTTGTGAGATATATATTATTTTAGTTGGAATTAAAAAGGCTACGGAATACCTTACACCGTACGAGATTTGATAGTATAAAAAGCCAGGTTTATATAAAAGCACCTAAACCGGATTGAGAACTGTCGATAATATACGGAAGTCATGAATATTAAAAGAGTCAATGATATCGAAAGCTTTTAAAATAACGAAGTATTCCGCGGCGAAAAAAGACGCCGGGGCGAGGGAGAGTAATAATATTACTGTGGAAAAAAAAAAAAAAAACGAGAACATTTTTTTTTTTTATTTGAATACTAATGATAATATAATGGAATTGCCTGACGAGACACATTAGGATCGAGCTGCGGATAAAAACGAGAAAATAGTTTGAAAAATTACATACAAAAAAAAAAAATGTAATCAAGAAATAGCGAATTTATATTCGTTATAATAGTGTAGGAAGAGCGGAACCGAACCGTCGGGCCCGTAAGTCCGGGAATATTCGGATAAATGCCGGCGAGAATACTCACGGCCGGGGCTTCAAAGGGGTGAATAATAATAATAATAATAAAAAAATACGGTTTGTTGAAGAATAAACATAAGGAATAATGGAACGAAAAGAACCCGTAAAGGCCCGCCGGAATGTAAATAGTGATTTATTTGAATAGCGCCGTAAAGCCGAAGAGAGCGAAACAGAACGGGCGGTGGCGGTGGGGTGGGGGGGGGTCGGGCGGTCGGAGAAAAGGAACTCCGGGCGGAAGATAATTTTCGTAAGTATTGTAGACATTTGCCCGCGGGACGAAATACGCGAAGTAAAAATTCAAACTTTGAGACGTTAAGGTGGGCGATAGGAGAGAATCCGAAACGGACGCGCGCCGTGATATACGA
Source organism: Cinara cedri (assembly GCA_902439185.1). Taxonomy (NCBI): domain Eukaryota; kingdom Metazoa; phylum Arthropoda; class Insecta; order Hemiptera; family Aphididae; genus Cinara; species Cinara cedri. Next base: position 444,566 of record CABPRJ010002407.1, read on the forward strand.
GTTGTTGATTTTTTCTCGCGTACGCACACGCGCTGGAGGCCGAAACGCGTACGAATATTTACCTCGGTAAATAACGGAAACACAATTCAACAGTATCAGACATTTTAATCAGGAACGCGGTAGTATCGAGAATGTATTATGTATAGTTATAGACAGATGCGCGGCAACTATTTTTCGTATGTGTGTGTGTGTGTGTGTGTGTGTGGTGGGAATGGGTGTGTGTGTGTGTGGGTGTGTGTGTGTGTGTGTGTGGTGGGAATGGGTGTTGGTGAAAATATAGACGGTTTAATCAACCGCGGTTTCATCGTCTACGTTACTCGAGACCCGTATGTAGGGGAACGGCTCGTCTCACCTATGAGTGTTTTCGGTTGTGCATTTGAGGGAGCGGGACGACGGCGGCAATCGCTCCGCCCGCGAGCATCGCATGAATATATATTTTGTATACATACGAGAGTAGGAAATTAATTAACCATTTATTCCTATGGTATACCGGAGCCGGAGGCGGTTGTCCGAAAACGATAACAGCGATGGCGCGAAAAACGGCTGTGTCGAATCTATTTCTAACATTGACATTTTAGCATTTGGCTCCGGAAATCGGTTTCGGCCGTGACCAATAACAATACGCGCACAGTGTTTTTTGCGTTTTTTACGGTTGACAACGCTTTTGGATTTTCAAACTCGATCAGTCGCCGGTTTCTTGTGGAGGTCAAGGAGTTTGCCGCGATGCGTTAACGTCCGTCGACAATTGCGATCTGCATATTGCATGAAAATTATAAATTACTATCGCTTCTCCTACCTATTAGCGTTGCTCCTGTTAAAATATTTAACGCTCAGAAGGTTCGGTTCGCGTGAAGAACGATAACCGCACAGATAGTATTAATTCGATTAATTTAGAATATTTAGATCGTTCTCAATTACGAAACAATTGGATAGTGTAATACGTTCGCCTTAATTATTTTGATAACGACCGTGAATTTAGTAGGCAATTTCAGTATGAAATTAGCGAGTTTCAACATTGTACTTTAAACGTGTTAACCGGTGAATTTTTTTCAAAAATTTTAAGCGAATTTCCAGTTGCTTTTTGTGATTTTCAGTGCTCCGCGAGCTGATTTTAGATTCTGGCTGGACCGAAGAAGCCTGTGGTTTTACGGCGATATTTGTTTCTGCGTGTGGCGCGTTTACTAAAAGTAAACGGGCGCGGGGACGTACTCTAAGGCGGTAATTTTTCTCAAGTGTCCCCTCGGTCAAACATTAAAAAACCGGGAACAAACGTTGCGGAAATATTTCGGGAAATCGGTAAAACATTGAACGAATACCGTTCAAGAGCATTCGTAACGTCCGTGTTTGATTGTCTCACCGCAAAACGGCGTACACCAAATACGTAGTACGCGCACGTTTGCGGCGGTCGCGCGTGCACCGACCGTTCGCGTGCGGTCCGCGGCACGCCCGCGTAAAAAAAAACCGCGCTCCGCGGACGGCCGCGCGGGGAAAAACGAAACGCGGCGTTATTGAACAGACAGCACGGTTAATCGAACGTCCGGAGCGCGGTCCGGAACGACATCGCGGACGGCCGCCGGTCGGATCAGCGTCGAGGGGTTCCCCGGACACGCGGTCCGCGCCGCCCGCCGCATCGATCGTCGGGCGACGGACGGAAACGGCGCGGCGGTCGGGCCGCGTTCCACCGCGACCGCGCGCGAGGGCCGAACGCCGGAAATCCGACCGACATCCTCGTTGCCGCCTCGGTCCGTCCGATTGTAAAACCGGTCGCGGGCGCGAATCCGGCCGGAGTGAACCGTGGCCGTCGGAACTCGTTACTCGTCGTCGCCCGTCGGGCCGGCGTCGCGCCGTTTCGAATTGCCGTCGGTTCCGCTCCCGTCAACCCCTCGACGCGTCGACCGGTCCGGCGTCCGTAACGACCGACCGACATTTCCGTTAGACGTTCCGCGTAGTTCGGGATTTTCCGTCCTCTGTGGCGCGACACCCATTTGAGTGAGGCCGTCGGCGTGTCGGTCGTTTTTATTTCGCCCGTTCTCGACAATTCGACAGTCTGTGGACGATTACATTTATCGCCGGACGAAAAGCCCGCGCGTCCCCGGCCCGGTGATCGCAGAAAAGCGAAAGTCCACCGTAAAAGCGAAAGAGTTTCCGACGTGAACTCAATATTGAAATATTTTTAAGTCAAGCCCTACGATTACTATTTCTTTGTTGGGTGTACGGGGGACAACAGGTCAAATTCACACGTTGAATTTAGTGTATCGGTGAGATGACGGCGCGGGTAAAAAGTGGCGACAAAATACCTATACAATTATTGGACGTGGGAATTAGTTTTTTTTTTTTAATGAAATTCGACGCGTACGCGGCGAAAAATCGACAACGATAATAATAACATACCGAATTGCTAATTTTTTCTATTTTTACGCCTAAATTATTTGGTTTTTTTTTCCGCGTCCCGCGTTATTTTCGTTTTCAGACAAACTCTTCGTAAGGATTTTCCAATCAAACGGCGTCACCACAGTATACTATAACAGCCTATGTTATCACATATTAATAACCACGATTTCGTCAAACTTATCTATAAAATGATTTTTTTGAACATTCTACGGATTTTTTTTTTTTTATAATTTAAATTTGCATACCTATCGTGTTTTTAAGTCCGCCGGCTTCACCGGGTTTCGTAGACGGGAACGAACCGTAACGGGCTAATCGAAAATCTCTATAGATACCACGTCGTTTAGTGACGAAAATAAATACACCCGTTGTCGGACGACTGCAGCTGCAGGAGTATCTCCCAACGAGTGTTATTTCGCCGGGAATGTCGTTTAGAAAACTTTGGTCGTCTAAAACTGAAGTTTACATGATTACTTTGTAGCGGATTCTTTTTCTTCTTTCTTCTCTTCTGTTCTTTCTTACGGTCTCGCCGTTATTGTAGATACATATTTTCAGGAATATAAAAGTCCGGGGCGAAAACTTGCGGACGATTTCGCCGCAATGAGAAACATTACAGCGAAAAAAGGAAAATTGTATACACGCGTATTATGTATATGCGCGTGTTTTAAATTTCTTTTAGACGTAACCGGTATAATAACACGGCAGAAATTATTTTCAACGCTGTGCTGCGTCTTTCTTGATTAATCTCCGGGATTATTACTTCTGCGTTGGTTTCATAGGCGTGCACAGACTTCTGTAGCAGATATATAAATGGCTATTTTATTTTTTTTTTTTCTTCGACCCACTTACTTTCCGTCTATACCGCCCGAAAAGTATCTAAACAGACAGAAATAAAAACAAATAAAAAATAAAACGTGAACCGATTTCATGTATTATTTTATCATATTTTCAGTATCAATGTTTAGGTCAATTGAGAATTGAGAAAAAATGGCGGAAATTATGGTATTATGGAAAAATTAAAAATGAATCGATATTTCGTTGGTGACGTCATAACTTGAAAACGGTTAGACCGATATGGCCGATATTCGTATGGTATTCGAGTTTCGGGATCACCGACAAAAATACATATTCATTAACAATGAATTTGTTAATTTCACATTAATACGAACTGTCGGCAAATACGCACGTGCAGGTATAAAAGGAACACCGTTCCGTCTGCGGAAGACGACTGTAGTACGGTACATTATCGAGCGTCTCCGTTACCCGGACGGGTTAGGACGGGCTTCGATTCCTCTGAAATTCACTCCGAAATTCGGTGTTAAGACATTTTTGGTATATGGAAATTATAAAAAAAAAAAAATTCACAACGGAATCAACTTTTCACCGATTTGTTTTCATTCCGCACTGACACGGACGAAACCAGCACGGAATATCGGTAAAAAAAAAAAAAAAAAATAAAAGTAAAGAACAAGCACGGGGAACGCCGGACGATACAGCTAGTGATACCAGAAAACAATTGCGTAAAGGAAATTAGGCGTACAATTTCACGCTGCAAACGAAAATAATTCGTATGCAATCATAATATTTTTTACGTTTAAAATGCCGTTATACACGATACGTCGACGCGGGGAAAATTCAATTTAACGCGTCGGCCTTTTGTTCGATAACATCCAATACGTTTTAGTGTGTATTTAACAAGGCGTGCATATTTTACGATTAAAATTATGTCAACTCGAATGAAATATGTTTATTGATGTCCTTGAGGTTCTGTTCAGAATGTGTATCGCACAAACTTTCGAACGGTTTTCGAGGCTTTCTTCCGAGTCATTAAGTGCACGACGCGACGGGTAAAGAAAAACGAAAAAAAAAAAAAAAAAAAAAGCAATACAATATCGTTTAGTAATTGCCGAGAAAATATCGTGGAAAATCGTATTTTCGTTGGCCTTCTATAGGTATACTTAATACGGGTGTATATACGTACACAATAAAAGACGGAACGAAATGTAAAAGTTTCGATGTGGAAAAAATGTTATTAGAGAGAAAGAAAAAAAAAAATAAAAAAAAAAAAAAAAAAAAAAAAAAA